>JAVIWC010005292.1:0-568147 GCA_031894815.1 Creontiades dilutus | reverse complement strand
AGAGCAGAGACTCTGCAAAAATGGCAGCAGAGAGGGCAGCTGAAACCTGGGGAAGGTGGACAGCACATCTGATCGGGGAAGTGCAAAAATGGACGGAGAGGAAACAGGGCGACGTTAATTACTATTTAACCCAGTTCCTGACGGGGCATGGTTATTATTGGTCGTTCCTAAAGAAAATAGGGAAGACGTCCTAGGCAAGGTGTGTGTACTGCAGGATGGTGGACGATGATGTAGAGCACACATTCTTTATATGCCCAAAATGGCAGCAGCTAAGGCAGGAATTGGTTGGAGTAATAGGTGATTTTAGCCCAGAAACAGCAATAGAAAAGATGATACAATCTGCAGAGAACTGGAGCACAGTCAGCACGTATATCACTACTAGTTTAATGGCCCTGCTACGCAGGTTAAAAAGAAATAGGTGAATAACACAATGAGGGAGTATAATAACAATATGCAAAGTCAAAAAATCGTATATCCCAAATCCCCTAGGAGAGGACCACGTCGCTTGCCCTGGAAGACGCTTCCCCCCGCTGGGGCCCTCCTGCCTTCACTGGCGGGGTCGGGGGAGGGGGGGAGCGGGTCGGTTGCCCTAGGAGATGGGGGGCGAGAATTCCACCCCCTGAAACGTCGATATACTCTGATAAGCTCGTCTTTATATAGTGTGATGGTGCTCAAGGAAGTGAACAGAAGCTGGGAATGAGCCAGGGTAGAAGTAGTGAAGACCAGGAGGATCCCTCACGAGGTTAAAAAGGGGTCTGTCCCGAAGTAATGCCAAAAAGCAGTCCCGGGACAGTCCTAATAGGCGAGAGGAAAGGTGTTTTTTAGTCGGTATGCCACGATGGAGACCCGGACACAAAGGGTGATGGGACACATCTTTTTATATACCGCCTCATTGTCAGTCCAGTAATGGATTTTCCACCAACCTCTATAAAAAAAAAAATAAATAAAAAACAATAAAATAAAAAAAGGTGTTTGTTTGTGAAAAATTCCGCACTTCCAAGCATTTTGGGATCAGCTTACTCAATCTTCCATTAAGATTACTAAGATGTTCCCTCCATGATAACTTGTCATCTACAATCATTCCTAAGTATTTATTTAATTTTCTGAACACGATGGATAAATGGACATGTGCATTTCTGGGAATTCTTACAATTTACCGCATGGCATTTCATAGTTTTGTTAATATGTTCCGTTGGAGTTTTCAGGGAAAAGGCTATAAACTTCGTCTAAGTAAAGTATTAAAGTTATTCAAATTCTGTTGAGCTTTGAGCACCGAGTCCTTCCAAGTTTTACCATGTGTAACTAATGCCATATCATCAGCAAATGCAGCAATTTTCCCCTCCAACTGGGATTCCAATAGTTCATTTATGTATGTAATAAACAATGTAGGGCCGAGTACCGTACCTTGCGGAATACCATAAATTGAAGTGGACGGATCACTGTACATATTCCCCAATTTAACTCTTTGTGGACGATTTTTTAGGTAACTCTCCAACCACAAGACAAATGATTCATCCACCCCAATGCGAGGCACTGAGTCTACTAAACGTTTGTGAGGAATGACGTCAAACGCTTTGCACAAATCCATAAACACAACCACCGGCTTTATCCAACCACCTTTATCCAAATTCATGGTAACACTCTCAATCAATTCAACAACCGCATCTTGAGTACTTCTACCCTCTCGGAAACCAAATTGTGCCCTACTCAATTTATTATTAGCTTCCAAAAAATTTACTAAGCGACTTTTCGCAACTTTTGCTATGTTGGAGAGCAGTGAAATGGGTCTATAGTTGCCGACTAATCGCGGGTCGCCACTCTTGAAAAATCGGTGTAATTAGTGCTGACTTATAGATCTCAGGAAATGTAAACTGTTTAAAACTCAAGTTTATTATGAAACACAAGGGTTCGGCTAAGTAATGCTTGACCTCTTTAATTATATCCACAGTTAATTGGTCGTAGCCTGGACTTGATTCGCCCCTAAGACCATCAATTATTTTAACTATTTCTTCTTTTTGAACTAGAAATGATCCAATCGGATTCTTCCTGATATCCGGAACATAGTTATCTGATCTAACAACATTACCAGCCACACACTGAGCTACTTTTTCGCCCACTGTCGTAAAATGACTATTGAAAGAATTTCCAACCTCAAGAGGACGATCCGCTACAATCTTCGGCCACCTACCTTCATTTCCCCTATTTGATTTCTTGCTTGCTTTATCAAACTCCACACCTTCTTAGAGTCGTTCTTACATTGTAAAAATTTATTTCTATAATAATCATCTTTTACTTTCCTGATTAAACTACATAGTTTATTTCTATAGTTTACAAGCTTCCCTTTAATATCTGTATTATTTGGCGCTCTCCGCACTTTTCTTGCTAGCTTTCCCTTTGTTCTAACGCAGCGCAACAGCCCTGCAGTCATCCAAGGTTTAATAATAGTTTTGGAATGGGATATATTCTTAACTTCAGTAGCAGCGGACAAATGATCCATAAGGATACCCTCGAATAACTCTGCGCAGACATCTACTTCATCCCCAACAAGAACATCAGTCCATTTTCCATATTTCAATCTATCTTTCAAGACTTTAAAATTAATCCTTCTCCCTGTATTTATTGTCGATATCATAGGTGTAGTTTCATTAACATTTGGATCCACTAAGTTTAGAACAATGGTGTAGTGATCAGTAATCGCTGTTTTACATATAGCTGTTTGAACTTCAAGTTTCTCTTCCTGATACTGTGAAAAACAATGATCAATACATGACACACTCATTGCTGACCCTAGTACGGCCAGTAATATAAGGTAGAAAACCACGCTCGGCCAGAGAATCAAGTAAAAAACTTTTTAGATTCACATCAGTAGCAGAATCAGATATGTCTATATTTAGATCACCTAGTATCATACTAATGTAATATGGTTCTATTTTGCAAATATTCAATAACTCATTGATAAAATGCCTTGGAGCCATTTCATGAGAACGATCACACTATATAAAAACCAGCTTATCTGAGTATATCGACGTTTCAGGGGGTGGTAACGCTGGGCGGGTGGAATTCTCGCCCCCGACTCCCAGGGCAACCGACCTGCTCCCCCCTCCCCCGCCAGTGAAGGAAGGAGGGCCTCAGCGGGGGGAAGCGTCTCCCAGGGCAAGCGACGTGGTCCTCTCCTCTTGGATTTGGGATATACGATTTTTTGACTTTTAATATTGTTATTATACTCCCTCATTTTGTTGTTTAGTACTCTACCTCCTGTACACACGGGACTTACCCCAACAAGAAGGCACAACTGTTGCCACCTTTGCAGATGATACGGCTATCCTCTCTGTTGGAGATGATATAGAAGCTGCAACAAGCAAACTACAGACGTCTACTACTGAGGTTTGTAAATGGACCAAGATGTGGAGAATGAAGCTGAACGAATCAAAATCAGCCCACATCAACTTCACTAACCGAAAAGTCCCAATCTTGGATGTTGAGATCAATTCGAATAAAATACCTTACTGAAGCAGTTAAATACTTGGGTTTGACACTTGACTGCAAATTAAACTGGAATAAACACATATAAAAGAAGAAAGAAGAACTTAAAATCAAGTGCAGAAGGATGTATTGGCTAATGGGAAGGAATTCCCATCTCTCTCTTCACAACAAACTGCTTATATATAAGCAGATCCTTCGCCCTATTTGGACCTATGGGATACAGATCTGGGGCTGTGCCAAGAAATCAAATATTAAGAAAATCCAAACCTTTCAGAATAAAATACTGAGAAGTATAGTTGGAGCCCCTTGGTACATGCGAAACGATGATATTCATCGAGATTTGAGGATGGAGACAGTCTATGAAATTATTGCAAAATACGCAAGGAAGCATGAACATCGCCTCCACAAACACGTGAACCCGGAGATGCTCTACGTTTTGGACAACGAAGGTGAAATCCGACGTCTCAAGCGAAACAAACCACTGGATTTAGTTGTGCTGCGTGAATAGAAGTGCAATCGAACTCAGTGCTAATTAATTGAGCTATATAATAAAGGGCTAGATTTTGCTGTAAACCTACCCTCTTGGAGTGTACCTTTATTGATATGTAAAATTGCTAGATGAAATGTATTTGATTTTTCAGTCGCAATTAATGAATCACGAAAAAAAAAATTGTGTTATTCACCTATTTCTTTTTAACCTGCGTAGCAGGGCCATTAAACTAGTATACACAGAATATCTGAAATTTATGACCCTTCTTCTCAAAACGAACTCTAAGACAACTAGCTCCCTGAATTTCACATTCCTCCACTACACCGTTGGCCAACTTGTCACCAATTAACACTGTGACTCCTCTATTTTTATTTATGAAATTTGTAGAGCCTACAGTTACATAACCAGGCAGAGATTGTATAGGAGTCAGGCTCGAACAGTGAGTTTCTGTGAGAACTATGACATCAAAACATGTTTTTAGAGTCGATACGTGCAAAGAAAACTCATCAAAGTTTTTCTGAATGCTCCTGATATTAGTACACAAAAAATTAATTGCCTTCAGCGATGTAAAACACGAACTTCTATCAAGATCCAATAAACTATCATATATCAAATCATTCTTATAGTCAAAAATATATAGCGAATCAAAAAATATATCCATTCAAAATGCGTACAGTATAATTTAAAAATTGTTGGTAACTTAATCGTTTTACTTATATTAAATCTTTTCCAAATCCGCCAAGGATTTAATTATTATAGGCTTCGATTTTTCCTCTTTACGTACATGTATATTATAGTCCTTCAACCAAACAAACATCATATTCTTGGATCTAGCCCTCTCTTTGGCCTTCCTCAATAAATCACTCTTGAAGAAGGTTAGGTACCTATTCATTGATGAAAACGGCAGAATCATCCCACTTACGATCTATGTCCGACGCATACAGTCCTTTTTTTTTTTGCAGCTGATACTAAGTTCATACGTATCTCCTCAGATCCTACATCCACAATCAGCCTTCGGGACTTGCCGTCCAATTGAAATCTACCACTTCTCCCTCTGAAAGCAGCTGCCGGAGTGATCTCAATATTCAATGTCTTGGCTACGGCTGCAGCAATGTCGATGCAATTCTCATTAGCCGTTTCTGGAATTCCGTCGATAGTTATCTTTGACCTACGCTCCTTTTGATCGAGAACATCAACTATTCCTTGCAACTCATCTACTGTTTTTCTCAGCTCCTTATTCTCAGTCTCCAAGAAGTTAACAGTTTTCCTCATTTTCGTCATTTCAGCTACATACGAATCGAACTTTTCACTCATATATTCTACCGAAGCTCGAGTTGGGAACGTTGAGAATGCAGGTAGGCAGGTGAACACACTATAGGTGATTAGGGATTATGTGAACCCAAGTGCACTAAACTCATTCTAGCCATGGGGTGTAGTGAGGAAAGTGAGGGGTGCACGAAAGCACTTGTGATACAAAAGGAACGATTGTTGAGATTGTAGGTACAATGAACTGCCTGCAAAAAATTGAGTTGATGAGGAGGAAGGAATGAATGGGGCAGGGAGAACAGCATCCCAAGACCAATGTTCCTTGAGATAGAAAATTGGGATCCCGATGAACCAGGAGCAATCACAGTGGCTGAAATCTTTCAGTTGTTCAAGGATGTACAAGGACACGGAGCACGTACTCCACTAGGGGTCTAGTTAGTCCTAACGTCTAACCAGCGTGAAAAATATCATAAACCATAAACTTTTCAAAAACGAGGTTTTCAAGGTTATTTCCCAGTAATTATTCACGCAAAATCAACTGGAATAGGTATCAGATCCGAAGAAATTCAACCAAAGCGAATAGCAATTTCTCAACTCAAGAGTGGGTCCTCTCTAACCTCCCATTCATACGATCAATAAAGCATTATATTTTTTAACTCTTCCATTACAACACATTTCTTTATCCTTTCTCAAAAGAGTAAGGTTTCGGAGGACACTTTCAAGATCAGAAATCACGATCATTTGCTGGCGTTGAATTTATTGCATCTGAAACATAACCCACTCGATTCTGCACCCAAAATTGCTGAACAAAATGACAACCCACTTGCCTATGGCAGCAAACACCTCGAAAAACCACGTTTTTGGATTACAGCATCCATGGGTGTGAGACGATCATGCTGGCTAGACGTTACGAGCAACTAGACCCCTAGCGAAGTCTCTGTGCGAAAGAAATGATTCTCGACCCAATTCTCAACCCTTTTACGGCCATTACAGCGGACAGGGGAAAACAAATGGACTAAGTAGACTTGAAATCTACACATCTTGAGATGTAAAAGATTTGAGGAATTTAAGGGGGGTAATAACGATTGTTCGCTATGTGGTTGCAAAGGCTAATTATAGGAAATATTAAACCAAAATTATAAGCCCGTGTACTAGAACTGGTAATGTTTGTATCAAATCAAACTGTTCTGTTATTTCTTTCAAATCAAAATGTTTGTTGGTGAGCTTATTTTAACTATAGAATGCAAGAAACAGCAAAATCCATAAGAAGGAGACGCCAACAAATTATTGTCCCCTCATTAACCCCACTCCAAGATGAAGAAATGGCAAAAAAGAACCTCCAAAGTCAATTGAAACGAGATACTTGTACTCGTACGTACTTGGCTTGTGTTGCTTCCGCAAATTCGACAAAGCTAAGCCAGTTTTTGGACAGGTAGCTTTTTCCCAGTCTTTCTTCTTGACAAGATGCAACTTGAGATCATGGATGTTCTTAAAAACACATTTCCCGACGAATTGAGATGTACCAAATGACCTCCCATCATACAGACGAATAACCAATGGTGGGAAAAATAAAATGTTTTCGGGGATTTCCTACAATAAAAACAGATTAATAATTTATAATAAACATACAAAAACATTGGGAAATCAAGAATACAATTGTTTAAAAATAAGCAAATTAATAAATATGTTCTTACCACATCCGCGAATTGAGGATCATCATTGAAATTAGGGAATTGGTACAGATTTTGAAGCACCTGAGAAGTAAAGCAAGCAGCTCCAAAATCAATTTTCACTGCTGGATTCGAGATCTTTTCTCCAGTGGCATCTCGTATTCCCCAAAACAAAATTTCCATCCTGCAATTTATTTGCGACTAATTTTATTGTTGATACAGAAAATATGTTGTTAAGTTCAAGGAAAATAAACCATAGCCGAAGAGGAAGCGTACTGCACATAAATCAGCTAGAAAATTCAATAGGCAAGTACTTTGTTTAGACATAAAATAAAAAATTTTAAATATAATTTGTATATAACTGTAACTAAAATAGTCTTCTCTATTGGTATAGATACGTCGACGGTATAATTCTCTGGACTGTACAACAAAAAAAAAGAAATTGCATTTATTTCAGGAAAAAATCAATTAATTAGAGCGTTTCATCAAACCCATCTTCGAATTCGGGGGAAATAAACTACTTTTTTTTATCTGTCTCAGGTGATCAGGAAAGAGCCTGATTATCATAAAATAATAAAGGCCATCTTCTAAAAATCAGCTCACCTATATTTGTTGGTTTTCGGATGAATGTGCTCTGTCAATTCTGGAATGTTTGTAGGGTTAGGTTGGCTCACACCATCAACAACGCATTCTCTCTGAAAACTCGGATGAATGAACAATGCGAACTACGCCTATCATAAATTAATTAAGTTGCTCAAGTGCCTACCTACCATAAGCTAAGACACATATAAATGAGTTGAACCTAACATGTATGAGTTCAAACATTGCAAGTAGTTCTCCGACGTTGCTGCCTTTGTTTGTGACTTTATACCACGATAAAGATGGGGGGTAATTCACAGCAAAGTCTTCTTCACACAAGTGAATGAACGGTAAAGCCAAAAACCTTCCTACCACTCTACCACGATCTGCAACAAATACAAATGCTAGTAAGGGGACGCTGTTACTAATTGGAAAATGAACCTCAATGAGTTCCAATCCCTCATACTAACCAGGAGGCAACTGCGTTTGGTTGAGAACCTCAACCACAACGGGAGGAGGATGTTCTTTCAAAAAACTCAACTCTCCGTATATTTTCACGTTTTCAAGAACTATTGTAGATTGCCATTGAGGAGACACGGTTTTAGGCAAAGTCTGAAAACAACTTCAAGTTACTTTTCATCTAATGAAATGAAGTTTTTATTCGATAAAAGAAGGAAAGTGTATAGAGCTCAAAAACAATGGGGTCCTCCACAGGAAGAAAAGGAAAATATAAGCAATGACGAAAGTCTTGTAGAAATTGATTGTTTCTGAAATATGGAATAAGTGTTTAGCAGTTAAAACGTTGCGATCGTGAATTTTAGGCTCTGCTACCAAATGTAAGGTTTTCCTTGGAAAATAATAGAAAAAACCCAGGATCCTTCTTGTTTATGAAAATCCTTTCATTCCAGTAAAAAGGGGGTAGGGATCCTGCACCAAAAACAAAAAGGGGGGCTACAAAATAAATGGTTTCCTTTCTGGAGATTATAAAAATGAAAACAGGGAAAATAGTCCTTCTCGACGCAGGAAAATAAAAGGGTGGATCTCACCTTGATTTCTTTTGAGAATCCTGGTCTATCAAAAAATGTCTGGGGTGATGCCACTAGGAGAGAGCAGAGAAAAACGCATGGACGTCGATCAGATCGGCATAATCGCGAGGTGGGCACTGAAAAAGGAAAACTATTGATCTGATGTTTAATTTGACGAATCCTCTCTTGACCCCTCTGATTATCTCTGTCAGAGTTCACAGTTCGGATTGAACTTCTTGGCTGTGACAATCTATTCTTTGAAATCAGGCATTCCGAGAGAAGTAAAGACTTTGAGGCCCCCAAAGAGTACTTGAGTTCCTAGAACGTATTATCTTTGGTTCTGCGAAGGATGGGCAAGTGAGAAGCCCATCCATGCATCTATTCTGTGGTAAGCCACCCCCCCTCCCATCGCCTCCATGTAACATTTAACATGTAACTTTATGCAAGTAGGGAAGAGATGTGATGAACGAACAACAACAACACGGATAGGAAATTTGATAATAAAACAGTTGCGATCAAGGGTAGTAGAAGGCACTACTACTTCTACTAACCGTGGTTGCGATATGTGAATGAGTAAACGTGGTTGTGTATTTCTATTTTCCCTACAAATCACTACAGGCTACATTATTTCAGTGCGGCCCCGAGGCTCGATGTCAAGCCCTTGCTCCCACCCACACGTGAGGAAAGGGTTCAGTTGAGGCGGCCACTCCAAAATTTGGAAAGGCCTGGCGGCCAGAACAGTCCACTTCAACTGAGGAAATCCTCTCTGGCCAGCCACCTTACGTAGCCACCAGGTGGCTCCACCTTTTCCCATTGAGGTTAGCAATAGAAAATTAGTCTTACTGCAGACGATCCAATCTGAGAACCCACAAATACGTTTACTGAAGAACTGCACAGCCCTTCTGTAGTGTCGTCACAGGGTAGAAAAAATCCTTGATCTATGTGAGCTCTGAAGGTAAAAACCTGTTAAAGCCAAAAATATAAGTCAGGCAATCATGATTATGTGACCAGTTAAATTGAGCTCTGCAACTATGTGTAATGATTAACGTAAGTAGAGTTGGTCCGTTATGTCAGCTTAATTTCAAGATATATTGAGTTACCTCTATTTTCCCTCTTTCTGTTTCAAAAGATATTGAAGCAAAACAGATTATTTCCACAAGTGAAAGCATTCACAGTAGAAACCAAGGTGACGCCTCAATTAAATTGGCACTTGTTACATTAGGAAGTTACAGTTACAATTACCAGCAAAACCTATTGATCAGGTAGTCATGGTTATGTAATCAGTAGGCTACTGACCAATTCTACGTTGGACATTACAGATAGGTACAAAGATAATGCTACTGACCAATTCTACGTTGGACATTACAGATACGTACAAAGATAATGCTACTGACAGTAGCAAAAGACTGGCTAAAAGACACCTTATTTTCAAGATTCATCACGTTACATGTGTTTCAAGTGATGTTGAGTCAGCAGTGTTTTTTCCCAAATTTATGCTTTCACAGTACACACCGAGGTAATGCCTCAATTAAATTGGCACCTAGTACCTGGGTCATTTCAAAATTTCGGTCACATTTGGGTATCGACTTTTCTAAAAAAAAAAAATTTGAAACTTGATAAATTTTCTTGTTCCTAATTAATCACTGCGGTTCTCTCGGCATAGGATAGGTGGGGGCTACTCTCCGCAATTTCATATTTTCAGACCATATTCAACATAATCTTGTTATTTTCTCCAGTTTATGTCATAGAATGTAAAGATTAGCCATTTATTGGCCATTCTATAACAACTCCAAACGTATATAATGAAAGTTTTCGAAAATATGGGGCTTGGATAAAAAAAAATTTTCGCGGACATTGGCCCCATTCAGTGGGGTTAATATCCGCCCCAATGGGGCTTGTTTCCGCGTGCCGAGATTAGCCTTAGTTATTCTTCCATATTGAAAAATAAACTGTGATTTCAAACCAGCTTTTTAAAACACTCAATATTCGTATGTATGCAATGTAATTATACCGTTTTGGTTAATAAATTTTGAAATAGAAACAGGTTTCCAAATTTTTGTGGAATGAAAAACAACTTAAAATTCAAAACCTTAAGAAAAATGGCTCAGTAACAAATTTAAGATTTGAGCACTAAAAATCAACTAGAGTTCAGAAAAACTTGATGAAAAATGACTTAGTAAATCAGACTTGTAGTAGATATTTTTATAGTACAAAAAAATTAGGAAATCCCGATCAAGCCATGAAAAACATGACTGAAACTATAACATACATAGCCGATAGGTCTTGGTAAAAAAGAAAATAATTGAGCAGGTACCAACAAAACGTATCTAGCAACAAAAAGTCAGTACAGAGTGAAATCTGACAGATCGTCTGGGAACTTATCAATCTGTGGAACCTGGCATGATGGGACTCGATGGGCTTAGATATCTTGAATACAACGTCTTTTTTGTCAACAAGTGCTTCTTCATCTGTTTTTAAGAATTTATACGAAGAATATAACATCCCCTTGAGTGCTGTATATATATACCCTTGAGTGCTAGGATCGAGGATCTTGCCCATATAAAGACAAAAAGAGCCCATTGACTTGCAGTGAAGTTAAATAATTGCATAGTCATTAGTCGACAGTAAACTCAAATTTCTCTCTTCTGGGTTTCCTTGTTTGTCTTCTCCATCAGAATCAGTTCCAGACACCAAGGATTCAATATCAAGGTGGGTGTCAGTATTGTGAAGGGATTTTGGATAAATTGGTATCAAGTAAAACCCTACCTAAATTTCCTAAATTTATTACATGTACCAAAACTTCGCTGAGAAAAACATTAAAACATTCAAAGGGGCTAGTCTCCCCACACTTCTGACTGCAGAGAGAAGCCCCAAGAAACGTGCAGAAATTAGCCCCTTTCTCCAAAATGGCGGGAGATCCCACACCAAGTACAGAAAACAAAAGATTTTGCTGAAATTGAGTAGTAACATACAATCTCATTAGAACCCCTTTCAAAAGAAAGCCAAACGTTTTTTGATTTTATCTAAAACTAAAAGAAGATTTAAGTGGGTATTGAAAACCATGCAGCGTGCCAGCGCCAAATTCGAGCACTGTCATTATTATTTATACATTTTCAGATAGAAAAACAAACCGTATTTAAATTAATTACTAGGATCATTATTATTTACGTTTTAGTGATGTAATATATTTTTGAATGTCGTCACGTTATCAACTTTACCCCCCCCCCCCCCCCCAAGAATTTCAATGACACAGTCTGCGTCACGATCCCCCCCCGTGGGCACCCCTGTTTAATGGAATCTGGCATGTAAAAGAATAGTGGCTTTAGTACTAGATGGAAAACAGGAAACGAAGAGGAAAAAGTAGGTAGGCAGCAGCAGAAGGCTATATTACGGCTATAGTACCTTCTGTTAGTATTACCTTACCTTTCACAGGTTAAAAGATTTAAAACAAAGATTACCTTCCGTTCTATTTAAGTAGATACGATTAGGTTTTTTGCAGTTCAACTTTGAAACGCTGATGTTGAAAACGATACCTAGTCGATATTTATAAATATCGATACTTTGCTTGACCAACATTTGAAGTATCGATACCGACCTTCCAATACAATAGTGGTACAAAATATCGATACTTGTTCAACGATACCCATCCCTACTTAACAGGGGAGGGGGGGGAGAGAGAGAGAGAGAGAGAGAGGAGGGAAGCAGGGATCTTGAGATTAACCTTAATAAAACCGCCCTGCATGAAGTGCGCGGGCTGGTAAAATTAGGGCCAATCATGACGAATTTTATTGTTTGAATTCGTGATTAATGTTATTTATGCAACCATACTTTGTACTTTTGTACACCACGTATGTCTAAGACCAAAACAATAGGAATGTTAAGTCACCAAGGGTAATGAGCGTTGATTTTGGTCCCTTAATATTCCCATGTTGGCATTACCCCATTCATGGGCACCTCAGGTCTTACCCAAGGTAGTCATCTTGGACCTTAGTGTTTTTTGCTGATGGTCAATAGTGTAGCCAATGCCGTTGACCACATACATATTTGCGGACGACCTAAAAATATTTCGCCATGTATGCTCTCAAAATGATTGCGAGTCCCTGCAGCAGACACTTGTTGGTTTGGAGTCTTGGTGCTCGAGAAATGCTCTCTTTCTAAATCCGTCCAAGTGCTCAGTCACCTCTTCTCATCGCATGCGGCAACCTGTTACATATGACTACCACCTGTGCAGTACCCAGCTTCTAAGAGTCAGCAAAATTCATGACCTTTGGGAGTGTCCTTTGACTCCAAGCTTTCGTTTCTGGTCACATCGATAATATCGCCAACAAAGCTTCACAAGGCCTCGGATTCCTAAAATGCAGCACCCGGGAGTTCCAGAATATGCAAGCAAGTTTATTTATTTTATAAGTCGCTAGTATTGCCCATCCTTTAGTATGCTTCTCCCATTGGGTCTCCGAGGTACTCAGCCCTCAATTATGTCCTGAAAAGAGTCCAGAGAAGGTTCCTGCGTTACATCGCCTTTAAGCAGGGGACAGCTTCAGATGAGGTGAACTATGGGGTCCTACTGGAGGATTGTCGCCTCTCCTCCTTAGAAGGACGGCGATCTATCTCAGACCTCACCCTTATGTGGAGGCTGCTGAACAACAAGTTATCCTGTCCAGACCTGCTCTCCAGATTGGGTCTCCAGGTTCCCCATTTCTCCTCCCATGCACCTCTCCTCTTCAGCACCCAGCATACGCCAAATAAATATTTAATGAATGCGCCTCCCACGAACAGCGAACCTCTACCTCGAGTTATTCCCCAAATACGACTCCTTCAACGATTGATTCCGCCACCAAACTTGAATCTCACATCTTATCTCTGCCTACCTCCCTGTAATTCATCTCTTTGTTACTAACTTTTATTATTTTTTCTATTGTAACGCAACTTGTAATTGGGCTTGTCCCGTTCAATAAATAAATTACTGCTTATCCCTGTCAACAATGTTTCAAAACCCATTCCCAAATAACACAAATGGGAGCTTTTGTTCTAGAGAGCCAACCGAGCATGGCCGCAATGTTATGCCTGCTAGCTGCTGCCAACGTAAGAAATGTATTTCCCTGTTATTTCTCGCTGTCTCCAAAGAGTGGCAAACTTTCGGAATGTAACATTATGATCAAAATACTAAAATGTGGTGATGATAATTGTGCACATACCACTTTGAAAATACGAAACTGTTTCATTACGTTCTATCGGCGATCCAATGATCCACAAATAACTGGGGGGTTGGGGAAAATAAAGTTTGTGGGGGGGGGGGGGGCTGTTACGGCACTGCACAAATCTTTCTCCATTCGTTGGAAAGTTGAAGAAAGAAGTTTTACAAAAATTTAACTGGATTAACCTTGGGTACTTGCCACAAGCCAAGGACTGACTGTACCTACAATTAATGTTCAACTAAAGTTTCAAGTTAGTTTTCAATTTAGGTCTTAGAATTGTTTTTCTTTTTTTTTTGTGATTTCGACATTAACTCACTAAAATGATCATAACTCCCTTAATTGAAAGAGTAACTACGAATTTGATTAAACCGTTGGAAAGAACCTTGAATTTCCTATATCTGTAATGGGAAAGTTTTGCAACAATCTTAATAGATCAATTAACTTAAAGAGGAAAAATTGTTCAACTCTTGAAAAACCTTCCCTTTTTTGAATCGCTTAAAGCTCCCTTTAGTTCAGAGGTGAACTTTACCAAGTAGTCCTAAAATTTTGTGATAATATTCGTTAATCATTGTATTCTACTAGTTTTGCCTTATAGTTGTGGGCATCATCAGCAATGACTGCGAAAAATACAAAAGGAACACATTCAGGTACTGACTAAAAATTAGTTATGAAAGCAATGCAGAGATAATTTGTGATGCGTGTATGGGGGTATAAAGCGTGGGTAGGGTCGTAATGTGATATACATGATATATCTGAGTATTTTGTTATGTAATGACTTATTTTTTTATATTATAAATCACTTCCTATTTTAGTTATAGAGTTTAGGGGAACCTTCTTTTCAGGGAGAAGAAGATCAGATGTTAGGTTTTTTGAAGTAATAATTATCCATGTGGAAGATTACGTGTCTTTGCTCTATGCTTACTGGTATTGAGTGGTTGTTTCAGGGATAAGAGATGGTAAATGTATCATTTTATTGGAAATGTACAATATTAATTAGTGGCTTATGCAGATAAGTGATATTAGTTCTTCTTATTGTAGTTTAGTTTAGTTTAGCACGAAATTTTGTTTATTTGTAATATCTATAATTTTTTGTAAATATACTAATTTATATACAGCTTTTTTTAATATAGTTACAGTTTTGGTTAAATTGATTGTTACTTACAAGAATGGCAGGTTACTTGCTTGTAAATATTGGTTCCTACAATATGCGCCAGACTCTCAGGTTTCCAACGGTGTAATCAAAACCTATTTTAAGCTTGAAGTTAGTGTAGAGACTTAAGTTTGAATGCGGAAAAACTTGGGTTTTTACGGAGAAATCCACGTTTTTCTCCCAAAATCGACTTGTCGTAAGAAAATGAGCTTTACGTAGGATCGGTAACCCTCTCGGGCCTATAAAAGGGATTTTCAGCCACTTTTCTTCGGTCAGATTTCTTACCGACAGTGGCGAGGGGTGACATTTTTGCTTGGTCATTGCCAGTGGTGGCGATTAGTAACCAAAAGTGGGGGGGGGGGGGATCTGGGGGGCACTCCGCCCTGCAAAGAGTCTGGGGCCCTTCCCCAGGATATTTTGAAAAATGGCCTGTCAAAAACGCCAATCTAAGGTGTTCTGATGTATGAAATTCACGTTTCCTATTGTTGAAATCAGTTATTTGAATATTTGTATTACCTCAGCTCACACAGGAGATAGTAAATTGCTGCAAAACTGTAATCACAACAAAAGCACAAGCAACCAATTTGACGTCTACAAACCCCGCCTTAAGGTTGAAAATCGTCAGTAGCCCTGTCGTTGTGATTTTGAACTGAAATTCCACAGACACCACTGAGAAGTCGCGAGAGCTTGTGAAGGTTGACGGACTTGCTCAAAGTGGCTTGTTTGAGCACGAGCCTTAAAGCGATTTGATTGGTTGGTGTTTTGGAGGGAGTAAGAGGAGGGGGCCCTTTGCGGTGGATACGGGGGGAGGGGTGTGTGAGATACTCAGAATGACAGCGTTTCCACACAAGCACTAATGTCGCCAATGAGGAGGCAATTGCACCAACTGCGAGCATGAACATTTCTTTTTTATAAAGAGGACTTTGTATATTTAAATTAGTATTATCTAATTCTTTAAATTTATTAAATCGTCTAGTCATCACCGAGTCCAGAGATGGACACAGGCTTCGCCACTGCTTACGTATCGAATAGGTAACTAACTATCGATTCAGAACTTTCGACCAGGGGAGAGGGCCTGATAGAATATTTGCTTAGATAGGAGACCCAAGAGGCTCACCATGCGATACAGCGAAGAGACATAAAATGTCAAACTCTTTTTTTTTCTTTTGTGCCAAGACAAAAAAACTGTGAAAAAAATGGGTGAGAATTTTAATGGGTGAGGATACAGGCTAAAATTCTCCTCTGAACACAGAGACTTATAAGCAATTGAAAAAATTGGAAATTTCCAAGATTGCCCAATTTTACCTCTTCAAGTTCATTTTTCATCTGTTTAGCTTACTCGACGAAATTTAGTTTTTCGTCAGGTCAATAGGAAATGTGAAGCTGTTTCCAACGGCATATGAATTAAGTTTGAAGTAACTCCTTCGATTAAGGGAGTTATAATAATTTTAGTGAGCTGAATTCGAAAACATAAAAAAAGTCTTATATCTGACATACCTTGAAAACTAAGAGAGATTTAAAAAGTGATAAAGCATCAGTTGCTTTTGTTGCAAATTAGTAGTACTAACGAACCCATGTCTGCGGCAGGTATCAAAGGTCAACACCCTGTACTGATAAAATCTCTGCACATCAGGATGCTGTAACCCTGATATGAAAGAACTATAAACAGCATATGCGGTAAGAACCATAATCGATTTTGCAAAGCTTTATTCATCTAGTAGGTTGGCACCGTTTTCACGAAATGGATTGTAAGAAACCTTTACTTTGCTAAGTGGACTGCCAACAACTTTCACGGTGAAAAGAAAATGCTTCCTTATAAGATAGAGATAAGAAGCTGTAATGCTACTACTTACAACACATTAAACAAAATGTTTACATATTAAGGTACTTACATTGTGCACTTTATAAGTTATGGTTCTAGGGAGATCCACAAGACTTGAGATATCCTCATACCCAGTGGGTAAATTTTTCAACGCAAAACCCACAGATCTGTACAGCCCAAACCATAAATACACCTCCATCCTTCCGAAGAAATTATCGTTGGGACCTAAATGCTAAAAACGGAAGAAGAAGAGAGGAAAACAAATAAGAATACGGACTACTAAAAATGTATTTGGGCGATTCCGCGAAATGTTACCCTTTTTCCGAAGCGAAAAACGCTGCAAATCCTTTCACTGGGGTTTATTATTCAATTGGCTTGCGTTCATGATTTGAATTTCTACTAAGCTTTGGAGTGTGCGTGTTTCACAGGATAGGGCGATTATTGAATTTCAGGAGGCACACAAATATGATCAACTGATCAATCCAAATAGGTATTTCGGTCGAGAACCGATTCACGTGGTCTATGCATATCTCCTGAAATTCAATAATCGCTCTATCACCTGTAAAACATGCACAATCCAAAGCTTAGTACAAATTCAAATCATGAACGCAAGCCGATTGAATTATAAACCCCAGTGAAAGAATTTGCAGCGTTTTTTTATTGAACCTCAGTACCCCCCCACAATAAAAACATCTATAATTTATTAAGTCCTTTGGCACACGTATTGCCAAATCCAAATTTAAACGATGAAGCCAAAGGTAGACAGATGTAGAGGGGGCACACAAATATCATCAACTGATCAATCCAAATAGGTGTTTTGGATGAGAACCGATTTACGTGGTCTATGCATATCTCCTGAAATTCGATAATCGCTCTATCACCTGTAAAACACGCACACTCCGAAGTTTGGTACAGATTCAAATCACGAACGCAAGCCAATTGAATAATAAACCCCAGTGAAAGAATACTTATTTACCCCAGTAATAATATTGAATAATAAACCCCAGTAATAATATTGAATAATATTTACCTATATATTATCAGAATGCTCAACCCGTGTATCGGCTTCTAACCACACTACAAGTATTCACATCGGCTATCACTCCAGTATCCACATTCACTACAACTCGACGCTATCGGCCGGACATCACTATGTTACAAACAAACAATAACGAAAACACGCAAATGTTGGCACCATAAATCGGGCCATACATCGGGAATGGTTTGACCTACGGACGTGGGGAAGGGCTCATTCGATTCGAAATAGGAACATATTTAGGCCGATTCGACTAGTTTTGAGGTTTTCAGGGATTTTACAAAACTTTTACAGCCCTTTAAGGGCACTTTAAATTGAGTGAGGGAGCTGGCTCAAGAATTGGGGCGTCGTCGGACCAAGATGGATTTTTCCTGAAAATTTCAGATTTTTTGCTCCAGCTGTTTCGGAGATATCGTGCGTACGGCGTACGGACGGAAAATTTTTTATTGCAGATTTGGATTCTACACCCTTTGAAACGTAAACCATGAAATTTTCAGGGGGGGGGGGGGGGGTAGAATTTTTTTCCCCAGAGCGATTACAATGGTTTATTATTGAATAATAAACCAAAACGGAAATGTTGGCACCATAAATCAATGAAAAAAAGGAACTCTTAATACAGGAACTGAAATTCAGGTAAAAGTGTGCCTTTCGTAACGTATTGATAAGAAACAGTCTTAAATACTCTTGGGAAAATATTTGAAAAAATGATTTTGTTAGATTGGTAACATGACTAATGACTAAAGGTTTGGTTACATGAAAAAAATTACTCGATAGGTTAACTTGAATGAAGCTAACGTATGAAAAAATATTATCAACTAAGTAGTGAAAGTAGTGGAACAAGTTGATCAGTCTCTAATCAGTTTCTAAGACTCGGACTGGCTTATCGAATTGTGAAAGGACTTATATTTTCGTGAAACACGAATCGTTGCTGAGTATTTTAGGCTTTGATAAAATCGAAATAACGTCAGAGGTAACAATGCTCGAGACATCGTTTATTTGAGGGAAAACGAAGTGGTCTCTCCTTTTTCTCAGAAAAGAAACATCTAGATGTCCCGGAAAATGTTTTGTGATAATTTTACCAATGTAATAAATACATCTTTTCTTTGCAAGAAAATGTATGAGAACGTGGTCATCCATTAGGTACCTACTAGTTTACCATTCAGGAAAGGCTCTGGTGCCGAAGCGGTGGCGTTCTGGGTAATCCAAATGGTTCACCTGAAACAACAAAGCAGTAGACATTCAGAGGATACCATCACAAAACGTCCCCAGCTTCAAAACATATAATATCTCACATAATATAAGTTTTTACCTCTGACAACTAGGTGCAAAACTGCATCTTAATCAAAATAGATTGAAAATTAAAAATAGCAAATGTCAAAATGAGTGAGACCAGATGAATGACGCTGAATAAAAACACTCACCCTTTTATGCACAAATCTTCGAGGTTGGAGGCCTCCAGAATGGCAGCTGAAGAAAAATGGATCTCACACGTGGAAGAGGGAAACCAGAGGTTCCAATTTCTGCACGAAAAATTCCCTCAACTCTTGCAGCAGGGAAGTTACACAACGAAACACTAGGCCAGATGAATGAGTCAAAACCGAGGAGGCCCTTCTCAATGGTGCCTCAGCTAACCTAATTTGAGTTAGAATTTGGGGCACTAGTTTTTGTTTAATATAGATGGGCGGATACGAAAAAAAGTAGAATTCAATTCCAACTGTGATTACACTTTCAAGGGACGTTTGGAAACCTGACGAATGCCTCTTAGGGACAGCCAGATGAATGACAATTTGACTTCTAAATTTAAACTTTGATCAAGATGGCTTAGGGCTATTTTGCTGAGCCAAACGGGGTTCAATTAACAAAAATGAAACCTGTTTGGACAACTAAAAATCAATTTGTATCTATGATCAGAACACCGCGAAATGGCTTGGGACAAGAAAAGGGAACATTTCGTGGAATTGCCCATTTACGAATCCATTTCTATCTTGCAAATACTTCATTAACTTGCATTTGCTCATTTGTCACTCTGCTAGTCCAACTGTAGTCCAAAACGATATAAAAATATGAGGGATACCTTCTCTCAAGGAGTTGTATAGTTTTTAATGAAATTTTGAGGATTCAGACACCAACCCGTTCTTTTCCTCGACTGGTACAGTTTTCCTTCTGCGATTTTTCAATTTTGGCAGCGAACCACATCATTGCACATCACTTGCAAGGGAGAGGGAGGGATCCTTGAATAATAAATGCCAATTTTTCAGACCAATCCGGATTCACTTTTTAAAAGCTCTCATTTAACTTGAAAAGTATGTATGTATGTAGGTAAGGATGTTTGGGTGGAATCTTGTGACCCAATTTTGAAGCAGATACTCTCAACCATTAAGCTGACATTTTGTATATTGAATGACAATACACGATTAGTTGTGTGACGCCATTCTAAATTCAATATGGCGGGCGACCCAAGATGGGGGAATAGTTATTTTTAATGCATTTCTACAATATGGGTATCGGATGTAAGGGCTTGTTGAGAGTGACTCGAAAAGTAGTGTAAGCCTCCCTTCCTTATACCTCACCTATTATTAGTAAGTTCAAGAACCTAAGTGAATGGGTAGTGCACCTAAAGGGTCTGGACTCCCTGAAGGGAGTTTACTGTAAACAAGATCCAATTTAGCTGCTTAGGAACCAGGGTAGGGGTAATCAGGGTAAAAAGTGGAAATAAATGTAAATAAATGGATAAACTTGAATTCTTATATCTACAGGAACACGTATATCCTTATGTCCTAAAATGGGTGAAGAAATAATACCTTGTCTCGGTAAAGATTGCAATAAGCAAGAAAAATACTTAACGAACGAAAGTAATCTTAAAGACAAATTAGCAATGTTCAATGTCAACTAGAGGTCTATGAATGAAATAAGTATAAGTTCAAACAAAAGTATAGGCGGTCATAAGCGATCATGAGAGCAAGAGCGTGTAAGGTAAGGCAAAATGTTAGTAAATAACGTGTAGAATGAATAGAGATCTTTCACAGATCACGATAACGATCTTAGGGATCTTAATAGTGTCCTACTGTAGCAGATACCTTAATATGGCAAGCACGATCACGTGCAATCATGGAAATACCGTGAGGGCGAGATCATGGACAACTAATTACAGCAATCACTAAGATCCTGATACCCTGAAGGGGCGATCAAGGCTGAAATCATCTAACTACCAGACCTAATAGCAGCAGGAGGTACATAAACATTTAACAATAACTGAAGATCTGTTACCGTATACTGTACTGGCGATCGGAGAGCACAATGCGCGATTTTGGGGGGAGGGAATGAGTTACTATGAATAGAGTTACTGTCTCAGGGAACATGCACCACAGTATACGTTGGTCGACTATTCGCCGTCACGATCACGGCCGTTTCACGGTGATCTCTAGTAGGCTTTGACTGGCGAGCTTTTCGAAATCACAAGCACCACTCACAACGGGGGGTTTCAATACGTCTGTTCAACAATGTTGGTATCAAATGAAAGGGCTTGTTCAAAGTGACTCAAAAGTAATGTGACGTCATTCTAAATCCAATATGTTGGGTTTGCACAGTACATAAAATGCAGGGTAGTACTGTCGACCACGCCGTTGTTTACTTAGGTCCGAGGCTCTTTGCCTTAAGTAGGGTAAACACATTAGAAAGTATCCTTATTGAAAAGCTAGACTGTTCCAAATTAAGCGGCTGTTCCAAATAAAACCATAAAAGCTTTTCTGCACAAGTAGGTACTAGATAGAAGTATCTGTAAGTATTTACCTAATTAAACTGAAATAAAAAAATAAACTTATCGGAATTAGTTGGTCAATGAAATAGGTACCTAGGAACTAGTCAATTTACAGAAGCCTAAATCTCGCGACATATAAAATAAAAGCTTTCTTAAAAAGGTGTTTTGTTTAATTTATTACTTCAGCAGAAAATCCAGGTTGGTGGCCCCAATAAGAAAAATATGCTTTCTACTAATTTACTCCAACGATTTCTGATAGAAGGAAGACGTTATTTTCCAGTAAACAAGCTGAACCAGAAGAGCTTACTTTCTCAATCTTATGTTCAAGCTCAACCGTAATTAACTGTAGAGTCGTAATCATGTTTTGATGGAGGACAAAGTTCTGTTTAGTTTATACTAAATAAATTCTTCTAGTAATGTTAGAAAAATTTTACTCTACTATTAGAACTTACAAATAAAATTTATTTAATATTAGTAGTTCTAGTAATGTAAGACAATTAGTTGGACAAATGGATAAAATTCTGTAACAAAACAAGGGTCTCTGCGTTTTAATGTTAAAACACCATCAAATGATGTCACAATGTGTAAAAGCCTACAACAACAATTTTTTTGCTGACTACCCGGTATGAACTCACCACCTCCTACTCTATAGTCAAGCGCTATAACCCCCCTGGCTATGAAAACTAGCTGATCTCGCAAGGGCATAGTGGTCTAGAGTTGAGTACCTAGCTGTGTTGAGCAACGAAAATCTGCACTCATGTTTTTGTAGCAATTGTTGTAGATAAGTGTATTAAAATAAACTATATGCTCTTTCTTCAAGGAGACAACATTAATTTTCTAATTGTATAACTTTATTTTTAGGAGATGATAAAGTAACGAAGAGATTCTTAAAATTAATATAATTTAGAAGAGTAGAGCTTTTGCTAAAAAATTGCTGCGTGACAGTTCTTGTTGTAAATTAGGTAGCTGTATAATCTATTCCATGACAGCTAAGATGAACAAAAATGAGCTAAGCATAAAAGCTGATTGGCCTAAATAGCTCCTAAATTTTAGGTGTTCTCTGGTGAAGCTCAGCTAATGTTGAACTTTAGCTATTAGTTGAAAGGTGGAGCTAAAAATATTACCCATGGAAAATTAGCTATCAGGAGTAACTAAAAGCTAATACTATAGCTATTTTTCAACTACTATTAGTTAACGTCCAACTTTGAAAAAAAAAATTGCTTCCGAGTCTATCTGCAGGTAGCAGGTTTATTTGCAGGGATTGATGAAAAATTATCCAAAGTTTTACGTGCATACGGTGTTTTATACCACTATGGCCTACTTTCTGTGTGTGTCTGTAGATCAGTAGATCATCGAAACAAGTCTAATTTCTATAGTTTTCATCCGAATTTAAATACAATTCCAAGGAATGTGCGATGGCGTACAGAGGCCTTTAAGTTACATTGCTTACAGATCAATAAATCAGTCTGTTCCATACTACTATCGTGTTTGAATAGATGTGAACGGAACCAAGAAAATATTCTTAGGGAGTTTTTAGTTTTGCACCTGCGCAGACAGATGTATTGATTGATGTGGAATGAAACTCATGAGAGACCTATAGAATAACTCTCGCAATAAGTGAAAATTTCATCAGAATAGCATGAAAATGGACTACAATAGACTTGCTACAAAGACGCCATGTTTGCGCAAGGGAAGTAGCAACTAAGAATACTATCGTGCTGAAATAGATCTAGCCTAATTTCTCCGACCACTCTCCAAATTTGGGAGATATGGGTACATTAGATCCCGAGACAATGATGCTGAGCGGATGTTACTTTTGAGCAGACCGATGTATTGATTTGCAAGCAATGAAATTCATATAGCACCATCTACAGCCTATTCTGCCCATTCTTCGAAAATTTAATCAAATCGGATGAAAGCTGCAGGAATTAAGCTTATTAAAAGGACCATTACACATATAGAAAGTTGTTCAAAATGCCAAAATTTTCATCTCTCGAAAGGACCCGGTAATTACAGGTAGGCTCGGGAGCAAAACGCTGCAAATCATTACACAGAGGTTTATTATTTTTTTTTTTAGATAGCCCCCTCCCCTTCTACCTTAAAAACCAGCTTTATACAGGGTGTCTACACTTGTGATAGGCGGAAATCCAGGGGTCGATTCTACAACTAATATGCAACATTTTTTGTCCCATAACTTTTTTTTTACCCTGCTAAAAATCCTACTTTTTTCATTTTTAAGATTTTTTTCGTGTTTTCGACCTTTCCTCACTAAAACGGCTATAGCTCCCTTGTTCTAAGAGCAATCTCAAATCTGATGGTACCGCTGGAAAGAGCGTAAAATTTACTAATCGTTTAATGGAAAACCCATTTTTTTAATGTGTTTTTAATTGGTAAAAAAATAGGCCAAAGTCTAAATTTTAAAATTATTTCAGAAATTACCATTTTTCAAGCTAATTGTTTGCCTATAATTAATAAAGGTATCGTCGGGCACTCTTCAGGAAAAACTTCCTCAAACTGTCAGCTTTCTAACAGTATAATTTAAAAAAATGTTTGTAGGGAAGTTTTGGGAGAAAAACTGTGTTTAATGCAAAAAACGTGGTTTTGTCAATCAAACTCAATCAAACTCCATAGTTCCATTCCCCCGAGACGAGAGAACAATGAGACCCAATGTTATTGAAACTGAGAGTGAATCCATTATGAAAACAAAAAGGTCGCACCGATTTTCCAATGTATGAAGCTGATATCTGAGGAAAAACGTGTACTTATTTGGACCGACAAAACCACGTTTTTTTTTCATTGCACGCAGTTTTTCTCCCAAAACTTCCCTATGAACATTTTTAAAAAATTCAGAATCTCTTGTTTTGGAGCGTTGTATCTATTTATTCATCTAGTAAATAGATACAACGCTCCAAAACAAGAGATTCTGAATGAATGTGGTCACTCCACTACTCACACCCACTTTTAAAAAATGATACCCTTAGAAATCTGACAGTTTGAGGAAGTTTTTCCTGAAGAGTGCCCGACGATACCTTTATTAATTATAGGCAAACAATTAGCTTGAAAAATGGTTATTTCCGAAATAATTTTGTAATTTAGACTTTCGCCTATTTTTTTACCAATTAAAAATACTTACAAAAATTGCGTTTTCCATTAAACGATTAGTAAGTTTTACGCTCTTTCCAACGGCATCATCATATTTGAGATTGCTCTTAGAACAAGGAAGTTATAGCCGTTTTAGTGAGGAAAGGTCGAAAACACGAAAAAAATCTTAAAAATAAAAAAAGTAGGATTTTTAGGGGAGTAAAAAAAATAAGTTAGGGGACAAAAAATGTTGCAAATTAGTTGTAGAATCGACCCCTGGATTTCCGCCTTTTACAAGTGTAGACACCCTGTATATATTAGAAGCAGTCTGTGGTACATTATCTAAATTTGGAACCTCAAGCCTCCATATCTTGTAACTGCATTCAAGATGAAAATACTTGGGTCAGCCCCACCGTCTACCTGAGATTTTTATTTCCTTCAGTTGAGATTTTTTAAATAGTGAGCGAACGACTGACCATACAGCAACCCGAGTGGTCTCATTCGATTCCAAATTTAGATTGTCTATCTTAATCTAACACAAAAACTACTCTCACACATCTTACATTTTTGAAATACCTTAGTCGAAACGTTTTTATAGTATAATACTTGATCATTATTATAATAACATAGGGTTGATCGATCAGGTTGCCGAGATTTCTGGCACTTCCCCATATCAGTGTTGGATTTTTGAGCCAAATTGATCCAGTCATTTCAGACAAGAGTCAGATGGATTTTTTTATTCGATTTTTGCGCGACCTACGGATCTTGAAACGTAAACAAACTATTTTTAGGGTTTCTTCCATGGCCGACAATAAAGGTTTGTTGATAATTTTAAACAAATAAATTATAAACCAGAAGTTAGCTGTTAGCAAGTCGTTGAACGATAAGCTAGTTATTAGCTTTTAATTACTCTTGACAGCTGTTCCTTAATAGCTAATTAATCTGTAAATAAAGCAAGTTAGCAAAAAGTTAATTCATCTGTTAGCTATAAAATTAGTCAGCTAATGCCCAACAGGGCAAGACAGTCACGTAGGTTCACACTTATTATAAAACAATTTTCAATTGCACCAGTTGACAAATTAATCATTACAATTAACTCATCATTGAAAGAGAATCCGTTATATACTTGAAACTGTGTTAGAAGTCATTGGTTTAGTTCGAGAAAAAAGTTGTTCTTAGAAAAAAAAGGCCCACACTTTTTCCTACTACGAGGGTTATCTTATGCGCCGAAAGTCGGGACCTGTTAATCTTCTTTGAAGGTCGGGTCTTATTTCGTCACACAGCACGGTGACTGGAAGCAAGTTAGGCCGCGGATGTCAAAACTGGTGACTCCACTTTTTTTCTTAGCTTTTAACCCGCAAGCCTAGAATCTGAATATAATACGATCCGTTGGTGGCAACTCACTAATAACACATAATGGTCTGCTACTGAAAGACTCGTAGATATCACTGCTTTTTTATTTTCAATAGTGAACCTTTGTGATCGAACAAGAAGAAATATCCAACATCCCTTCAGGATCACAATTTCAGGGTCACCTCACAATTTCGCAATTCTATCACTTCACAATTCTATGTCACTGATCAGTACAGTCGTCAAATCTCAACTGGTTTTTTAAATGTTTTAAAATTTTCTCATATGTGGATGTACATGTTCCATGGAAAAGTATGTGTAAAATGTGCCTACAGGACCCAGGAAAAAATACAAAGTCCGTATTTCTCACTCCCTACAGCTGTCACTAACCAGAGGTATACAACTTCTATCGACACTACTCAGCGAAACATTTATTGGGGCTGTTATATCCACTTACACTATGAAAAAACATACCATCTACAATGGATATCTGCCTCGGGAAGAAAATTGGATCAAATCAAGTAGCCTTATCAGCCCATTATTTCAGTGTCACACGGTTTTCCCTCACTCCCTACAATGTTTTGAAAAGTAGCCCACAACTTACAGGTATGGGTGTTTATGAAGTTGCTTCTGTTTTGTCAACATCCTTTATTCAAGATGGTCCCAACGCTGGTGGTTGGATTTTGCCTAGACCTTTCCAGTCAGTTCTACCAGGAAAACCATCCGTGGAGGCAGCAGTGTGGGTTTTTCAACTCTCACTCCCTACTCCAATAACATTCTGACTGTGGCCAGTGAAATTTGATCGCACTTGTCGACAATTAGTGTAGCTGTTGGAAGTTCGATGACAACATTTTGGTTCAACCAGTTTCAATTGATTTGTGGCCTGTAAAGGCGGTTAAAGGCTATAACCTCACTCCCTACAATATCCACCCAATAGACCCTTAAATTGTGGAGAGTGAGATATGCTTGTAGCAAGTGAGATTTTGCAACGAAACCTTGGAATTTACTGTAGCTAAAATGAAGCTAATTTGTGCTGCTCCACTCACCTAAATTGGAAGACTTGAGCGGCAATTCCCATGGAGGTTGGAGGCTCAAGAGGGGAAAAAATAGTAGTTTATACCTCACTCCCTACAATATTTTTTTCAAAATGGCGTATCAGTAACACGGTTTAAGATTATGTGTGCTCACTTTGGTAATATGCTGAGAGAACCTCAGTGATTGATTAGAATCAAGAAAATTTATCGAGTTTCATCATTTTTTTTTAGAAAAGTCGATACCCAAATGTGACCGAAATTTTGAAATGACCAACCAACATTTTATATTCCCCTTCTCCTTTAAACTTTCCCATCTTACGTTTCGAGGAGCGTAGACTCAAAATCTACAATTTTCGTCAACTGAATGAAGGGCTAAAGGACAAAAATAATAGACATAGGCGAAATTTGCATTTTTTTCATCTGTAATCCCAGAAAACCTCGGAATGTAAAAATGATGCACTAACGTGAGTTTCTTATCGTTTTTTCCACCATAAAATGCTTTTACTTCGCTCAAAACAGTTTAGATGTTCAAGGTAAAAATTCTAAAACTTCAAGAATCAATTCTACATCGATTTGGAACAAATAAACGCTTCCTACCATTTTTTTTAACACCACAGGTTTTTTTCAGTTATTTTAGTTTTTGTGTTTTTCATTGTGCCCACCAAAGAACGAACCACCTTTTTCTACTAAAAAACTTAATTTTCTCTCGTTCTACTCTATATTTTCCAAATCGTGACATCTCTGAAATCCTCGTTAACATTTTATAATTAAACACTATCATAAAATTATATCCATTTCTATATTACATTTCCATTCTATATTATATACCCATTCTCAGATTAAATTTTTCGTTACATTGTCATAATATTACATACATTTTTCCTAGTTCCGGAAAATTTGAAACTGTAGGTGTTCCAAAAAGAAGTTCCAAAGCGAATTTCCCAAATAGAACTTTAATAATAACATGAAAATAAGATCATCGTTATTCTACTACATTACTCTTAATAGAGTTGAAATTTCCGCACCATACAAGCAAAGAAATTGTTGACTACAAATATTATTGCGAAAAAAAAGGTTCTAAACAATATTCTCTCAATCGAAGATTTTGGTCGTTTAAAATTTTTATCAATTTTCGGTACATTTTACTTACATTTTCGGCATAAGTTTAGTTTTAAATTTTTAAATACCTCAGTTAATAGTTGATAAATTTTTTACGTACAATATTGTGCTAAAGATGTAAATTTAACGAGTTTTGAAGAAAAAAATTTTAAGAATAATTAGGTATGCCATATATGCTTTTCAGCAGAATATAACTCAAACAATTTTATGAACAATGAACTAGGTATCCAAAAATTGGAGCTCAAATTAAAGATGAAAACTGTAGGTACTTTTATTTCATTAAAATGTAAAAAAAGTATAAAAAATCAAAATATTCAGGATCTTTGCTTTAAGTAATAGAAGAATATTATTTAGAACAAGTTTTCACAAGACACTAAATACACAACTTGCTCCCCCCACCATGCCTCCGAACGAGCAGCTACCAGAAGGGGCCTCTTGCTTCACACCTCAGCGCTGTCTGTTGTCCTATTCAATGGTATAGTACGCACCAGAGCAACAGATGTCGAGAGCGAGAGGGAGCAATCACTTCCTTTCGGATTACTGATGACAGTTTTGTCATTTTTCTATTGTGTCTCGTTTTCACTGTGACAATCCTCCGAACTTGATTTTTATAGTGCAATTATTTTCGTTGAGGTGTAATATAAATTTTTCAGTTGTTTTCTTCGATCCGTTCCTTAAGTTGGTACTTATACCTTTATTTCGTTAAAATAAAAACTATCTTTCATATACTCGTATAAGTTATCTAAGTTGGTATCTACTCATTCCCTTATTTTGTTGAAATAGAAACTAGGTATCTTTCATAATACCGTAAGTTACCTAAGTTGGTACTCGTTCCTTTATTTTGTCGAAATAAAAACTATCTTTCATAATATCATAAGTTATCTACTACTCGTTCCCCTATTTGTATTTTAAGTTTATATATATGCGTCATTTACCATGATGACTCAAGTAATTTTCAAGGAAAAAATTTCGTTATCATGCTAAAAAATCCGTCTGAGCAAAAGAAAGGATGAGTTTCGACCCTATCAGAAAATGACTACGAGTGCTCCAAATTAAAAATTTAGTTTTTCAAAAACCCCCCTCTTTTTTTAGCATCTTCAACACTATTAAGACCTTTTATGCTGACTTGGGCGAGTAGGGTGTCGTTTCGTGTATTTTGTTGGGGTGCTGAAGCGATTATAACGTTATAACACGTTTTAAGGCGACTGTCCGGCACCCAGTGTTCCAACATTCCAAATTTGAATGGTCCAAAAACTTGACTTGCAGCTTTTTTTTGGCCTGGCGACAGGTGTGTTTGAGAAGAGGTATCTTTCCACCAGTCAGTTGCGAAATTCCAACTGATGATAAACTATAAAACTATTTTAAAAAACTATAAATTGAACTGGGTAGAATGATTTAATTTACGATCAGTCGGATATAAACAAAAACAAGATAACGTTGACGGAAGGAGAAGGAGGATTGTTATCACCAGAATTCTAGGTCAGTAGGCTGCGCCAGCTACCTATCACCATTCTGTTTGCAAGGTGGGGGGAGCAAGTTGTGTATCAGTGTCATGTCAAGTTTTCTCGCAATAAAATTGTTAGTTAACCATGTCTTTGTCAAATTCAAACTCGATACAACATGAATGTAATACGACAATTTTGGGAAATTTGCTCATTCGATCATGCAGCATGACTAGAATAGTTCAAATGTAAACACTCGGTTCTTTCTTGGAGCTGCCAGGAGAACTGGCAATGAAGTCATCTCTCGACATCTCTTGTTACGAGGAAAAAAGGTACCTTTTGTAATATCAACAACGTAATAAAAACATAACGTAAGATTGCAAACAGAATAACCACCTTCATCACACCACCCATCCGTCAGGTTACGAATTTTCACATAAAAAAAACGCTGCAAATTCTTTCACTGGGGTTTATTATTCAATTGGCTTGCGTTCATTATTTGAATTTCAACTAAGCTTTGGAGTGTGCGTGTTTCACAGGTGATAGAGCGATTATTGAATTTCAGAAGGCACACAAATATGATCAACTGATCAATCCAAATAGGTATTTTGGTCGAGAACAGATTTACGTGCTCCATGCATATCTCCTGAAATTCAATAATCGACCTATCCTTTGAAACACGCACACTCCAAAGCTTAGTAGAAATTCAAATCATGAACGCAAGCCAATTGAATAATAACCCCAGTGAAAGAATTTGCAGCGTTTTTTTATTGAACCTCAACACCCCCCCACAATAAAAACATCTATAATTTATCAAGTCCTTTGGCACTCGTATTGCGTTAATACTTCCCCAAATCCAAATTTAAACGATGTAGCCAAAGGTAGACAGATGTAGAGGGGGCACACAAATATCATCAACTGATCAATCCGAATAGGTGTTTTGGATGAGAACCGATTTACGTGGTCTATGCATATCTCCTAAAATTCAATAATCGCTCTGTCACCTGTAAAACACGCACACTCCGAAGCTTAGTAAGATTCAAATCATGAACGCAAGCCAATCGAATAATAAACCCCAGTAATAATATTGAATAATATTTACCTATATATTATCAGAATGCCTCAACCCGTGTATCGGCTACAAACTACACTACAAGTATTCAACATCGGCTATCACTCCAGTATCCACATTCACTACAACTCGACGCTATCGGCCGGACATCACTAGGTTGCAAACAAACAATAATAAACGAAAAAACGCAAATGTTGGCACCATAAATCGGGCCATACATCGGGAATGGTTTGACCTACGGAAATGGGGAAGGGCTCATTCGATTCCTCATGGTATGTTCTTCAAATAGGAAAATATTTAGGCCGATTCGACTACTTTTGAGGTTTTCAGGGATTTTACAAAACTTTGACAGCCCTTAAAGGGCACTTTAAATTGAGTGAGGGAGCTGGCTCAAGAATTGGGGCGTCATCGGACCAAGATGGATTTTTCCTGAAAATTTCAGATTTTTTGCTCCAGCTGTTTCGGAAATATCGTGCGTACGGCGTACGAACGGAAAATTTTTTATTGCAGATTCGGATTCTACACCCTTTGAAACGTAAACCATGAAATTTTCAGGGGGGGTTAGAATTTTTTTCCCCAGAGCGATTACAATGGTTTATTATTGAATAATAAACCAAAATCAAGCTATAAAAATTAAACAAAAAAAACCTTTTTAAGAAAGCTTTTATTTAAATGCCCTAATAAGAAGGAAATGAATTTTTACTTACAAATTTAAACTGTCTACTTATAGCCTACATACACAATCCATAAAGCGGCCCACACACTATCCAACCGACCGCCGACAATCGGGACTGAAGGTGGGGGGAACCGACCGCTTGATGTCGGGTGGTTCTAGTCATCCAATGGGCCAGTCGGTTGGGTCCCTTCCACGCACCGCCCAACTCAGGTGCGAGTGCGGAGAGGGGGTCGTCTTTCGGCACCCCCCACCACCGAATCTCGGCCGACGGTTGGATAGTGTGTGGACCGCTTAAAACCTTGTCGCGAGATTTAGGCTTGTGTAAATTAAATAGTACCTATTTCATTGGCCAACTTATTCCAATAATTTTATTTCAGTTTTATTAGGTAGATACCCACAGATACCTATATGGTACTTACTCACGCATAAGTCCCGACAAGCTTTTCTGATTTTATGAATTGTGTATGTAGGTCTATAAGTAGACAGTTAAAATTTGTTAGTAAAAAGTGTTAGTGTTTTCTCCTTTTTAGGGCATTTAAATAAAAGCTTTCTTGAAGGGATTATTTTGTTTAATTTATTTACTACTTTTTAGTAATCGCTAGCTAGGTTTCTGAATCTGTTCATCTCATTCAAAGTTAATCAACCGACTTTACAGCTCCAAATCAAGAATAAACGAGGTCTCTACACAAATTTCAGGGGGATTCTGGGAAGAGCTTCTTCTTTTTTAACATGCATTTTGTTTCTCAACTTTTACTTCCTCTCAACAAGCCCTTTCATTTGACACCCATTTTGTAGAAATCCATTAAAAATTACTGTTACGCCATATTGCATTTAGAATGACGTCACATTACTTTTTGAGTCACCCTCAACAAGTCCTTTCATTTGATACCCATATTGTAGAAATGCAATAAAATCACTATTCCAACATCTCTAATGTTTCGCCATATTGGATTTAGAATGACGTCACATAACTAATTGTGTGTAGTCATCCGATCTAAACATGCATACAAAATTTCAGCTTAATCGGTTGAGAGTACTTATCTGCTTCAAAATCGGGTCGCAAGATTCCACCTGAACATCCTTACATACATACATTGCAAGTTAAAAAAAGAAAGCTTTTAAATAAGAGTTAAAGTCGTGCAGCATGATCATAAGAGCAAAATTTTCGGAACTATCATATTACGAGTACACTCATGTTGATAGGGTTGAAATTTGAGCATTATGGGAACAAAACTAATCAACTATACTTTTTACAGCCAATGAATTTTTTCTGAGTAATGTTCCAACGAACAAATAAATTCAAGTAAGTACATTTTTCACTACTATTTTGTTGAACGTCATAGTTCTAGTTGGATTTAACTTTTTTTACTAGTATCTAGCTAAATGCTCCATTTTTGTCAATTTATAGCGATTTTTTACCATTTTTAGTGGTTTTTAGTACAATTTTTGAAATTTGACCAATTAGAAAAATACAAAAGGTGTCGCACGGGCAATTTTGTAGTTTTTAAAATTTGCAAAAAATATTAAAAATTGTTAACCTAAATTCATTTTTGTTTGTTGTACTTTGCAGGTTTTTAAAAAGAAAATAAGAATAAAGAAACAGAAAGAAATGAGAACGTAACTCCTTGCACCCCCTTCCCTACCAAGATTGACGCCCCCACCGTGGTTTTTTGAAACTTAATTTCTCAAAGAAAAAATTTCGTAATCCTGAAATTGAGTATACCGTTGGGAAGCTCATGAAATGATGAAGTTTTTATGAGATTTGACAACTTCTTGGCCTATTTTTGGAACGTCGGCTGTTTCGAATTTTATCGAAAATTTTCAAAATTTTCCTTTCACTGCGATTATAAACAGAGTTATCGAAATTGTATAAGGTTGAAATTATGTTCATCTTATAGGAAATGTAATGCTGAATCCGAAAATGTATAATAAAATTAAAATGGACGCTTCAATGTTCCAGAAAACTCGATTTCATGACGTGAGGTCGGAGTTGACCGTGAAAGCACTAAAAAAATCATAACTATCCAATGGACTGAGATAGGACCCCCACTCTGGCAGCAATCTACTCCATTTTCGATGTTTTACCCAAAAAAAATGTTCACACTGATCCCCATCCACCCTGTATAGTGTGCCGATTTATAAAGAGTGGCCTTTCAGGGATGTGTACTACCCTAATCTGGGAAATTATCGAATGATAAATCTTGCACATTCCGCATTACCATAAAACTTGAGGAGAGATCATAATATTTCATAACACGACCTACCATATCTCGAATGAGAGCAACACTTCCTCTTACCCTTTTTTGGACAAGTAAAGAGGGTAAAAGTATTGATTTTCTGCAATGTAGAGCTAAAATATGTATTTACGCTACCTTCCTTGATGTGAATCATTAATATAGATTCATTACCATCTATAAGAATGGGAAGAAGCTGAGAAATACCATTGATATAAAAATTACTTGAACGTGGACAGGAAAATACGTGCACTGGATTTTTAACCCGAAACAACAACCATCTTCTTCTTTTTGGGACAAAAAGTAGACGAAAGTTTTCCTGACAAGTTTCCTACGTACCTACTTACCTATTGTAAAAGTCATTTAAGATTATATCATTCTGACCGAGGCACTTTCTTTCAAATTAAAAGAAAGATTAAATAGAAACCAATTCCAAAGTGACTACGTCCCAACAACTACAGCTGTCTTCCAACTGATGCCACGTAAAACCAGAGAGTGGGAATCATGAATCTTCTAAAAAAAAAAAAACACTTTATTCAACTATACATTTTATTTCAAAAATTAACACAAATTGAATCACAATTAATAAAAATAACTCATTAACATTAAGAACCAGCCCGAATTTAAGAATAAAAGTGGGGTCATGTTTCTACTCGCATCACCAATGAATCACCTTACATACTAGCAGTCATAAAGGTTGAGGTAATTGGCCATCTACGATTCCCACATAAATTCAATGAACAAAGAAGAAATTGCATAGCAATGAGGAAGGAGTGAATAACTAATGGAATGAGACTAATGAAGCAATGAAACGAGGTTTCCACCAATGAGAGGAAAACTTGGAAAAACAAAGATGAAAAAGGTACCAACAACGCTTCAAAGAGGATTTTTTTTTTTTTTTTTTTTTTTTTAATAGGGTAACACGATTTAAAGATATATTTGAACACCTTCTAATAAGAAAGGGAATGGAAAATGACAGTCAACCACACTTGTTCAATTTTATAGATCAAGGAAAAAATCAAAAAATTAGAGAATGAATGGTAGAATGGCTTTCCTCCCCTTGGGGTAGTCCGGGAATTCTTTCTTGTAGTTACGATGCTTGCCGAGAGCCCACACGGACATTTGGTAGAGACCAGCCAGGGCGAACAAGCCCGCAGGAAGGCACTGAGTCATGATGGTGAATGACAGCCATGAGTAAAATTCGTAAGTGTAGTTGGGACAGGAAACCCAATTGTAAAGCTTGGTGAGGGGATTGCCATTGGGAAATGGGATCTTCCTAGTTTTGGTGCCGGGAGGTCGCAGGTCTCTCAGGAGGATGTGAATGCTCAAGTTGCCCAGTTCGCTGATCAAGAAACCAGCCAAGCCACCATACACCTGCAGAGCTCCTGGCGAAGTGAACTTAGGATGGTTCACGTGATATGCGACGTAGAGGGTGAACAACCAGTAGTACGAGCAGTTCTTGAAGAGATTCATGATTGGCATGGTACCGTGAGAGAACCTATGAATGAACACGGTTTCGAATAGCCTTTTGGCATAATGGAAAGTATAGCAGGCAGCGGCAATGTGAGCAGTTGTGGAAATATGTGCTCCAGAAGTATCACCAAAGAAAATCCAAGGCCTCCCGTAAACATACAAGTAAATTACTAATGGACCGGCATATTCAGCCAGAAAAACGGTACTCCAGCCGATTTGAGGGCCGAGGTCTTTCAGATAAAGTTTTGCACCGTTTTGCAAGCCCAAACTAGTCAACGTTTCATCATCATTTAAGCTTTTACCTTTGGCTTCTAGACGGATACTCTGACGATCGGGGTAGAGCTTCTTCTTTTGAGAATAAATCCCTTTTTTCACATCTTTGATGCTGGAAGACTGAGAAAGATTGTCAACCGTACAAACAGGCCTTGACCCTGAGGTAGATAGAATTTCAATCTGCATCATACAGCTTACCGAGACAGCACCACTGCACTGAATGAAATACCAATGAGAATGAGAATGAGAATCAAAAAAACCTCGTATATGAAGAGAAACGAAAAACTGAAAATGACAGGGCAAATTAGGCAGCTAAAGGTTAGATGACAATGTTGCCATTCGGTGAACACTTATCGAGGAAATGATAACCCAACAAAACTGACGGACTGCTTTAAAAAAACATTGTTGATCTATCCGGAACGCAATGAAACGAACGACAAAAAAATTAATAGTACGACCCGAACATTAGATAAGATTGAATGAATCTGCAGATCGCAAGTGTTCCATGATGGAGCTCAGCATGATGTGATGCTGAGTTGCCTTCAACGCAACGGTAAAAGGCGGGCGAGTAAGAGAAGCGCCGAGCAGTGGATTTGCCGAAAGAATGAAAGGTAGCAAATAACTACAATTGAATTATTCATAAGTAGGTACCTTGGTCATTAGTGTTGTTGTTTCGTAAACTTGGATAAACTCCATCATTTAATTTTTTTTTTTTTTTTTTTTTTTTGGAGGTCGAAATCAGTTTTTTTGGCTTCATTTAACGTCATTTAACGATGGAGAAATATCAAGGAGGACTTACTGATGGTATTGTAGCTGCTTGTACCAGTGGGCTTTCAACCTCTTAGAGAATTTTCTTAGAAAATAAAGATAGCGCAATGGTTCCAGGAATTTTTATTTAAGTATTTTAGCAGAATAACAATTTTTTCAATTTATCAAACATGGAATATTTAATTTAGAAACTTAAGATCGAATGTATGCTGAAATATGTATTACATTGAATTGTGCTTAATCAATTTATTAAAAGAAAAGTTAAACACTTTGAAAAAGTCGACATTTTGGTATGAATAGGAGAATATTATGTCTAATAAATTTCTTGTCAACAAAATTTATTATTAGCAATTTATTTGCACTCATACAGTGCATATATTCATTTGAACACATAGTGCCAGCATTTAGCTCTTATTTAAATTCGATTCCAAATTATTGTAATGTGATAATTTGTATGTTATCACATATGTTATGAGCATGCTGCATGAGTTAAACTTCAGTAAACTCGTTCATTTCATGTTTTGCTGCAAATGTTTCAAGTCAGAAACGGTTTTTTTTTTTTTTTTTTTTTTTTTTTAACTCAAAGACAGCGCTGGAGTTTTTTTGTGATTACTACTTATTTCAATCAGGTATGGTATGCAGAAATATTCAAAAAAAGAACAAAGTAAATTTTTCAACTTGATATACTTATTGCATCAAAATGATTTTTCTTCATCAGAGAGGAAACTTGTGCATGCCGGTTTGCATACCCTGATTCTTTCCAACTACTTACAGCATCAAGTTCAGAATTTCAAGGGAATCTGAGTTTTCCATAGTGAAATGATTTCACCTCAAAAACATCTGCTGATTTCAAAAACAAAAAAACAGCACATTCACATTTTCCATGAAATTACCACACATTTTAGAAAATTTTCTTGGAAGCAAATTTATTCCACAGTCTTAGTAAATTTTCCAATTTATTATAGTATTAGTGTAAATGGATCAATAAAAAACTAACTTATTCTTCATAGGTACATATGTTTTGTCTTTAACTAATTCCTGTGACAGAATACTCGGCCAAAATAGACCAACGCTTGGCAGGAGTAGACAAATGTCTTGCTGATATTTCCAACACTCCTTCATCACCTAGGGAGAAGGGGGAATAATTTGAAGCAATAAATGTTTGATGTATGTGATGGAAATCTTGAAAGACAAGTAATTACCACCTGCAAGCACAGGTGGTTCCCATGAGCTTGGACCAGGTTATGGATCTTTTGACATAGTAGTTTTGTAAATGAAACAAAAAAAATCTTACATGGATATCAAAGCACAAAAAAATAGCTAAATCACACTTGAATAATAAATCCGTGTAAACCAGAATTTTCAGTGTGAAATGAAATGGCAATTAATATAGTACTTACCTAGAATGATTGAGGAAAAAACTAGAAGATAAATGATGAACTTCGTGGACTGTTTGTGCGACTCCTTTCCCGAACAAGGCACTTGTAAACAAAAAGTAAAAACCGTAAAAACAAGTCTGAAGGTCGATTTTCAGTAGTGTGAACACCACGACACAACAGAACCCTACAAAATGTTCCATTCCCTCCATCTGCCAGAGGGGAGAGTGTGGTATGACGTCATCTGGTACTGAGATTGTTGAATCTTCTAGAAGAGGGACTTCGTCATTAACTGACTAGGACCAGTGAGCTGTCAGCCATCTCATTACCTTTTTTCTTCTCTTTCACGTCCGCATGTCTTTCCAAGCAGAAGCAAGGGTGAAGGAGGAAGGGATTGAGAGAAAGCAGGTGAAGAATGACTAATTTTAGTACTACGTTTTTCAAGTTTGATTATTTATTTTTTTAAATCAATTGCAAAATCTAATATTTACTTTAAGGTTTAACATCTGCATCACTCCACAATATCTTCCACGCTCATATTCTTCAGATGAAAATACTATTTCTCTAAGTGGAAATCGAGTGTATGCCAATACCTCTTTGTTTCGTGCATAAACTTTGAAAATGAGCAGGGGAAAGCTATCTTGAGGCTGTAAAGTTTAATAAAAAAAAATCATTGACAATTTTGATGCTAAAATATGCCAAATCCGGCAGGTGAAGATGAAAAACATATTGGTAAGGGTCAAGATTCCCAGAAGGGGACTACACACAAAAGATTCAATCAATGCTGCAAGAGAGTCAAGGGTTATTAAGTAATAACCCACAGTCAGGAACGCACAATTTAATCACAACAATATAATTGACTGAAGCCCCTTCATCGATTTTTATGGATACAAGACATTTTATCCTTGATACTCTTTTAGAAAAAAGTTAAACTAAATTTAATGATAGAATGTAAACAAGCTAACTCACATCTTCAACTAACCGCATTATACTTTTACAGTATTTGGCAGCCAATTTTAGTTTTTCATTGATGGAAGCCTTCCTGAAATCTCGACTTTCAAAAGCGTCTTGAATCTTAGTCTGAAATAACCATTGTTTGGAATAAGAATGCAGTATCATTAGTTAAGTTAGATACACCTACAACGACGATCTCCTTGAAAAATGCGTCAATTGAATACTTTTGATGTACTCACCAAGTTTTCTTTCACAATCTTGATTCTTTCTTTCTGGAGACGTGTGAAAGATAAAATTTCCTTAGTCAGAATTCTAGAACTTATTCTTAAGAATTCGTTGATCCCATTCATCAAAATTGCAATTGCTTTATCTTCATCACTTTCACTGTACGAAAATGCTTTCTCGATTCTTGATGCCTAAACCATATCGTAGAAATAACAACTACAGAATATGACGTAATTTTATGGCAAGAGAATGATAGGTACCTTGACGAAATTCAAACCCTTGTCTTTCCCTGGGAGAAGACCAGAGAAAAATCACCATCAGCGCCGTTCCATTTAATTAAACTTCTACAAAGGCAACTTCTACCTAACAGTAGAAACCTTGTAATTCAACACCGGTTAAAGCAACATTTCAGCAAGCCTTAGCTAGTAATCTCACCATAAAACGAAACAGAAGCCTTGGTCAATCATGAATAGATTTCACTAATAATTAGGATAACTTATCCTACATGGTTCCTCTATAGTTGCATAGAATGTACATAGGATGTATCTGATGTGAGTTTAAGGGTGTGGGCCATTTCTGGAGAAAATGCCATAAACGAATCCAGTTGGGAAACAGTAATAGCTGGGGTGACGTGCCATGCCAACCGACGCGTGCGTGCTCCGACTTATTACGTACCTACCTATCTGCGATTTGAAGTCAATAATTAACTTCCACAGACGTCGGGTTCAGGAGTAGCTTTGTATCTATCATAACAAATTTGTTTGATAGTGCACCTACCAGATCAGATGAAAGTTTCTCAAGATAGTTGGATATAAAGAGTCGATGGCGAGAATCTGGAAGAGTTTTTTAATGAAAAATGTGAGCTTCACTTCAGAATCCTTGACATGACAATAGTTTCCATTAGTATATGCAACAGTTTCTTGAGCCGGGCAAAGAAAATGGTTAGCTGAAAAGGAAACGAACAATAGTTATGGTGAACTCTGGAACTTTGGAATTTATTGTTCATTGGTTATTGCAGGTGAATTGAATTTCAGGAGATATACATGGAGCACGTGAATCTGTTCTCGACCAAAATACCTATTTGGATTGATCAGTTGAACATATTTGTGTGCCTCCTGAAATTCAATAATCGCCCTGTCCTGTGAAACACGCAGACTCCAAAGCTTAATAGAAATTCAAATCATGAACGCAAGCCAATTAAATAATAAACCCCAGTGAAAGAATTTGCAGCGTTTTTTTATTGAACCTCAATACAATAAAAACATCTATAATTTATCAAGTCCTTTGGCACTCGTATTGCGTTAAAACTTCCCCAAATCCAAATTTAAACGATATAGCCAAAGGTAGACAGATGTAGAGGGGGCACACAAATATCATTCATCAACTGATCAATCCAAATAGGTGTTTTGGATGAGAACCGATTTACGTGGTCTATGCATATCTCCCGAAATTCAATAATCGCTCTATCACCTGTAAAACACGCACACTCCGAAGCTTAGTAAGATTCAAATCATGAACGCAAGCCAATTGAATAATAAACCCCAGTAATAATATTGAATAATATTTACCTATATATTATCAGCGTTTCATGGATATCAGAATGCTTCAACCCGTGTATCGGCTACTAACTACACTACAAGTATTCACATCGGCTATCACTCCAGTATCCACATTCACTACAACTCGACGCTATTGGCTGGACATCACTAGGTTACAAACAAACAACAATAAACGAAAAAACGCAAATGTTGGCACCATAAATCGGGCCATACATCGGGAATGGTTTGACCTACGGACGTGGGGAAGGGCTCATTCGATTCCTCATGGTATGTTCTTCAAATAGGAAAATATTTAGGCCGATTCGACTAGTTTTGAGGTTTTCAGGGATTTTACAAAACTTTGACAGCCCTTAAAGGGCACTTTAAATTGAGTGAGAGAGCTGGCTCAAGAATTGGGGCGTCGTCGGACCAAGATGGATTTTTCCTGAAAATTTCAGATTTTTTGCTCCAGCCGTTTCGGAGATATTGTGCGTACGGCGTACAGCAGATGGACGGAAAATTTTTTATTGCAGATTCGGATTCTACACCCTTTGAAACGTAAACCATGAAATTTTCAGGGGGGTTAGGATTTTTTTTCCAGAGCGATTACAATGGTTTATCATTGAATAATAAACCAAAAGAGTACAAATTTAGGCCACCTTGACTTTTTTGAGGTTTTTAGGGATTTGACAAAACTTTGACAACCCTTAAAAGGCACAATAAATTAGGTGAGAGAGCTGGCTCAAGAATTGGGGCGTCGAACCAACATGGGTTTTTCCTGAAAATTTCAGCTTTTTTGCTTCAGCCGTTTGGGAGAAATTGAGCGTACGGCTTATGGACAGAAAAATTTTTATTGCAGATTCGGATTCTACACCCTTTGAAACGTAAACCATGAAATTTTCAGGGGGTAAGACATTTTGTTTTCAAGAGCAATTACCCAACCTACCCTTCCCCAAATTAAAACACGGCGGGAAGATGCTCCCCCCTCCCCCCGAGAAGAGAGAGGGTGCTGTAGAGGATGAGAAGGCCCAGACTGCATTGGCCGCCCTCTTACCTTGGTCAGGCACAGCAGGGTGAGTAGTGGAGGGTCGTGGCTACCCGGGCGGGGGAGAAAGGCAGCTTAGCTCACACGACACTAGAAAGCCCCACCTTGCAAACAGACTGGTGGTAGCTGGCGCAGCCTACCGACCAACTGACCAAGTATTCAAGTGATAACAATCCTCCTTTTCCTTCTGCCATTGTCATCTTGTTTTTGTTTCCATCCGATTTTTTGTATCTGACCAATCGTACTCTACCTAGTTCAATTTATAGTTTTATAATAGTTTTTATTTTTTTAATGGGAAAGGAAGGTGAGGTTTTGGTGGGTTTGAGTCCTACATAACCCAAAGAGCAGACCCTTCTGTGTATCTTACAAGATCCAATTTTCACCTTAGGATCTTAAATATTTCCTCACCTGCCTACCAAAATAAATCTATTTTTACTGCAGTTGATTTTGTTCCTAGAATAGGTGCTTTTTGATTAAAAAGAAAAAAAAACTTTTGTGTTGTTACCCACTTATCCAATCTACTTCTGTAGAACCATTTATTTTGTGATAATTATTCAAGTTTAATCGCAAGTACTGCTTGAAGTGATTCAATTTGCTTTTGTCTTAGCATTCTCTCAACTCATGGAAGAGGTAGGTTTGCAACTGACTGGTGGAAAAATCTTCTCAACACACCTGTCAAAGAGTGAAAAAAAAAAAAAAAAAAAAAAAAAAAAAAAAAAAACCGTCAAGTTTTGGGACTATTCAAATTTTTTAATAATTTAGAACACTGGGTGCTGGACGTGTTATAATCGCGTTGAAGATGCTAACAAATGAGGGGTTTTTGAAAAACTAAATTTTTAATTTGGAGTACTCGTAATTATTTTTTGATTGGGCCAAAACTTTTCTTTTGCTCAGACGGGTTTTTTGGCTTAAGAACGACATTTTTTTCTTGTAGTCATCGTGGTAAATGACACATATATTATATAAACTTAAAATTAAAAAAATAAGGGGCCGAGTAGTAGATAGCTTATGATATTATGAAAGATAGTTTTTATTTTGACAAAATAAAGGAAAGAGTACCGACTTAGGTGACTTATGGTATTATGAAAGACCCTAGTTTTATTTCTACAAAATTAGGGAATGAGTAGATACTGAATTTAGATAACTTATGATATTATGAAAGATAGTTTTTATTTTAAACGAAATAAAGGAACAAGACCCAATTTAGGTAAAAGACAAAAAAAAAAAAAAAAAAAAACTGAAAATTTTACGTTACACCTCAATGAAAATAATTGCACTATAAAAATCAAGTTCAGATTATTACAGCAAAAACGAGACACGATAGAAAAAATACAGAACTGTTATCAGTAATGATAAAGGAAGCGATCGCTTCCTCTTGCAACATCTGTTGCCCCAGTGCGTACTATACTATTGAATAGGGCAACAGATGGTGCTGAGGTAATAGGGCGAGATGACCATTCAGGTAGCTGCTCATTCGGAGGCAAGGTTCACGTTCCCAAGGAGGGGGGTTCACGTTGTGTATCTAGAGTCATGTGCTTAGCTCCCCAGCCCCTGGCCCTGCACGGTGCAGGCTGCACCAGTCATATTTTTGGCAAGATTGAGACAACAACTCTTTAGACTAGTTTAGACCCGGGTGAAGTGCCTTTTGTAGATGCTTGCACTCCAGTAATTGTTAGTAAGATCGGTGAGATTGTGATAGTTCTTCATTGTGAATGCTAGTGTTTTGCGCCCAAAATATCCCGAGATAGTGACTCTTACAATCCTCCCTTCAAGGTTGCAATCACATTCTGCCCAGGCACCCAACACACGCATGAACATCCATTATGGTAAAGTAGTAACATTGTACCTTGTTTTACCCTGCTGCATTCTAGGTTTGACTGTAGGGCCAGCCATTTTTACACCCCTTCTGGGCAGGATCATGTCAGATCTCTGTGAATGCAGTAAGCAACGCCTGACGGTGAATTCTCTTAAAATCCCCCTTTGGAGATCTCATTTTGTATTGTTTTTCCTTTGGATAATGATAGGGGATGAACTCATTATTTTGAGTTCATAACTTAATGAGAACATAACTCGAACTCCCCTGCAACTTTTATTTTGAGTTCATATTGTCAGACTCCTTCAGGGATCTAAGGCCCCTCAGGTCGCCTACCAAAACATATATTTCAGCAATCTTGTGAACTAAGAGATTATAGATGAACTCTGAAGGTAAGAAGGGGGGGGGGGGGCTAACAGATAAAATAAAAATAAGCCCAGGGCGCCCCAGGCTGGTAGCAACAAACCAACGCTGCTGTTTGGTTTTTGTGAGCTCTCTTATTGGTCGATCACCTATGCCCACCTCAATGCAAACTGAAAATGACCTGAAATTTCTACTCGTTCTTTTACTTTATTGTTAGACCTTGTAATAGGTGTTTGAGCCCTTCAGAATGGTCAGGTGCCCCCTCTGAACTGTATTGTGTACAGCCTTGGAAGGTCTATTTCACGCCCTGGTTCAAATAGGGAAAATCAGTCTGTTTCAACAACAACACTAAGGGGATTTTTGTGTTAATTTTTTCTGTAATTTTCTTTTTTTTATTGTTATGATGTTATTTTGGTTTAATGGTTGCGGGTGCACATGCGCCTATGCTCCTATCAGCACACTGTATGTATATCAACATGGACATTGAAAGCAACAAATAGAACAAATAAAACTTAACAAAATGAAATGGAACACCTACCTATGCTTCACTTCCCAAAATCACGCAGAGTAGATATGACTGAGTGTAAAAGTTTAAAGTTTCACACTAGCTCATCTGCCATGTTTGATACCAGTTTTCAGACGTTCAAGTCCCTTTCGCCTCTGTTTTTTATGGAGGAAAAATCGGATTGTACTTGCCCACTAGAGTCTCTCAATAGAAAATATAGGTAACTAATAAAAACCATTAAAAGCACGGAATATTTCAATCCTACTTAAATGGTCGTAGTGGTTCCTTTCATTGTCTCCAATACACATGGAAAAAACGAGTTTTTTTTTCGTTTGCCGTTTATCAATGGAGGTGACACTGTTTACCATGGCAAAGGCAACGAATTCTTCAGTGTTCCAATAACTTGCCTGTAACAGCAAATAACAATTATAACTTGTTTTCAGAACTGATTGGTGATTCAAATGAGGATATTGGTAAGAGCTCACTTCATTTAAAGGATTCACGAGACCTCGAGTCATTGCCACGAGTTTCTGCTTTTCTGGCAACGCCTGAACAGTTACAGTCCTGACAGCAATCAAAAGCGATCCAAAATATTCGTAAACTGGACAGTACATGTGAAGAAATGAAGGTCCAAATGTTGGCAAAAAACCTGGAGATGTTAATGTCAAAGCAATTAACATCATTTCAGAACTTATCGGGAATCTGTATTCTGAGGTTATTAATGGGCCCAATACTGAGGTAATTTGCATTACAATGTAAATTAGGCTATTACAATGGGCTCAAAATGTTTGGTAAATATTCAAATCTACAAAAATTTAATCCTCAAAACGCATTTGAGCTAATATTGATTCCTGATCTCAGTTGATTTATGTGATGTAAGTGATTAAGTTAATTGTGTCTGCACTAGTCTGGATCTAGTCAATAAATTATTGGGTAAGGTAGGTTATTTCTACCTGCAATGTGGTTTTATTATTATTGATGATTGATTCAAATGTACCTGAATTAAAATTAAATTCCTACCTGTTTGTGATCTTTAAATGTTAAAGTTTAAAAAATGTTAGAGTAGTATTGTTATTGTTGTTATAGGTACAGATTTTTAAAAAAATGTTATATTAATAATATATTGTTGATCACTGTGGTATATCAGGTAGGGTTATATGAGCTGGATAAACGAAAAGGTATTATTTTAAAGTAATAATGTAATTTTAAATATGTTTTTATTGTATGTATGACGCTAATGTTTGGTTGTTTTTTTAAATTAGGATTCATTTTTAACCAATTGACTGCAGTGAGCAGACAACTGCTAATAATAATGACGAGGATGGATGTCCAAAATAAATTGTAAGTATATAAGAAAAAGGTACCTAACTTGTTCTTAGGCATAATAATATTATAGAGTAAAATCCTATGGTGTGGGGTGTTATAAATAATATTAAATTACATGTTGTTCCCAGATCCCCTGATGATGGAGTGTTTCATCACTCCGAAACGTCGGAATAAAATATGAATTAATAAATTGAAAAATTCCAGCCTTCGTGAAACTACACCCTGCTTCCTGGTGGATAACGTATAAAGTTTGAATTAAGGCTAACAAAATGAAGAATATAAATAATTTTGTTGCCTACTCACCACAACAAGACGCCCAGTCCCTCCCTTCTACCAACCAGAGATTGTTGAGGGATTTCACAGTGGGGAATCTTATCGCTGCTGATCGCTGTTCTCTGAGTCAACGTTTGGTTTCAGACGTCGAGCGGAATTCAGAATCTACGCCCTATTTATTGAACGTCGACCGAATTATGGCCTCTAATTTCAACACTTGTGAAATATACCTTCCAGACTACGCCAAGCAGCAGTATTGCAAATGTACAAATACTTTCATCTTGAAAAAACCGCTTGAATCACAATAAAACCTTGTAAACTGGCACTGTAAACACGGACCGATACTGTCTCAACGAATACTCGCACAAGACGTGATTTGTCCTTCCCCATACATGCTGGAGTTCTGGAGGTACCTTGGCCACCATACACACAAGCCACATGGACTTTGGTGGAGCACTAGCTCGTGTAACCAAGGCTCCACTGAAGCCACAGCAGAAGCTGAGCCAGTATTCTGCATCCAGTGGAATCCAGCGTAAGGCTCTTTCAATCAAAACCAGTTTCAGAGAGTGATGTTTCAGTAGACCTGCCCTTTTGATTGGAATGCTGCAACTTTGAAAGAGGGGTTATGTGAAGATGGTAGTCCTTGATCATCTGGGCAACGATTCTGCAACTTTGGTTAAGATGAGGAGCTTTCTCCTGGACTAGGTATGAACACCACCATCACCATCATAAGGATGTAAACTAAATGATAGGTAAATGGTAGTTGATTATGAAGGGCATCACTACCTACATCCTGGCTCTGTTGGAGCAGAACTGGGAAAATACCATCCTCTCAAAGAGACTTCCAACGTATCTACAGAGGGTAGCAGGGGTTACCATTCGGCTTTTGAGAAAAAGCCCTAACTAGATGCCAGTTATCCCCCATAGCTGGAGAGATCTTCACATGCCCCCCCCCCCCTCCTATGGATAGTGTTACTCCTCTCCTTAATGGGATAAGATCTAGCAAGGGCAATTAGAAAAAAGAAAGATGGGCTATATGGAACTTAGGTCATTTGACAGGAATCCAATGAAAAACAAGAATGCAGTAAACAAGCCCCCCTCCCCAAATTATGTGAGTTCATGAAAAAACACAGAAAAGAATGTCAAGATTTGAATTTATATGAGTGGATGTACATCTCACGATCAGAATGAAGAAAACAGCAAAACATCATGTACCATTGGGAATAGCAAGACTCTTAACCCACTCAAACTATCAACCTTTGGTACTTGCATAACTGTAATGTCAAGACCGACAACAAAGTTTACTGGAAAAAAAGTAGCAATTTTAAGAAAAAGGAAGGGGAACTGTCCATATCCATCACAAATTCTATTGAGTCACATAGGTTTTGCCTTTTGAATCTGTTTCATTCATTATTGTTATATCGAAGGAACTCGGTTCTAAATAATCCCATTAGGTTGATACTCACCTTTAATATTAGGATCGGAAATTTTAAATAGATTAATATATCTTGAACAGGAAGTGTTCTTTTGGGAGTACAGAACTATCTTCATTCGACTGTAAAGAGGGGGAAACATTTCTGTGAATACTATTTCCTCATTCCAGGACGGGTCCCTCCTCTTATTTCGATGAGATGTCGTACCCTGTCGATTTAAAGCTGATTAATATAAAGAGATCTTCACTAGCAAAGCCAGTACTTCAAACTCAATATAAAATCGTCAACTCACGCACTATTATTGACTTTATATCTTAATTGATTCAGCCACTCGAGTCCAGAAACTCAAACTTTTGGAAAACCAAGAAAAATGTATCTCGACTAATGGAGTATTACCTGGAAGAAATACATTTCTTCCATATCCTTTCCAAATCTTTTTCAATGCTTCATTGAGCCAGAGCAGATGAGGTTGTCGCTGATAACTAATAATTGAAAGGCATAAAATCCATTTCTTTGGACCAGTGAGGTTTCTCCAACGACTGATGCAATTGTCAAAATACCAGAACTTTACTCAAGGGGGCAATGCAACTTGACATTTTCAAGAGTTTTGGACTCATTTTTCGTAGAGAGATAGGAAGGAAGATTAAAGTTAGGAACTTTTCTCGTGGAGTTCCTACTTGGTTTTGTCTTGGTTTCAATAATGAACCTTTGTGATTGACAAAAAAAAGAGGATTTAACCTCCCCCCCCCCCCTTCACCTTCAAAGTTGGTTGTTTTACGGTTCAAGATGTGTAGAATCTCTAAATCGATTTTTTAAGGTAATGTCTAGAGTGAAGTCATCCAACTGTCTTTGGGACATTAGATAGAAGAAGAAGAAGTCAATTACAAGATATGGAAATACAATGATCAACTGAATCATCCTTGTGGCTAATTGATCACCGAGCTGAAATAAAGAAGGGGTTCGTTTTATGGCATCTAAAATGCAGTTAGAATTGGAGGTGTAGGCCCCCGGCCGCTACCACTGCCCCTAAAGGTGTGGTTTCCCCGGCGCGTCTGCGGCCGGCGGCTGCGGCCGGCGATTTCTGCATGTACCTACACAGCCGCGAGCCGCGCCGCGCTGTGCAAGTGTTGCCTCGCGGCGCGGCTGGCGGCCAGCAGGAGGCAAAGATGGCGATGACAGTTTTTAGCGGGATTTCGTCCAATCATCAATCTTCTTTCCGCTCTCTTTGGAGCTTGAATTTGAATAAATTTGAATTTTTTAGTAAAACGATACGTTTCACTCGGCCTCACGCGGACTAAACATCAATTTGGATTAATAGTTCACGAATCGGAATGTACAACAATCACTTGACAACGGGGAAGGCGGATGGACGAAATGGTTGGGCTATGTCCCGCTAGATTGCGTCCGGAACCATTGCCCTCTTCGCCAGAGTATCTCCTGCAGCCTCGTGCGTGAATTTCATTGTACAAACACAAGTGAGGAAAAATGCTATCAGCAATGCTGACAAAAAGCAGACAGAAAAATGTGATTCACGAGTTCCCCCGCCTCTGAGTAGCTCAATTCTGTAATTCACGAAAAACAAGCGCGCCTCATGGGACCCTCTAGCGATGGGGGAAAGGAAGTTTCAAAGAGATTCACTAGATGGGAGTAGCGTCACCTTCCTCTCACCAGTCCAGAGTAGTCCACATCGTGAAGATCCGTCACCGTAATTTTTCCTTCTCGCAATTAAAATCAGAAAGTTAAGAACACTGTTAATTTTTTTGTCGTTTGGTGATTTGATTTTTTATTAGTTTGTTGTGCCTTCGCGATTTGTTTCTACAAGTGCTTGTGTGAACACAACGAAGAGGCGGGATGTTCGACCACGTTTGGTGAGCCAATTTTAACACATATTCATCGGAACTGACAATTCTGAAAGAGATTTTCTTTGCCATCTTTCCCTTAAGTAGGAGTTTGATAGTTGAATAAAGAATATTGACAACCGACACTATTCCTGCCTATACATCTCCTGCCTTCAACCTGTTTGAAGATCTTTCAACGTAAAACAAGCGGTGTGGGTTTGCATATAGCCGCTGTGAAGGCGCGCGGCTGTACTGCTCCCTCTAGCAGTCTGGTCGCAGCCGCAGCGTCTGGCCTGTAGCGGTTTTCAGGCTCCTGTAGCCGCCGAGACGCGCCGCCGGCCGCAGCCGCGTCGGGGAAACCGGTCTCATCTAAAACCACAGAAGCAGTGGAGAGCGTCTGGTCGCGGGCCGCAGCCGCCGGCCGCAGACGCGCCGGGGAAACCACACCTTAAGAGAGACGGCGAGGAAGAATTCCACCCCCTGGACACCCCTGCATCCCGTGAGAGAGGCCGGACGGAGGGGAAGGGCGGGGCCACCCCCTGCACAGCGGACTTGTTCCCCCTCTCAGGCACTACCACCTAGACCCGGAGAGGGAGGCAAATTGGGAGGGGAGGCCCACCCACCTCAGGGCTCCCGACCAGACCTCGGTAGCCAGTCGTTTCTCTGCTCCCAGTTTGGAATCGTCTCTTTCAGTCGTTGTGTGTTGAGTATGCAGATTTCTTGCCCTGTGTTGTATTTCAATCGTTTGTTGGAACGCCCCCCTAGCTCGCGTCTCGCGCCGCGATATTTTCTGCTTTTCTGTGTTACAGATCCAGCTCGCCTTTGGCGCGCCCTGTTGTTTGAGGTTAGCCCAGGACATCTTGTGGGTCTTGGTGCGCTGTCTCCCGTGCTGCGCTGCTTACTACGTGCCTCCAGCTCGGCTCGTAGCTCGACCTACCCAAGCGCCACGCTAGCCTACAGCGTTGCTTCAGCACAGCTTGGCTCACCATCCACGACAAGCTCCCGGCCGACACGCTGCCAGCTCGGCTTGCGTCACCTTCCATCCTCGCGCCAAGCCACGCCACGCCAACTTCAGCTCGGCTCGCGGCTCATCCTCAACCCGAGCCAAGCGCCACGCCAAGCACCGCGCCAAGTCAACATCACGCCAGCTCAGCTCGCAGCTCTGTAGACCTCGCGCCACGCCAGGCCAAGGATCCCCTAGTCAAGTCAGGCCTGTAGACCCCCATCACAATAAGGTATTGTCATACAAATATTATTTGATCCCTGCTGCAATTAGGTTTGTCATAGTAAACCCCTTCAGGGTGCGCACCACTAGGGTAACGCTAGATATTGTCTCTTCTTTCCGCTTCTTACCAGCCACGTTCCTACCATTCAGTGAATGCTATTTGAATTGCGATACTATTATTAGGAGTATATTTCTCACATATTTTTGTACACAATTCGTGCCTAGTTTAAGAACGCAATACGTTAAGAGTTATACGTTGAACATACCACTTCCATTGATAATTTCTATATTTTTGTGCATGTTGTTTTATTGGTTAATAAACCACTCGTTTGTGAATTTTTTGTTCTTAATTTCTCTACCTATTCCCTGCAGAACAGTGGATCAGGTTGTTTGTTAAGTCCCTTCAGGAGTCATTGACCCTTCAGGTCCGCTACCTTTCACTTCACCTTTTAGTTACTTCCTTAATAGCTCTTAAAGCTTTCGACCGTTGGTCAAGTCAACAATAGGGGCTTACAGAGGCTGTGTCGAGTTTGGATTGAGTACCATAGACGGCGTCTAATACACAAAGATCAGTGATTAACGTAGAAGGGTTATTCTACATTTGGTTCAATTCGCGGCATTTTATAACTTGATTTCTGGATTTTACACATCGTCAAACGTAAACCAACAATCTTTGAAATTGTTGTAAATTTTTATCTTCGTCTTTTAGGGAGGTCCATTATTTAAAATAAATGACCAAAATTGTTCGTACTTCAACGTTATCTACTTGCGCCTGATGATTAGCTGAAATTTTTCTCCTCCGAAACTTCTACCAATCTTCTTACTTTTTTTGCTGTCATAACCAAGTAAATTTTATAATCCTATTATATTTATTATCACTGTTACTCTTCTATCTCTTCATTGTTTGCGAACTCTTGTGGAAAACTACGATTTAACCAATACAGCATCTATCTCTCTATCTAAAATTGATAGAATTAAAATTTCTTCAGAGACAACAACAAAAAATTATACCTACTTATTATTTAGTCTTTCAAAATCAATACTTATTATGGAGCTCACAAAAAGACGTGCACTCGATTCGACCACCTAACTGGAACTGTCATTAATTAGCCAAACGATAATGGTAAAATTAATTCGGAAAACCCGTTTCTAAAATTGTTTAAAATCACAACAAACTTTTTTCCTCATAAAATTCGAGGAAACAAACTGCACTTACGGATAAGCCAGCAAAATACACTCGAACTTTTTGTTTTCCTTTTTTGGGCGCCTCATTTTCAGCCAACGCGTCAGCGGTGATTTCCTCCAAACTTACATTCAAGCCAACTGCCCGATAAATTTGAACGGAGTACATAGCTTTCAGCTTTCCGCTGCCCAATTTGCTCGAAGCAAAATAGTCCCCTCTGAAAGGTAACGACTTGATTCAAAATTAAGATCAAGTATCCTAACCAAACTAGATTGGTAGGTACATACCTAAATAAATTGTTTCTCGCCATTACAATCCGATCTACAAATGTTTTAAAGCGAAAGAACGCGGTTAAATGACAAAAAACGTAGTTCCGTCGAAAAACGTTGAAAAATCAAATCTCGATTGTTTGAGACACGAGAAGGTCCGGTTGGCAGCATTTAATTCCATTTTCAGTCAAATTTGACCCAATTTAGGTTTACTATTTTTCATAATGAACCTTTGTCAACTATTTCGACATTGGGCAAGGATCTGCCTAAGGGAAAGGGAAGAAGGAGGGAGGGGAGTTTCCGTGGACATTTCTTAATGAAGTGATTTATTTTTTTATGAAGCTGACTTATTCTATTGAACTATATATTTAATAAACTTAATTTGACAGAAAATTGTTAGATAAATAGAGAAAGAATGAGTCGATATCTCGAATGAAATCTTTGTCAAAATTGGAGGAAAGATTAGTTTTTCTGAATAATGAGCAAGGAGAGAACCGAAGATGCTGGTCATGGTGGGCTTCAGAGGGCATTGGGGCCTGCGACTACTGACATTTTCATGCTGTCAGGGTGGCTACGTTAGAGCGACAGAGAGAGAGAGAGAGATTGATTGATTCATTTATTTATTAATCTGTACATTATCGGACCTATGTTGGTCCGCTCTTCCTAATATACAGAATTTATCATTACAATTATAAATCAGGCTGTAATCTTATTATTTACCTATGCAAAAAAAATAAAAATAAATATATTTTCCTCTATACTGTGCATATACTAAGCAAAACAAATTCGTTGATAGTTCATTTGTAATTTTAAAAGATAAAGTAGAAATCAGAGCTTCAACATAATGTCCTCGATTCTGTTTATCTTTTATAATGTCCTTATACTTATTCTTAAAATTGTCATTAGTCTTGGATTCTTGAAATATTGATAAATTATTATTATAAATTCGGGAAGCTTGTATTAAGTAGGATTTACTATAAACTTCGGTTCTATGCAACGGAATTCTCAAAGTATGATGAGCGAAACGGGATCGGGTAGGGTTTAACATTGCTTCAGCGGATATTTCAAAATTTTCAAATAGGTAGAGTGGTTGCTTAAATTTCATTATTTTATGCGTTAACAACGCAACTTGTAGTTCTCTTCTAGGCTTAACCTTCACCCAATCCAGTTTTTCGAAATATGGTGATATATGCTGGTCATAATCTAAATCAAAAATAACACTTGCATTTAGTGCCTTCTGTAATTTATCACAATTTGCGTCAGTCATAACTGTGAATACACAAGGGGCATAATCAAAATAAGGGAGAATTAATGACTGGGCCAGCCGGGCTTTAACAAATTGGGGGAAATGGAAAGCTTGCCTTTTCAAAGCTTTAAATGTTTTCTTACATACTGAAGTAACTTGAGAATCCCAAGATAAATTCTTATGAAGTATTACGCCAAGGTTTTTCACCTCTGTTTGGTAATCAAGTTTTACGTTATTTATTTCAATTGTTTTCAAATTATCAATATTTATCAAATTCAACATTCTGGAAGTTCCCAATACCATGGCTTTACATTTTGTTGGATTGAATTGCATTGAATGCATTTCGCACCACTCTCTATTTCTTTATTGCATTGATCAATTAGGATATTTATATTATCAATGTATGTTGAGGCATAGACCTGAAGGTCATCTGCGTATAACATATATTTCACATCACAATATTTGCCTAAGCTTTCAGAAATCTTATTAATGAACATTACAAAACAAATTGAGGACAACACAGACCCTTGCGGGACACCAGGCCTGCTCCCAATTCGGTCCTCGTTCTAATATAGCCATAGGAGCATCAAGACTATCAGCCAGCTCGCTATACGTGGAAAACCACGATACCTTGGCTTTCACCACCTCCTCCGCAATAATTCTAGGGTACCTGTTCGTGGGCAGCTTCAACGATTTAACCACATAGTCCACGTGTAGCTTCCTAAAATAAAACTCAAACGGATCGACCCCGCTTACTGCGTATAAAATGTAATTGGGTGTATTCTGAGGCAGTGCGAAGACTTTCTTAATGTAGTACCTATTGAACTTTTCAAGTTGCTCACTCCTTTCCCACCCCCAAACCTGAGCTGCATAGCCTATTACTGAGCGCGTGGCGGCAAGGAATACTTTATGTTTCGTATGAAAAGGTACATTTCTCCTCCTTATCAGCTTACCCCACACACTACTCAGACCCAATTTCGCCTGATCTACCCTCTGCTTATGGTGTTTACCTAAATCCAAAGCTGGCGTCATAATAACACCTAGATACTTATACTGGTTAGTTATTACCAATGGTTCACCTTTTTATACAAATTTATCAGTTTCTGCCCGTCGACCTCCCCTCCTTCCACATATCATAACTATTGACTTTTCTTTACTGAGCTGCAAGTTCCAGGTGTCCAAATACTCTTCCAATTCTCTGATCATGATCTTAAGTGACGTCGCACTTTCCGCCAGTAAAACCACGTCATCAGCGTACATCAGACATTTAATCCTGCTTCCCCCAATCATAATCCCACAACTTAATGCATCAGGAGGTAAATCATTCAGAAACAAGGAGAACAGTTTTGGAGACATTAAACACCAATGTTTCACACTGGTGTGGGTATTGAAATACTGACAGAGTCCGTTCTCAGTCCATACTCCCATTCTAGTGTCCTCATATAGGCTCCGCAAAATCCTACAAAACTTTGTCGACACCCCCTACCCACTCAGTTTAAAAAAGAGAGCGTTTCTCTCCACACTGTCAGATTTCAGATCGATAAAAAATAGATAGGTCTTCTGACTCTGCCTATGCCTCCGATCAATCATCCCAAATAGTGTGAAAAGATTATCCACAGTAGAATAGCCAGGTCGGAATCCCGCCTGACATTTCTGTAAGATTTTTCTCTCATCCACCCACCGCATGAGGCGCTCAAGCAACATTCCCCTAAAAATTTTGGCTCCCGAATTTATAAATGCTATAAATACTGTGGTGCAGCAGTGTCCAAGGACTCATGGTGGCCGCATTCTCCGTCTAGTGCGGTTGTCAAGCAGATAGCAGGTGCATCGCCATCCAGTGGCTGGGATGTGGGGAGAGAGACTTTATCATATGCCAAGTAACCAGGGCAAGAAGCCAGATATCATTGCCGTTAAGCCCAATGGGTCTGCCATAATCCTGGATGTCTAAGTTGTCTGTGGCAGCGTGGACATGGAGCAGACCTGGAGGGCTAAGATAAGTAAATATGATAGGAACAACCTGCTGCAAGCGGTATCTGAGCTAAAAGGAGTGGCGCCAAACAACATCAAGGTTAACGCTGCGGGAAAAATGTCACAGTGCGTCTCCCAGGGCAACCGACCTGCTCCCCCCAAACCTGCCAGTGAAGGAAAGAGGGCCCCAGCGGGGGGAAGCGTCTCCCAGGGCAACTGAGGTGCTCCCCTCCTCCAGGACTTGGGATATACGATTTTTTGACTTTACAAATTGTTATTATACTCCCCCATTGTGTTATTCACCTATTTCATTTTAATCTGCGTAGAAGGGGCATTAAACTAGTAAAAAATAAACATAATAATATCATGAGCAAGACAAGCAATTATTGAACAAGACATGATTGATAACCACATGGTAATTGTCAACTCCACCAGACTTGAAGTTCCTAATGAGGGCAATACTTTTCTGAAGTCTTCTAAGTAGATCAAATAATCCGGTTGTTTCTGTCAACTGAGGGTTGCCAAACTACTGATCCAGATGACAGTTCTCGAACTTAGTTTCAGAGGGCATTTTGAGTACTTACTTTAGCACGGCGGTGGGTTTTCCAAATGGCTCAAACGACTTGGGATGAGGTATGCCAGTCGAAGTAATCCCAAGGTCACAAAGTATATACCCTTTAATATCTCCCTTTGGATCATTCGGGTGAGTCAAAACAACAAGCTTTCTTGAAATGAAGTGATCTGAAAGGAAAGGTGAATGTATGGATTATGAGTTAGGTGGATGCAAAATTCTATTATAATCCGTAGGTAAATGTATTGCCATTTGTCTACTACCTCATCCATTTCCCCCTGTTAACAGAAAATTCCAAATTCGCTAGCTTTGTTTCACAAATAGATCACAATTGGGGTCGAACAAAAAATGAAGTTTTTTTAAATCGATAATATCAGATGAACATATTGAAAAAATAACGATTTATCACTATTACCCCTTCCATTCCACCATTTTCATAATACCAATTGAATGTTCAGAAATATGTTTAAATAACAAACCGAAATATCGTTTGATTAAAACGATAATGACATGAATCGGCCGCAGCGATTGAAAGGATTGTCAATTATCCCCTCATTCCTCCTCTTGTAAGAAAAAGCAATATTTTTGAGGTTCGCATAATTAGACTATGATTGGGATCGAACAGAATAACAATAATGAAAATCGTTGAGAAATGATAGCCTAAGTCCAGTCGACAAAATTTGTCGAAAAAACATGTTTTTCGGCATTACCACCTCCAACTCATCTTTCCTACGAGCTGTTGAACGTGTGAACTAGAATTTAGTGGTCCTTATTGATGTAGTGAAGAAAGAGCAATTTACACTCATTATCCTCCTTATAAGTTGGCGCTTGGCAGTAATGCCTGGAACTGATACTCTTATTTGTTTCAACACCTACCGCAGTTTGACACTTGTGAGGTGATGGAATGGTATACTTGCCCCTTCCAATGAGCTGAATGCGGATTAAATGCTCCGCCACGGTCAGAGGATGACCCAGACGCTTGAAAACGTCTTTTTCATCTCCCACGGTAACGGATTCTAAAATCGGGAAGCGACAACTAACCATATCTATCTCACACTTGGCCGGTTTATGAGTTAAAAATGTTACAGTTTATCCCTAGGACATGAAAGTACAAACTGGGTTGGAGCCAGATGGTCGCCAGATCAAATCTTGCACTACCAAGTAATTTCTTCGGCATCCCAAATTTTAATTTCGCGTGGTTCACCTGAAACATGGTCAATTAGGATTTTGGAATTATCTCAACTAGTTCAGAATCAACTATCGCAATACCAACCTTGATGGTAAGAGGAATGTCGAGGAGTTGCGTGAATAACCCAGAAAAGTCAAACACAAAATACTGCAACAATATCGAAACCGTTAATAAAGCGGATTTTCATTTACCTAAATGAAATAATCCAAAGGTGGGATCTATACGCCTGGAGCCGAATGTTCGCTAATACCTACCTGTCTGTCCAATGTGTTGGGTACTTGGAGAACACAGCAGTATGAGCCATCGGTTCAATCCTTTTTAGGTAAAGAAATTACGGTTATTTGCTGTAGGAGAATTTCTACTGATTTGAACCCTACCCAAGATAATTTTGCGTCGAAAATTACCTGGAAACGACACCACACTTGCCTGTCAGTAAAAACTACGACGTTTATGACCAGTTTTTGTCCCGGAACACACATGCTCATGAGGCGTTCGAGCTGCCTAGAATTTAGGATCAACTAGACCCCAAATGGAGTCCATGTGTGAAAAATACGAATTTTCACATTAATTCTTAAACCCACCACGGATTTTATATGTTGTGTGTCTAAGCATCCTGAAACATTTTGAGGGGAGTGGGGAGGTTAAGAAAACAAAAGTAGCAATACGATTGCTATTATTTAAAATAGTGGACCAAAAACGTGAATTGATTTTTTTAAACACTAAAAACTTAATATCTTCGCACAGAGTGGAGGTCAAATGGTGCGGCTGTTTGGGATCCTATTTATTTTCTCCCACATTCTTTTCTCGCACTCGATAATATTCTCCCTGTTTCTATACATCTTCAGGCATCTTTAGAAGATGATTTTGATCAAATAATCGATTTAAACACAGCAAACGTAAATAGATACAAACCGACCTCATTGTAAATAGGGTTTTTCGTGGGAGGAACTACAGAAGTATCTTTAGACTCTTTTCCGAATTTCACAGTAACTTGGGTTGGTGTATCTAACCAGACAAAATCGTGGCCTTCGTAGATTGACACGGCCAGATTGAAAAATGTCTCCTCTGTGTCACTTATGTCCAACGAATCTCTGGAAGTTTGAATAAGGTCCATCGTAACGCTAGTACTGGAATCAGAAAAAGCCAGCCTCAATAGTGAGGTAAGTTTGAAGGTAGGTAGGTATACCCGATGACATAAATGTAAATGTGACTGACTCACTGTTATGATAAAGATCAAATTCAATAGATGCAAAAATCCTGTGTCAGACAATACAATAATTGCAATTCACAAATATCCGAAGAACAAGTTCATGGCAACAATAATTTTAGGAGTGGATATGGTGCCAATTGACAACTGAAGTAGGCTTAGCGGTACCATTCTATTTTACAAAAAACGTTCTATCACCAAAAGTCTGTCTATCGTCCCTTTAAAGAAGAAGCACTCAAATTTCAATGTCGGAAATCCATCAATTTCTCAGTTATAATTAGGGTTTCTGCCTTAATTACGGGTTCTCCAGTGCGAACTTGTTTCCAAGATGAAATCCAGTTCTCCCAAATTCAAAACAATATGTTTATACGTAAATTATTACTTTTTAGGACGTCCCTCTGAATCAAGGCTACGTCAGTAGTATTAGTATATGTTAGAATAGACCTGCATACAAATCCATTTCGTATCACTCCAAGACCGAATCCGAGAAAAAAACGATAGTTGTATGTCTGTGTGGGTGTGAGAGTCAGTACATCTATCGACGATGCCCAGCCTGTAATTCTTAATAGATTTACATGATACTTCTTCGTTAGATCCTAATTTATTTCTTCTTTTGCAACAAGCACCCGAAATGTTGAATTTCACAATGGAAGAAAGGTATTGTAGGGGGAATGACAAAAAACATGTTTTTTTAAATAAATTTCTTTGAAATTGTCAATAGATTTTTATGGTTTTTACCTTGATGTATGGGATCCGTGGCGGTAGGAGAGGCTCCATCTCGTACCGCAAGGCACAAGTAGTGCTGCCTCTTGATAAACCTAAGCACTGTTTTTTCACCTCCCCTTCTTTGGCGCCTAGTTCAAATCGGGGACACCAAGTTCATTCTGACCACACTTCTGTAAATTTTTCTTCTGTAACCAGTTCAGGACTAAGTAATTTCACTTCTGTAACGGTTCAGGACTAAAATTTAGTTCTTTCCAGCGCCCAGAACACCAGGTACCCCAACGATTTTTACAAAGAAGTTCTATTTTTCAAGTTTTTAGAGAATTTTTGCGAAATTTGTACTAAGTATTTAGGTCGACACGAAATTTCGGGGGTGTCAAATTCGATTGAGAACAGCGGATACTCAAAATCCGTTTCATGCATCAAAGACCAAAATTTGAGTTTCAATTTTGTGTATATTATATCTCTACATGATATATATTTTTTTTTTTTTTTTTGTTCATTTATGTGTGTCATTCCACACGATAAGTAGAGCAATTTTTGATCAAGCGATGGAGATCTTTGAAAGATATGTATCTGTAGGAACTTTCAAATCTTCCATCACATTATTGACTAAACGTTCATGTCTTTCAAAGATGATGGAAGGCGGATGATGAGGGATTTCAAAGATCTCAATCTAATATTCCTTATGCTTATTAAACTTAACTCTTTTCCCTTCATTCTTTGAATATTGGTTGAATTAAACGTTTTTTTTTCTTTCAAGAGTGTTCTGCAGCTTATTTTTCATATACTTAGGTACATACTTGGCCAATAAGCTGATTTTCATGAAATGAGCAACGTTTCCAGCCGTCCGTCTTCCTGTTGTAATGATTTTTCATGTCAGCGCTACTTTCTCGATTTCGTCGAATTTTTCGTAAAAAAAACGTGTTCTACGACCCCTCACTTGCCCATACTTGAGCAAAAATTTTAAATTGAAACCCAAAAATTTATATTTTTGGACATGCGAAACAGTCCGATCTGCCTGTATGGACTGTTTCAAGTGTTCAAGCCCGGTTTACAAACTTGTCCTTCAGTTTTCAAAAACGAAAAGTTTTGGGCAGAAATGACATTTTTGTCTAAAAAATTGCTCTAGTTATCGTGTGGAATGACACGCATATAAATGTACAAAAAAATAAATTATAAATATCATATAGGGATATAATATACACAAAATTTAAACTCAGATTTTTATCTTTGATCCGCTGTTCTCGATTGAATTTGACACCCTCAAAATTTCGTGTTGACCTAAATACTTAGTAAAATTTTCTTCAAAAATTCTCTAAAAACTTGAAAAATAGAACTTCTTCGTCAAAATCGTTGGGGTACCTGGTGTTCTGGGTGCTGGAAACAATTAAAGTTTAGTCCTGAACCGTTACAGAAGTGAAATTACTTAGTCCTGAACCAGTTACAGAAGACAAATTTACAGAAGTGTGGTCAGAATGAACGCGGTGTCCCCGATTTGAACTAGGCGCCAAAGAAGGGGAGATGAGAAAACAGTGCTAAGGTTTGTCAACAGGCAGCGCTACTTGTGCCTTGCGGTCAAGATCAAGCCTCTCCTCCTGGCAGTTTGCCACCATCGGCCCCTGCCTCCTTGGGGGTGACGTTGGTCTAGCTAGTTCCTCTCGATGGATGGTGGCTGGAGACGAGGGAGAAGAGAGAGCTCCTCTTCAAACTCACAGCTGACGTCACCTCGGTTCCTCTCCTTGACACCGTGTATTTCCCAATCCTATCCCCTACTAGGACCATTGACCAAACAAACAAACTTCACGGGGCATCGCCCCAGATTCCAAGAACTTGGCTTACAAATAAATAAGGGTCACCCAGCACCTACCAAGACCAACTGACTCCAAAAATACAAAGGGAAGGGGGGCGAAAATGTAGGAAGAGCCCCTCTTCATTAGACAGACCATTAAAATAGATGGAACATTAAAACGTCTAAATTATAATAAAACATTTTCAATCCATGGCTTCACGTCAATTTGTCCAGTTATAGGTGGGCCCCGAGCAATGCTCACAATATTATTTGAATAGTTATTACAATTTTGTATTAAAATTCTAAGATTAATATTATGAGATAGAATTATAATATCCAAGTTAATTAATACCTAAAACAAGATAAATATCTAATGAAGTTACTACATCTATTGTTAATATCACTCCTACTTGGATTTTAAATGGAGTTTTTATCCAGCGAGTGGGATTTGCCATGTTTAAAATGACCATTGGGGTAGAAAGGGGGAATCGCAAAGAACTCGCTGTTTCAAGTTCTGTAGAAACGTCATTATACATGTATACCTAAGATTTATACAGTTTGTTAACATAATGGGTTGCTAGGAAGTCACTGAAAAGCGGAGTGTCAAGATTAACATTTAGCAAAGACATTTTACCCCTAAAACAAAACTTCGAGTGTCTCTCCTGGAAAATGTTGATTTTGTGGAATTCGCCCTTTTTATTTAGCGGCGACAATGTGTATTACACGTTTTGTAAGAGCAAAGCCATCTTTGAGATTAGCAATGTTGGACGATTTGGGGCTCATGGGTCACTAGTTGATCGCAGAAATATTTTGAATCAAAAAGGTGAGACACACAGTTTCACAGTGGCTTAGAGATAACTTAAACTCAATGGGGAATGGAGTGTTTATGTTACGGCCGAAAAATATTGATACTTCTGATGCAATTACCGTGTTCACTAATATGAGGGATTTCCTTTAGTTGCAAAGGTTGCGTGTTTAGTAAGGTTGCGTGTTCAGTAAGGTTGCCTGTTCAAATCACGTTGGGGTCACCATATATTGGGGGTGTATATCGCTATCTGACTCCAAATAATTAATTTAAAAGATTCCTAGTTTTAAATTTCAAATTATATTTTTTTCTTGTTCGGTACTTTCACACACACTGACAGATGACAACACGTTGTCAACAGGTGTTAAAAATTGAAAACTCAAAAATAAACTGTAGTAAAAAATCTATGTACATTATGGACAGGCTTGTGATGCCTACAGATATGAATCACATGAACGATGTGAGAAGATGCTCATTGTGTCCTCACGAGAGGACACAACATAATTTCCCTCACCTCCACAAAATCGTATCATACAAAGGCGAATCAGTAAGACTGCATTGACGTCTGCATGAAGAAATGGTTAATGAACTCAAATGCAGAAGACACTAAGCTACATTTTAAGGTGCGTACTCAGTCACTTCAGAAGAATTCAAGAATCCATATAAACTGGAACGAATTGTCCCTAGGCGTTTTTGAAACAGCGAATGATTTTTGTTGTAGAGAAAGCACCACCTCGCTGTTACCAAGGCAGGTTATCTGATATTGTGGTTCACAAAAAGAAGTGAATGATTCGTTAGTACCTACCGTGCCTACATTCGTTATTTATTTAATTTCCCAAAATGGAATCATTTAATTAAGTTTAGGTTCAGGATAGCTCCAAACATAACAATTTTCGTGTACGTGAACAACAACCTGCCTCATGGAAGTTTCGAGAAAAAAAATCACAGTACTGGGAAACTTCGTTTGCAAAGGGCGAATTTCAGAACATCGAACTTAACTGCAACTGCACAAAACTCTCACTGAGGAAGAAGATTTAAACATTGCGACTTCAACTCCTGCAAGCCTAGTTCTACGACATTCCATTGGGAACACATAATCAAGTCCTGTAAGCTTAACACTGGACGTGCAAATGTTACCATCACCTTTTTACACACAAAGAACACACTAACAACTAGCGAAGGCTGATAGTCGATAGAACTATCGATATATCGATAGTTTCACACTATCAACAGGACTATCGATATTCGGCTGACTATCGATGTTTGGGAATACGAAATAACTCTGCCCACTTCCCTTGAAATTTAAAGCTACACTTGAAAGAAAGTTCATTCATTCTAAGAATTGAATGGTATTTGCTACTATGTATGTCTCATTGCCTTTTTTTTAAACCTCTAAAGTTTCCATTCGAACTATCACATATCTACTCCATTTACAACTATTAAAAATTTGAAAACTTTTAAATTTCTCCGTATTAAAAAAAGGAAATTTTTCCATATTTCGCTTTTTCCTACTTGAAAATATTTATGATTTACTTAACTCATGTATACCTTAGGAACCTACCCAATATTTGATTAAAGTAAATTATTATCTATTTGACTCTGAACAATAATAATTTTTCAGCTGAGTTAATGTAGTTACAGGTATTTTATACAGAAGGTGGACCCCATCCCCATTGAACGTGCAAATAGATGCACGTTGGAAGAGGCTGATCTATTTGCCGACACTAGAGATAGGGCCCAGGCATTCCTTTTAATATTCCGTACTATCGATGCTATCCATAGTTAGCCACTCATGGAATCGAATTACTGACAGTGTCTCACTATCGACTATCGCCCTTCCCTACTAAGAAGGATGAACAAGATTTTACAAAATTTGTAATACATAATTTGTAATAAAATGTATTTAATACATACGTTTGCAAGATCAGTGCAATTCCTTTTTATTGTGAGATTTGAATCATAGTATTACAGCTACACAGCACAAGATTATCTCAACTCCGAAATCGGCCATTTTGAGTTGAAAGAAGTTTTTAAATACCTAATGGTGCATTTTCGCGGTTCCCCGAAAAAACATTACAAATAAAGAAAAACTAAATATTCTTCCTCCAGGGTTTCAGAATCCATTCAAACGAGAGTAGTTCAAATGCCTGTTGAGATAGTATTGCCTGAAGAGAGCTTGAATGAAAAATTGGTTGAAGTATTTGATGAGTCTAAAGGCGGAATTCATAGGCAGGAATTGATAGTGACCCTGAGCAGGCATTCACCAAATTGGCACTCAATGGAATTCATAAACCTAAAACGGTGTTGAGTTGAGGGTCACCCTCAGCTTTACAGTGCAATATTCTGAGTGATGTTGGGAGGCTACTTGAGCGCATCTTCTGTTATCTGTAGGTACTTATTTTTGTAGTTTCTTTGGTTAATTATTTGTTTGTTAGTTCAGTTTTTCCCCAATTTTATTACCATATACTCTGCGTGGAGTAATTTGGATGATTACTACGTTGAAGAACAACGGCAAAAAAGAAATCTAATGTGAAGGGACTTATCCTTTTTCCGAGAAGCTAGAATTTACTTTTGGAAAAAGGTACTCTCTGAAAAATGAATTTACTTTCCCTGACTTTGAAAATGAACCTCTAAGTCAATTCTACGGAATGAGGAAGTAAGAGATCATTGAAAAACAAATAGGATTTACACAATGTTTATTAAATGGTACTGATTAACACAACACGTTTATGTAGAGCATTCGACAATTCAAAACACACGTATTTTATAACGTTATGAAGAAATAAATGTCACAAATAAACGTGCCTGTTCAAAGTACCTACATGGTGAATTTATATATAGCTTTTCCAATTCAGATTCAGTAATTTCCAAACCAATTTCAGAATTTTCCATTTCAATTTCAGACTTTTCCATATCAATTTCAGACTTTTCCATTTCAATTTCAGAATTTTCCATTTCAATTTCAGAATTTTCCATTTCAATTTCAGAATGTGATCAATATACGGGTGGGAGCGGTTTCTGAAATTGAAATGGAAAATTCTGAAATTGAAATGGAAAAGTCTGAAATTGAAATGGAAAATTCTGAAATTGGTTTGGAAATGTCTGAAATTGGTTTGGAAATTTCTGAATTTGACTTGGAAAAGCTACAGTAACGATGAATTTTAAAATCATTCAGAAACAATAACAAGTGAGAAGGAACCCAACAGCTGATAGAGTAGTATGAACGCGTAACACATAAGAACGAGAAAATAAGGATTAGTAATTTGTTATATAATCATACGTTATATGATAATACCTACTCATGATAGAGAGCCTTTATAAGTGTGGTTTTTAGTCCTAAACAACATACAAGATGAAAACTTTTGTGAAAACAATAAATAAATAATAAAAATAAAACTTTCAGGTGTGATGGGAGAAAGAGAGAAGGTAGAAGTATCTACTATTTTTGAACTTATGTGTAGTATAGTTGGTAGCGGACCTCACTTAATACTGCTGGCGCCTCCTCGCTGCCCGCTGTTTATCGAAACGCATTTCCATTTCTTCAAGGACCTTCGGCGTATAGCGAACGACCAATTTGACCGAGCTGACGGCTTGTTTGAGGAGTTCAACAGCTTTTTCATGATTCTCACCTTCCACGGACTGATATAAATTAAATTGAATTAGCCACATAACCTTGCATAGATTACTTACACTTCTTTATTGTTAGTCATCCATCTAGAGCCCATCTAAAACTCGAAAAACTATTGGGCCGGGCAGATGTATATTAAATTGCCGAAGGTGTACAGAGATTTGGACATGAATTCGTTCAAAAAAAATAAAACTGTTATTCAGGGGTGCCCCCCCCCCCCCCCCCCAAGCTTCATGACTCCCTCCAACCCATGTAAGTTGTTACACCCCCCGCAATGTAAAATGTACTGGTAAGCACCCCTTATTTTATCCAAAATTAAAAAAATAGATGTGGAAAACTCGGCGCTTTGCCCCCTGCACCCCCGGATGATTTCTGCTTTAAGCCTGATGTACCTTGAAAAGGTTTTTGCTCTCTCTTACTGTATTATAATATAATATAAGATTATTTATATAAGATCTTATATAAGTAAAGTAAACAAGGAATTTCAGCTTGGATTTTCGTCCGACTACCCGAAGGTGTCGCGGACGTCGCCAGCCGTCCTCCAGAGAGGATTGGAACTAGGTCTGACGATTTCGCTCGTGGCTTCCCATTGCCTGACGCCCCTGGGTTGGGTGCGTTTTGGATTCTTAAGATCTTATATAAGATACCTAACTAAGCCAGAACTTCACTACAATAAGAAGTTTTGTCAAAAAAACGAACTCGTAACCAATTGTTCTCTGCGATGTAAGGAGGGGGAAATTGGCAGCGTGGGGTGTGGTCTGGTGTCAAATAAATCAACAGCTTTCCAAAAAGTGGTGAACAATTTTTGTGCTATGAAAAATGGCGAAAATAAATTTCCTTAGCAACGATCGGTTGTAGGTGAAAATCATTATAAAAATACGCGCTACTTTTGTCTCACTTTTTCCTGTCGCTTTTCGGGGGGGGTCCCATTGCAAAAACCTTTTCAAGGTTAAAATTCAAACCCAGTCAACAATATTGTCTATTTAGAGAAAACGTGTTTATTTTTTGAGGTTCTTTACCTAGGATGTAGTTTATTTTTTAATGGCGTCACGCTAAACAATGTTTCAATCAACTTTACCCCCCCCCCCCCCTGTGCGCACCCCTGTGTTATTCTTTAAAAGCGTGCACTTACTCAATTGACGAGTTCCTATAGATAGATTTTACGTTATATACATACCTACTGTTAAGTAATTTATATGTTATTTAAACATATTTTTAATTTTATTGTTCAAGTATGAAAATTCAACGGAAAATTGATGGCTTTGGAACATTTTGTTTTCCTCTTCTCATCCATTACGTACCTAATTGATTTTGGGAATTCCACTCCAAATTTGATGCACCTAAAGGTTGAATCAACGAGCCATTTTTAGAATGATTGTAAGAAAATCTATTTTTTTATCCATTTCTCGAGGAAAAGGATTTGGATCGTTGGTGCACCTCTAGAATGAAAACCACAATAGGGACAACTTCGATAGGATATTAGCTCTAGAATCGGTACCTAGCCGGTGTGAGTTGCTAAGGAACACCCTGTACACTGGACGAAGAACTGTATTCTGTTATAGCGTTCTTCAAGGTGTAATCCCCTCTTCATCTTTGCCACTGCTCAACTCGTTTTATTACTTGTGTTTTGGCAAATCAATTTATTCTATTCTATTCCACTTTGCTTACCACACCGTTGACTGACAACAGCTGGTCGCCTCGTTTGAGACCCCCATGGCGGTCAGCCACTCCGCCTGGGATGATTCTCGAGATGTAGATCGGAGAGTTCTGCTCCTTCCCCCCCATCACGTTGAACCCGAGACCCTCCTCAGTTTTTGGCAGCTCGACGACACGGGGGTGAGCATGACCTTCAAACAAAACATATTGGTAAGTAATGAACGGGAATGCCCCGATGTCGAAGTTTTATATGACCACACTTATTCACATGATTATGAACTAGATCAAATTCTTGAACAAAAAAAAAAAAAACACAACAACAAACAAAAAAAGATCGAACAAAAAAAAAGCACGAAAATTGGGGGGGGGGGGGAGTTTAGTAGGTATGTGAATTGAAGGATGAATCAATCACAATCCTTCCTGCCCCTCATTGCAACATCAAATCCATAATTTATCAAGTTTATTGCACAAGATAGGTTTGTTTTAAACATGGAAATGGTGAAGACAACGATTTATAGCTGTTTCCCCACTCCAGTAATTACTTCCACATTAGATTGGAAAGATCAGGAATACGTTTCAAAGCAAGTCAAAATGTCTTAATCGAACAACAAAGAAACAGTAAAATCTACAGTATGAGCAGCGCTTGAATGGAATGGCTAGGGATGGCAACGATATATCGATATATCCAAAACATCGATATGTTACGATATATCGATATATTGGTATCGATATTTAAACACCGATATATCGGCACAATCGATATTTTTGGTCCGATATATCGGGGATAGTATTAAAAACGTAATGATCTATATTTTTTATGTTTAATTTAAAAGAAAAGTGGTCTCTTGTATCGTTAATTTTCATAAGTGTATTGCAGTAGGTTGACAAAGCCGCGTTGTTACAGTAATCACAAAGCCAACCCCCTGGACTCGTGGGAAAACTACAAACAAGTCTACCCAAAACTCTACTCACAGGCTTGACAGTACCTACTTGTAGCTACCTCTGTTAACGCAGAAAGGCTTTTTCCAAAGCAGGTAACACTGTTACTGGAAAGAGGAATAGAGTTTTTAAATGGCCTTCCTGACAAATTTGGAAGTAAACTTTTTCCTTTGTTTCCCGTTTATTAGTTGCCTCTTGTTTTTTTTCGTTATTATATTAATACCAGTATAATATTTTGTATTTCCTAAATGAAACTTTTTCATTTTATTTTAGTTTACATTTCAATAACGTCTGTATTATTGTAAACTTTGCCTAAAGCCGGGTTCACATCCATCCGGCAAGCTATCCGGAAAGTGAATACGAGCAGCTGATTGGTTGGACACTAGCTGGGGAGGGGGAACGTTTTTTCCGGACAGCCAGTTTTGAAACGGACTGTACGCATCTGATTTTTCAAATATTTTTCTTGCCGGATGGCGCAGTTCACTACTGCGCATACGGAATGGCGTCGGGAACCGAAACAGCTGTTGAAGGGAGCGCGGGAAACGAGTTGTTGGCATGTGTTTGGCCGATTCCCCTCCATCCCCTCCACTGCTTTTTACTAGCTTCCCCTATCCGTATTTCCGAACGATCCGGATGGATCTGAACCCTGCTTAAGAACCTATGATTTAGGTACCTTTTTTTGTATAGCATGTTGAACTGAATTTCAGTAAAGCGATTGATTTAGAATAGACAGTTAACCTCAGTCAAAATTATTGTTTTTTGATAATATTTCCTACTTCAAAATAGGATATATCAATGGCACCGATATATCGGAAATATCGATATTTTTTGGCCGATATATCGGTGACATCGATATGTTCCATTCGATATATCGGAAAACCGATATATCGATATGTTGGAAATTTTTGCCATCACTAGGAATGGCTATTACCCCCCCCCCCCCCCCAACAGGAAACTCAACATTTCCTAGCTTTGTCGGACAATTAAGCTAGAACTAGTGTCGAACAATAAAATTTTTCTAACGCATGCATTATTCGATAATTCTCCCTTGAGTAGCGGTTGAAAGGATTGGCTGTTATCCCCTCCATTGAACCTTCTGAAAGCAAAAGCAAAAGGTCCGAATTTTTTGCACTACTAGACTAAGATTGGGGTTGAACGAAACAAGAATTTTGAAAATTGGTTGAGAACTACAGCCCAAATAAAACTATTTGTGTTATTGGCCTACAAAAATTATTCATAAATTTCTAGTTTGTTAGATACCTAATTGTTGGAGGGTTTGGTACCGCGAAAATCCTGAAAAATTAGTTCATAATCAAAATTGTCGCATTACCTAATCATTACCTCCACTGTTGAAAAATGAAAAAAATCAAGAAAAACATCACTTTAAGGCTGAACAAGTGTGTAATCCCATACAGTGCGGTCACTCAAGTCCAAGTACATTCAGTTCAAATAAACATTGAGTAAATCTTCAAATAAACGTAGTAGTAGTAAAGTTCAAATAAACATTGAGTAAATCTTTTAGGTATCTTACTCGAAATGTAGTAATCAACCTACATAACAAATTTTTACCGCTTACAGAGAAAAAAATCACCGCATGGATATGTCTCTTGGATTCTCAAATTATATGACGAACGCAAAGTACCCCTTTACAGTAAAGCAAATCCATGACAGTTGACAAAATACAGGTAACAGATCACTCACGATCGTGCAGATGAATTACTTGCAATACCCTCAATACGTCAGTAAACAATTATAATACAGGTAATGTCACGCGCAAGGCGCAGCTCTCCATAGAGCTACAGTCAGACGAGAGATACATTCATATGTAGTAAAGTAAGAACTTTCCAACGAGGTCGATCAATTTTTGAATGGTGAAAAATGGCTGAATGATGACTTTTTCCTGGCAACGCATTGGTTGTACGCGAAAATCATTTTTTAATGAAGTTGAACCGTTGTATTTTTAAAGAAAAAATTACACCTACACTGCGATGTACATAGACACTGCTTAGGTACCTCCTTTTTTACAATAATGGAGGAAGTAGGTTTGTACTTGTTTTACTGATGAACTAAATGATAGATTTGGCAGTTCATCGGTGAAAAAGAAGCGAGTTATTGCTACCCCAACAAACTAACCACTTACTAGTGCTTCCAGATTTGATCGTTTATCAAAAGTAAACAAAGGCACAAGGACTCCATTAGGAGTCTAGTTGGTCCTTCATTTCTAGCCAAAAAACGCTGCAAATTATTTCACTGGGGTTTATTATTCAATTGGCTTGCGTTCATGATTTGAATTTCTACTAAGCTTTGGAGTGTGCGTGTTTCACAGGTGATTGAGAGATTATTGAATTTCAGAAGGATATGATCAACTGAACAATCCAAATAGGTATTTTGGTTGAGAACAGATTTACGTGTGATTTGGTCTACTCCAAAGTGTTATTATAGTAAATAATAAACCGAAAGTGTGGAGTACCTACCTTCACTAGCAGCAAAAGCAGCGACAGTCGCCTTAGCAGTGGCACTGGCTCTCACATCCTGAGACCCCTGGACGTCCACCGTCTCGTAGACGTGTTCATACACCTCACGAACAGCGTTGAGGAAGTCACTTTGCAAAACTTTTTGTAGAGCTGCAATCTTGGTCACAGGCACCTCGCCGCCTGGAACATTTAGATCACAGCTAACTAGTAATAATAACACATCCAATGAAATTGGTAAACGGGTACCGCATAATTCTGGAGCTATTATAAAAATGCAATTAAGTCCAAAAATCATGAATTTGAGATTACGGCTGGATTGTGGTTTGTGAATTTCAATAATTTAAAACCCAAACTAGCCTGTTAACCGTGCCCTGCACAGAGCCAAATGCATCAATTCTATCTCAAGTGATGATGCTTCCTTCCGAGCAAGCCCCCCCCCCCCCCCCCCCAACTGGTCTCCTTAGGCCGTGTATCAAATCTCAGCGCTGTAAGATGAACATAATGGAAGTTAGCCCAAACTAAAATTGTGATACTTCGACATCGAATACCGTGTTACTATATATTATGAAAATCATAATACTGATAATTATGTTGGCTGTATAGTTAAAATTGTAACTGATGCCAAATAAATAAATAAAATAAAAAGTTAGCCCAAGATCGTTTGTAGCACAATAGGACGCCAAGGGACTCAGAAGGGAAATATCTCCATAAAAACTCGCACAGAAATCCTCATTTTCCACATTTCAGCGTCCTGGGGAGAACAGTATCAAATTAGTTAGCTTTATCGCTCACTCAGCTAATCTGATATCCTCCCGATCCCTCCCCGTGGTCTCCCAAGGCTATGCACCAAATTAGTGGTCATAGATGACAAGAGAAGTTATCTGCAACGTTAACCCCCCCTTCACGTCCGTGGTCTCAAGAGGCAGTTTACCAATCTAAGTTGGATAAATGACCTAAATCGTAAGACAAAACATAATACTCTCTCAACACATCTTGATTACCATTGCATTGCATATTTCATGGTAACAAAACATATTACCCCATTGTACCCATACAGGGGAAACCAGTTCTGTCGGTAGATTCCAACAACGATGTTTTCCGAACTAATTTTTGACAATCTTCCTCTATGAATGACATTAGGGTGATTCTCATTCTACGGGACAAACGAGGTTTTGATTCTGATTTTGAAAAATTTTGTTCCCCTAATTGTTTTTTTTTTTAAATACAATTTAGATGTTAATCTAATGGTATAGTGATGTACAAGCGCGCATGATTTTCGTTTGTTTCCTCAAAATTCAGGTTTTAAAATTTTATAGGACACGACAATGATATGTATCCATGATAATGAGTTTTTTCAACCAAATAACGGTAGAATTATGTAAGCGATGTGTAGGTAAGGTTGAACGAGACAGATATTTAAAGCAAAAACATTTTAATTCCTAGTTGAATCAAGATGGTTTATTCAGTTAGTTACTACCACCCAATATCAAAGTATCAAAATAATCTCGGTTCACAAACTTGAAAAAGAAAAAAACGCTGCAAATTCTTTCACTGGGGTTTATTATTCAATCGGCTTGCGTTCATGATTCGAATTTCTACTAAGCTTTGGAGTCTGCGTGTTTCACAGGATAGGGCGATTATTGAATTTCAGGAGATATGCATCGAGCACGTAAATCTCTTCTCAACCAAAATACCTATTTGGATTGATCAGTTGATCATATTTGTGTGCCTCCTGAAATTCAATAATCGCCCTATCCTGTGAAACACGCACACTACAATGCTTAGTAGAAATTCAAATCATGAACGCAAGCCAATTGAATAGTAAACCCCAGTGAAAGAATTTGCAGCGTTTTTCCCCACAATACCCCCCCCCCCCCCCCCCCCACAATAAAAACATCTATAATTTATCAAGTCCTTTGGCACTCGTCTTGCGTTAAAACTTCCCCAAATCCAAATTTAAACGATATAGCCAAAGGTAGACAGATGTAGAGGGGGCACACAAATATCATCAACTGATCAATCCAAATAGGTGTTTTGGATGAGAACCGATTTACGTGGTCTATGCATATCTCCTGAAATTCGATAATCGCTCTATCACCTGTAAAACACGCACACTCCGAAGCTTAGTACAGATTCAAATCACGAACGCAAGCCGACTACTACTTATAATGCCCCAGTAATAATATTGAATAATATTTACCTATATATTATCAGAATGCTTCAACCCGTGTATCGGCTACTAACTACACTACGAGTATTCACATCGGCTATCACTCCAGTATCCACATTCACTACAACTCGACGCTATCGGCCGGACATCACTAGGTTACAAACAAACAATAATAAACCAAAAAACGCAAATGTTGGCACCATAAATCGGGCCATACGTCGGGAATGGTTTGACCTACGGACGTGGGGAAGGGCTCATTCGATTCCTAATGGTATGTTCTTCAAATAGGAAAATATTTAGGCCGATTCGACTAGTTTTGAGGTTTTCAGGGATTTTACAAAACTTTTACAGCCCTTAAAGGGCACTTTAAATTGATTGAGGGAGCTGGCTCAAGAATTGGGGCGTCGTCGGACCAAAATGGATTTTTCCTGAAAATTTCAGATTTTTTGCTCCAGCCGTTTCGGAGATATCGTGCGTACGGCGTACGGACGGAAAATTTTTTATTGCAGATTCGGATTCTACACCCTTTGAAACGTAAACCATGAAATTTTCGGGGGGGGGGGGGTTAGAATTTTTTTCCAGAGCGATTACAATGGTTTATTATTGAATAATAAACCAAAATTGTTTCAAACAGCCATGTGGCTTTTGTGGTAGCCACAGTAAATAAGTTTAAAATCGCCACGACATTGTCGCGACAATGTGAAATCAACATTGACCTTCTGTAGGAATTAGGAGTCTGATGAACACTTATAGAAATTGAAACTTGGAATGTATACAGTTCTTACATCTCTGTCCGCAAAATGAATGCTAAACAAATCAAAAAGATTGATTAGGAGTGATTCTCGAACCCATAACAATGAGAAGTATGAAACGTATATACCTGTTTTAGAAACGGCTAACTTCATTTTTGAGCCCCAACTGTATAGAAAGGGCGGAAGCATGGTGTTTCCTCATAGGGTTGGGTTACCAACGCTGAAAAAACTTTGCCAAAAAATGCCCTCATTTGAGAGAGCTACGATGATTTCCTTCAACCCCCCGAACAATGAGACAGAAGATTTGTGACAAACTTTGACCACTTGATTCATACAGACTCTCTAAAATTTAGTCCCACTTGTAAGCGCACTAACATCTATTAACTAATTCTAAAAAAATACTAGTTGAAATATTTCCAGTAAAACGTACTTTGAGCGTATAAAATTTCGGATTAAGTTCAAATTCTGACTCACGGACAGACCATGACAATGAGATTAGAGGTACATTTCGATCAATTCCGGCATGTAAAATGAAGAGTAGCCGAATGACAGCCATGAGTAGGCCTAGTTACCACATAAAATCTACAAAAATAATTTTTGGAAAAATTTGAACAAAAAATTATTTATCAATGAAGGGCAGCGATTGTCCCGTAAAATAATAATCCCTTAACACAGAGAAATGGTTCTGACATCGTTAGATTCGTTACAAAAAGTTATTTTCGGCGGTTTGTATCACCTCCCCATTACATTTGGAAAATTGGGCAACTACCACAGCTTTTCCTTGTGATTATTCAATCGTCATCGCCAACGGCATAATCCATCTAATGGCAATCCATATCAAAATCGTTTCAGCAGTTCGGTCGCCTATAGAGGACAACTAGGCAAACTTGGAGATTTATACTAGAAGAGATGTTTTTAGCTTCGTAATAATTCGTCTTACTATACTAAAAATGCCCAAACTCACCTAGCTCCCGTTGTTTAAACGTCAACACCGAAATTTGTAAGCGGTTCTCAAGTGAATAGTAAACACAAGATTGGGTCGTGGTCTGGTGAGCTCTGGAATTACTTTATTTTTTCTCAACCTTTTTTTCTTTCTCAATTAAGATGGGCGACAACAGAGCTCACATAAATTACAAAACGAAATGTGTTCTCCCCCCGCCGATTAGTCATTGGCGTACCCGACTATAATACAATTTACAATTTCATCAAAACTGCAGTCTCAAAACAATGTAGTGTCAAGGCATTATCAAAGAACGTCTAGAAAATCTTTGCACCAGACAGTGATTCTCATCGATCATTAACAACCGGGCTAAAGAATAAGGACTTTCAATGGTACACATATGAAGACAAAAACGTAAGACCTATTAGGGTGGTTGCAAGAGGGTTGCACCATACGTGTGTTGATACTGATATCGTCAGCTATCTCAAAGAAAAGAATTACAAAATAATAGAATCAGTCAATCTGCTGAAAAAAACTAGGGAAACAAATGATCAAGGGGAATCAGTTGTGGTAAAGAGAAGTCTTCCCCTTTTCATTCTCAACTTCGAGAATACTGAAAGTATTGATAGAATTTATGAAATTAAGGAGATAATGAACATTAGAGTCAAAATTGAACCATTAAGAAAAACAACAAATCTCATTCCTGTGCAAAAACTGTCAAGGGCTTAACCATACGAAAAGTTATTGCATGCGAGAAACTAGATGTGTAAAGTGTGCAGGCAAGCACGATACCGTGACTAGTCAAATAAAGGAAACTCCGAAATGCGTAAACTGCGGGGATGCCCATCCTGCAAATTACCGTGGGTGTGAAGTAGCTAAGGAGTTACAAAAACTCAAACAACAAACAAGAAGACTTCGGTCGGGAAAACCAGACGAGAAGACTTTTACGAAACCGGCCTTAAAACTCCAAAACCAAATCACAAAAATGTGTCCTACGCCAGTGTAGTGAGCTCAAATACTTTTAAATTCATCTGTTGACAAAATGCTCACTACGATGTTTGAAAAATAAACGAACAGAAACATACTAACAAATTGCTGATTGGAAGAATTTCCACACTAGAAAAGAGTATTAAACGAAAACCATCAGTGAAAAAATTATGAAAATACAAAACACGCTTCGAAATGCCGCATGGAATGCGAACGGGCTTGCACGACATGTCTCAGAACTGGAGCTCTTCCTGAACCAAGAAGAAATAAATATATGCCTAGTTTCTGAAACACATTTTGTCCACTCATCGCACATTAAAATCAATGGATACAAATGCTACCGAGCGGATCATCCAGCAGATCGTCCACGAGGTAGTTCGGCAGTTATCATCAAGAATTCTATTAAGCATTATGCACACCACAACATTAAAGAAGACTTTATGCAAGTCTCCTCAGTAACAGTGTTGGTAAACAGCAAAAATTGCACCATATCTGCAATCTACTGCCCACCACCTTATAATCTTAAAGAAGAGGACTTTGTTTCCTTGTTCAGGAGGTTGGGCCCAAATTTTGTCATTGGGGGTGACTTCAACGAAAAAAATACTTACTGGGGCTCACGCCTAACTACAACAAAAGGCCGAGAACTGTTTTCTGCTGGTAAAAAACTAAATAGCGATTTCTATTCTTCCGGAAATCCTACAAATGGCCTACAGATCCGGCAAAAATTCCAGCTTATTGACTTTTTTGTGGTTAGAGGAATAACAAGTAATTTTATCCATGTTAAGGATTAAAGATGAGAAGCCTCATGTCAGACCACTCTGCTATTGTCCTCACAGTTAGTGAATCAATAATATTAAAAGATAATCCTCCACGATTAACTACAAACCTCATCAACTGGGATGCATTTAAGAACTACATAACTGATAATATTGATCTATCAGTGCCTCTGAAATGTACTGAACAGCTAGAAGACGAAGCTGAAAATTTTGTTAAACTTATCCAGCGAGCAGCTTGGGCTAATACTCCGCATGAAACTGTGCACTTGCCTAAAAATATATCCTACCCCCGCGAAGTAAGGGAGCTAATAAGGGAAAAGAGGAAAGCTAGAAGAACGTGGCAGCTTACCCGAGCCCCGTGCGATAAAATTAAATTAAACAGACTAAAGAATCAATTGGATAATTTACTGTCAGGAATTGAGGAAGAAACCCACTTGAGACTATTACACAGTTTAAACCCTGAAAAAGATACGGAATATTCACTCTGGAAGGTTACTGAGTCGCTTAAATTGACTCAGGAGCACGTACCTCCCATAAAAAAGGAAGATGGGGCATGGGCAAAAAGCCCAGCTGAAACAGCGGAAGTCTTTGCTGCATACCTCGGAAAAACGTTTGTTCCCAATGTTAGTGAGTTAGAAGTTGATGAAATACCGTTTTTCACCTCCTCTGCTGTCATGGACAACATCCAACCAGTCACGCTTAGTGAACTAAAAAAAACCTCTGCCAAGTGGGTGTGGCACATAGCTTCCTCGTATCCATAACATGGCTGTATAGATCATTGAAAATTATTATTGACTAAAGAACTTCGTTCAATTAGGCGAAGTAAATATTTAATTAGGGTAAATTTTTTGTTATGCAGGAGCGTAACTTTAGAAAATAAAGGTAGGCATGTTCAACTATTGAACAAACTATAAAATATACCTAATAAGTCCAAACAATCCCTGAAAATTTCATCGAAATCGGTCAAGAACTCCCGGTGTTATGCTTGTGGCAAGGATTTCACGTTTGCGCATGCGCAGAGGCTGCTATTGATCCGGGGGTTATGAAACTCATAGGGGACCATCTATACCCTAACCCGTACAATCCCTGAAAATTTCATCGAAATTGGTCAAGAACTCCCGGAGTTATGCGCGTAACAAAGATTTCACGTTTGCGCATGCGCCGAGGCTACCATTGATCCGGGGGTCATGAAACCTATAGGGGACCCCTAACCCGCGCAATCACTGAAAATTTCATTGAAATTGGTCAAGAACTCCCGGAGTTATGCGCGTAACAAGGATTTCACGTTTGCGCATGCGCAGAGACTACTATTGATCCGGGGGTCATGAAACCTATAGGGGACCATCTACACCCCAACCCGAACAATCCCTGAAAATGTCATCAAAATTGGTCAAGAACTCTCGGAGTTATGCGCGTAACAAGGATTTCACGTTTGCGCATGCGCAGAGGCTACTATTAATCCGGAGATCATGAAACTCATAGGGGACCATCTACACATCAAACCAAACAATCCCTGAAAATTTCATCGAAATTGGTCAAGAACTCCCGGAGTTATGCGCGTAACAAGGATTTCACGTTTGTGCATGCGCCGAGGCTACTATTGATCCGGGGGTCATGAAACCTATAGGGGACCATCTACACCCCAACCCGCACAATCCCTGAAAATTTCATCAAAATCGGACAATAACTTCGAAGATTCGTGATCTTAAAACGAAAAAAGCCCCAGGATATGATCTCATTACTGGAATCGTAATCAAACATCTTCCTGAGGAAGGCATGCGAATGCTGCTTTACCTCATCAACGCAGCACTAAGGTTAAGGGCGGAATTCATAGACAAAGCCTGTGTGTGAATGTGCACTCGCCCTCAGCTGAGTAGAGGGTCACCCTCTACTCACCTGCACGAATTCATAGTTGAGTGAGGTTGTTCACTCGGCTGATAGGGGCGCACTCAGATTACGTGAGTGTGACAGTCCACTCAGGGAACGCTCAACCCATTTTCTCCGTATGTTGGCAGCAGTGATAGCATGTTTTAGGGAAAGTTCCCCTGTTTTGTGGGAAAAGAAGAGGGAAAATTTCCCCTTTTCGTTTCATACTGGTTGTTAACGGTTCTGAAAGGTTAGTTTCCATTTCGTGTCATTAACACGCCCGCCGGATGTTTCTAAAGCATTCTCCATTACTTATATCACATCAGGGACGTAATCCGCCCCAGGCGCCAAAGTTAGATGATCGCCAAATGGGAAAAAAGTGACAGTTCACCAAGTTCTTTTAAATATTATGACCGTTTGGAGTAAATTTGAAAATATTTATATTTTGGTTCTATGATAGGTATATTAATATGGTATGAGTCATGAGATATCGGGGCTATGGGAGGGCGCCAAATTTATTTCTTGCCCAGGGTGAAATACGGCCTGGTTACGTCCCTGGATTACATATATACGTAGAATTCGATACAATTTCAAAACGCAGAGACACAGATCCCGATCTGTTTGTCTAACTCAGGGGTTCCCAACTAAATTTTTCCAAGGTACTACAATGAAGAGGAACCCCACTATTTCTTTAGCCTAAAATTACCTGAAAAGAGTCAAAATAAGTGAAAAAATGAATCAAACGAATGCTATACACACAACTCAGGATTTATTTGTGAAAATGCAGGGTACCTACAAATACGTCATTGGTTTTCATTTTCACTCCTCAATTATATAGCCAAACTAGGGTCCCATCTAGTTCCAGTGCCAGCACTAGAGTGTGCTAGCGTTAATATATTTATTTTTTATATCTTGCGGACCCCTCAACCATACCTCGCGGACCGCCATTTGCGAACCGCTGGTCTAACAAATCTGCTAGGATTGATGTAGGATATTTTTTTACTTATGAGATGCGAGCGTAGCTTTAACACGCCCGCCCGATGTTCCTAAAGCATCCTCTATTACTTAGATTACATTTTTACATAGAATTCGATACAATTTCAAAACGCAGAGATACAGATCCCGATCTGTTTGTCTAGCTAATTTACATACTACTAAAAGGATTGATGTAGGATATTTTTTTTTACTTATGAGATGCGAGCGTAGCGAGTATCCAGATCACCAAACTAAACATATTCCGAGCTATTTGTCCAACTAATCTACATATTACGGTACAGACTAGTTGGATAAATAGATCGTGATATATGTTAGAACTAGTGTCTCTGTATTTTGAAATTGTATCGAATTCTACGTAATCTAGGTAAGAATAGGTACCTTGGAAACATCGGGCGGGTGTGTTAAAGACACAATCGACGGGGGGCAGTAATTTGTAAGTAAGTTTTTCAAGCAGAAACCTGATTTGCGATACCTAGTAGATACTGATATGTATCTGGTAGGTGACGAATTATATACCTACCTAGTAGGTACCTATATTCTAAATCTTACTTTTCAACCCTCAAAATCTTGTAATAGTAAGTTTATTTTTGGAGGGTGTCGTTCCACAAACCAACAAACACATATCTGCACTACAAAGAACACACACTTGATATGACGAAGTCGCATAAAATCGTAATATTCAAATGGGTTTAGACAATCTGTTCAGATCCAGGAGAAATAATTTTCACTGCACTTGTTATAAATTCGTGTATTAATTAACAAGAGTGATAGAATATAAAACTATATAACAAAATGTTTTTCACACCTGATCAGTAAAATACCGCATAGGCATACGAGGTGTTCCTGAACTGAACGCGGGACTAGGGATGTTCCGGAAGGGTTCATGACCAGGGTTTTTAGCGATTCGGGGTGGTTTGGAGCAGAGGGTAACGGGATAGAAGGACAATAGCAGGATCAGTGAAGGGAAAGGATAAACCATCAACGGTAAAATTCTCATGCATTGAGTCATTCAAGTACACAGTTACTGTTTCGAGAAAACTGAGTTTAGAGGCGTATACGAACACAACACAATCACAAGACACACGAACGAACACAATCTCTTATGTATCTTTTCGGTATTCGTCTTTGTCGCCGTTCTTCAACTACATAATCGTCCGACTCGTTCACCTCATCCATCTCAAACAACTCATTCCACTCAGAATACATGATATTAGGGAAAAATGAACGAATTATTAACAGAATACGATAGCAGCTGATGCACTTAAGTGACCTCCCGCCATCACTCAGGATATTGCACCGTTGAGCTGGGGGTGACCCCCAGCTCAGCGCCATTTTTGGTTTATGAATTCCGTTGAGTGTGCGTTTAGGGTGCCCACTCAGTGCGCCCTCAGGGTCGCCCTCAAATCACGACTATGAATCGCTTTGAGTGCGTGGTTCCCCTGAATGCTACACTTAGGGACCCACTCACACTCAATTCCCGTCTAGGGACTACTTATTCGAAGACTGAAAGATATTGTCCAAAAGAAAGAATTAATCCCGGATCACCAGTTTGGATTTGGAGAAAAACACTCCACCATTGAAAATAGCCTGGAAATGAAACAAGTCTGAGCAGCCACCTTCCTGGATGTTTCCCAAGCTTTTGATAAAGTCTGGCATCAAGGACTTGAGCACAAACTCGAAAGAGACTTACCAAAAGAATTCTACTTAATCTTGAAATCTTACCTAGCTGAAAGACATTTCAGGGTGAAACATGAGGGAGAGTATTCCTGTCTCAGGAAGATAAGGGCAGGTGTCCCGCAAGGTAGCGTGCTTGCCCCTTTGCTCTATCTTCCGTATACACGTGATATACCTACCAATAACGACACAATAGTGGCAACTTTTGCAGATGATACAGCACTTCTAGCAGTAGGAGATACAGCAGAGGAGCAACTAGGAAACTACAGGAGACTACTAATAACGTCAGTACTTGGACAAAGAAGTGGCGACTCAAGCTCAATGAGCAGAAATCGGCTCACATCAATTTCACGAACCAGCATATAACTAAAATACCAGTTATACAACGGAAGAGAAATTCCTTTTGCCAAAACAGCAAAGTATCTTGGGATGACTCTTGACGCAAAACTAAGATGGAAAGAGCATGTCATTAAAAAAAAAGAAGAATTATACATCAAGTTCCATAAAATGAATTGGTTGCTTGGAAGATACCCCAAACTATCCCTACATAACAAATTGCTTCTCTACAAGCAAATTCTACGACCAGTTTTTACAAATGGAATTCAACTCTGGGGCTGTACAAAAAATACCAACATCAAAATAATCCAAACATTTCAAAACAAGGTGCTAAGGAGTATCGTCAACGCTCCTTGGTACGTACGTAATGACGACCTCCATCGGGACCTCAAGATAGAACCAGTTAGTGAGGTGATCAAACTATTTGCCGCTAAACACGAGCAGAGACTTCATCAACATATGAACCCAGAAGCTCTACGATTATTAGACAACAGCAACGTCATCCGACAGAATAGACTGGATAGAACAAAACCTCTCGACCTTGTGACGTGACAATGTGACAAGTGCTTGAAGTGATCATATAGAGTATTTGTCATTGGGCTTTTACCTCCACAAACTGTAGTTATTGTATTAATGTAAATTAACTTGATGGGCTATGCTCAGTTGTTATGTTATGTTTCTAATAAAGAAATGTTTCGAAAAAAAAAAAAAAAAAAAAAAAAATCGGCGCTCCGCGCCTCGCCAGGGGGCAAGCCCCCTGGACCCCCTTTTGCTTTTATTTAGAGACTACTGCCACAAGTATAGGAACGTAGAATACGCTTTAGCCTCGATTGAACGCTGAACGTTCAACGATGGTCATCGAACGTTCATTGTCGAACAGAAGGACGATTCGCGAACGACTGAAACTCCGATTTACATAAATAAAATGACACACTTCAAACGGGTTTGTCGCAACCACTACACATAGATGTAAATATTCTTATGTTTATTGGTCTCGTGTCACCGTTTTCATTCCTGGATACCGTACCCTTTTTCGTTCCTGGATACCATACCCTTTTTCGTACGGGTTTGTCGCAACTACTACACATGGATGTAAATATTCTTATGTTTATTGGTCTCGCGTCACCGTTTTCATTCCTGGATACCATACCCTTTTTCGTTCCACTCCCGCGTGACACTTTACGGCTAGTTAGTCCATGGCTAAAGCGTATTCTACTCTAAAATTGAGAAAGTTACTGAGATCTAAGTAGTATCGTACATGTATTCCATAAAATTGTACATAGTTTTAATATTTATGACTAAAATTTGTAAAAAATGTTTAATAGTTCTGTACACATGTTTGTATAATTTCAGCTGTTAGGCATAACGTGAAATTAAATACATTAGAAGTATGGCCTAACAACAAACTTACTTTTCTGAAGTTTTTCCAGAAGTTCAACGGCCCGATTGACATCTGGAAATCAATTGACAAAAAAAAACTTAACGATTTGTCATCACTCTTTTCTAAGGAATTGAAGCATTTTTTTAACACACAAATTTATGAAAAACACCAGCATGGCAAATCTGGCAAATAGAAAATTTGAAATAATGTCAGGCGGATTTAAATTATTAAGCAAAGCTTCATCACAACTGCGCGAAAAATTTTAACAAATGAAATCCATGATTCTTGGTTCAAGGCGAGAAATTCTAAAAAACGTCATAAAGATTTGTTCAATTTATCTAAATCAGTTGCAACTTTCTTTTGTAAACTTGCTTGAGCGTTAGTCATTTCAATAATTTTATAGTAAAACTTGAATGAAGCAAACTCGAATTTACGGGAGGATTTTTCTGTTTTCTGAAATGAATATGTCTATTGGTCAGAGTACTTTATAAGTACGAAAATTTCTGCTATATAAATGAACGGTATCACTTCATTTTACAATAAGTTCCGCTTAAAAGGAATGCGTAGCTAGGGACTTTATTTCAGCAATTTTTCGTACAATGAAAATCGTTCGCCTCCCGTTGGAAAGGTCTCAATTCGAATACGGATAATTGTTGGTAGGAGTAAGTGGAGAAAATTTGCTAAATGACTAACATTGGTTTCACAATGAGAATAGAGAGTATTTAAAGGTTTCCTAGGTGTCTAGACCTTATACCATAGAACGTTTATGTTTAAATTTTCAGCTAACGTAATTTAGGTATAATAAATACAAAAAAATTGTGTACGTGTCCAATAGCACACGAGCTGCAATGCCCTAATTATGTGCAAAGTTTTCAAATGAAATAGGTATTCCGAATCTCCAGCCAAACTCATGAACTCGACCATAAACATAACTTTTTTGCTCTCTACATTATCGACCACGATGTTCTGAACCTTCGTAATTGCGCATTTAATAATAAATTGTGGTTTCTGTGATCGTTCACCACGAATTATAGCAGACGGTCTTTGGAAAACTTTGAAAATGAAAGAGATGAAGTACCAGAAATGAGAAACTAGACAACATGAATGAGAATGGAATAAGCGAGCAAAAAATCAGTAGCAGCCACTTATGAGAAATCTATACTTATGGTAAAATAATCAGCTAAAATACTCACCCCTACTCAATGTCAGAGGTTCAGCGACTGAGGCCATCCTTCCCTCAGCAATTACCAACTCCAAGATCCCGAAACTCTCTTTTCGAATATAACCCGTACTGCACCGTTAACAAAAATTTGGAGTAGATATCCTACGTACTATATAAAATTCTAATTAGATCCCACACGTATACAGATCACAATTGTACAGTGGGGGCCTCCCTTTTCTTAGGATAAACTGATAAGTGGTAGGGAAGGCCGATAGTCGATAGGATTATCGATACATCGATAGTTTCACACTATCGATAGGACTATCGATAGTCGGCCGACTATCGATGTTTGGGAATAAGAAATAACTTTGCCGCTTCCCTTGAAATTTAAAGCTCCACTTGATGGAAAGTTAATCCATTCTAAGAATTGAAAGGAATCTACAATCTATGGTTCTTCCTATTCAGACTTAAATTCATTGAATGGGAACAACAGTGGATGGGTCTAGAAAACCTCAGAGGGTTGTCAAAAACCTGGGTTTTAATAAAGATTTAACGAAAGGTATAAGAAGGTAGAGAACTCGAGCGTTGGAAAAAATATAATTATTTGCCAATAAATAAGGTATTTGGTACTACGTATGTCTCATTGCCTTTTTTCTAAACCTCTCAAGTTTCCATTCAAATTATCACATAGGTATCTATTCCATTTCCAACTAATTAACAATTTTAAAACTTTTAAATTTCCTACTTGAAAATATTTATGATTTATCTAACTCACGTATACCTTAGATACCTACTCAATTTAAATCGTGTCGTAAAAATTTGCTTTAATCCCCTTCAAATTGTTTCACTCTGTATTTCAAGGTGCGCAGATTCTAAACCTACGTAGATGCTGTTGCCCAAAACAAAATGGTGATAGATCCACAATATTGTCCAATAAACGTTTGAGGCATTGATGTTTATTGGCATTTTAGCAGGGCCATCGCATAGTGTGGCAGCGCCAAACAATGCGAGCGGCAGGTGTTTGCAGGAATCTGGAATCACCCAATAACAACTTACATATTTGTTTTCAACATTATTCATAATCCACGTACATTATTGTTACATTATATTCAAACCAACGTAATACACATTTGTACGTATTGAATGTTAAAGTTGTAAGGAATTAAACAGAGGCACTTAACACTGAACGGCATTTGCCTGGCTTTTGCGCGAGCAAATTTGATGAGTATATCCTTAAATTCTATTTTTCTCGCCAGTTTGTTTTTAATAGATAAGATGGCTAGTGAATATAGTCTATCCTGTGACATTATTGACCATAAATATGCTTTTTCAAGCTATATCTTACTAAAGCTTCGCTCCGCACTGGCGACTGAAACTGGCGTGATTAACAATACTCTCAAGGCAATCCAAAGATTCATAAGCAAGTCTTTGCCGCCTGCTCTCTTGATTGTTTGCATGACTTCAATGGGATGAACTTGAGGGTTTGTCAGTTCCAAGATTTTGTGGATATTTTGCAGTTCACAAAAACGTTTATTGCCATTAATGTCTGAAGCGCAGTCAGTATTTTTTAACGTAGATTTAAGATTCAAACAATTTTGTTTCAGCAACTCCTTTGCTGGGAGGCTAGCCACTGTGAGCCCCCTTTTGATATAATGGTCTCGAGCTAATGAGCCGAGAGAGCTGTAAGAGCTTTACTATAGTATGATTGATAACTGAACAGTAGCTGACCTGAAGGGTAATTATTCCTGAAGGGACTAGACAGTAAATGCGATCCAAACCTATGCTGTAGGGAAATGGGTAGATAAGGAGCAACGCAAGCTGAGAACGAGCTGTTTTTTAACAATATGATTCGCATACAAAAATATATAGAAAAATAAAATAGTGCTTCTTCAAGGTAAGTAAGAGAAAATAAATGAATAATATCTTATGAATAATCTCAAGTACTATTCAACGAGCTAGCTTGCAATCTGACAAGAAACAAAAAGGAACTTCTAATACAAAGTATGATATCTCAAGTAAGTTAATCGTATGTAGTGTAGGCTGGTAGCTTGGCAAGCTGGATTGCGAGTTGTGAGGTGGCGGAAAGTTACTATAAGCTGGTGTGCCCCCAGTGGCTCGCGCTTGGAAGGAGCTGAATGTAAAATCAGACCTAATAGCAGCAGGGGAGAAATAGCGTGAGCTCACACTACCTTGATGTGATGGGGGTTTGGCGCGAGCTGTTGGAGCACTGAATGCACTGGTCCAGGGGGATTGGCCCACTCTGGCGGGTGGTACACACCCCTTCCAGGGGATGACGAGCTGGGGGTGAATCCAGTCAGGGGTCCAGCTAAGATCAAGCTCTAGTTCGTACAAACTGTTGAAAAGGCTTGGGATGCAAGCTACAGGTGAGCTTGTGGTTCCTCACAAACTTTTAAAACACACACCAGAAAAGAACTCTGCCTATCTTCTTCACAAGGGGACGTTCGAAAGAAAGTTTTTAACAACTTCAGAGCAAATATACTAGTGGCTGGAGAGGTCTGGTCGAGATGGCCTGACTTCCCCCACCCTGGTGGTCCCCCTCCTCCGCTCCGGTCAGGTCTTGAATGTTCTGGTGGAAACTGTAGGCCGACGGCTGGCAGGAGGCCTACACCACATTGTACAAGAAGCCCCACTGTACATTATGGTTATCAATTGCAGTTGACCTACTTTCACTGACGTGCTAACTTTGTCTACCAGTGGAAAAAAATACCTCCCTTTTGAATGTCCCTGTTGCAGATGTTTGCACTTCCTCTTCCTCCTTATTATAGCTTAAATGATTATCAGGAGTACAATTCAGTTCTTAGCAACCGTACCCACCCAACAGTTCCACGACCCCCCCCCCCCCGCTCAACACTCCTTCAACTAACCTTTGGTGGGCTCCCTTTGTTATCCCAGCATCACCACTTTTCCGTCTGCCTGAGGGGGTCATTTGTGTACCTGCCAACCCCCCCAGCCGTAGCTTTCATCTCTGTTTACTAGCTCCCCTCCTCTGAGCTAGAATCCCATATTTTAGGTTGCATAGGCAATTTTTCATCTTTGGTACTTAAATGTGTAAAATTAATCATTTAAATGATCTGGCTGTAGAACCATAAAGGTCTACTGTAGCGTTTTTTTTTTTTTTTTTTTCATTTCATACAAAAAATAATTGTTTCCATATTCTTTTTCCTTGGAAGACTGGTTCGATTTTTAGCTCTTCTGCTATATCTTTTGTGGAAATTACCGCGTCAACAAAATCACTTTCCCAAAATTTGTCCAAAAAGTCTAAACAATTACTGATTGTCTTAGCAGCATCACTTACACTCTTAGCCTTCCCTTGAAGAATTTGCTGATTATGACGATTTTGAACAACAAGTCATGCACTAACTAAGCACACTAAGAAAAAAAAAATCCACCTTCTGCTTGACCAAAGAAGGGGGCGCACAAATGCAATGATTGAGTAGGAGCGTAGGGGCATCCCTTTAGAAAATGTAAACGAGAAGCGTGCATATTCAATTACTAAATTTTGAGAAGATAATGACTTAAGATAGCAAATAGTTTAGTTATTGTTGCAGAATGTTAATTTTGTTATTGTTAAAACGACTTTTTTAAAATTCTGGTAGTGAAAATTCCCGTTTTTCCTGTTGTAGCGGCGCCCGCATTTTAGTCACATGAATCATTGTAAGAATCTCATATTTCTGAGATTTGTTACTTGGATTAGGCACGTGTGGGTCAACGCCATCTATGTAGACTTGGCCTTTACCTGTTTATGTAATATAATAATAATAAATATATTGTATTGAACCGATATATTAGTTGTCCAGAAAATATTTTATTTCACAAGGAGATAATCTGTTAACAACACTAAAAGTGAAAGGGATCCTTTTCTCCAAGATCACAAATGGAACATATTGGCATTTAGAGTGCCTGTATTCGTAAGTTACCATTTACATTTACCTAGTCGCAAGATTTATCATAGTAAGGTAAGAATCAAAATATTTCACCAATGTAATCACGTTTGTAGTAACTATGACATATACCATTGGTTTTCGTATCAACGTTAACTTGAGAAAAATCCCCCCGTTTTCGTAAATATAGACTGAATACTGAATTTTAGTGCATTAGAAAAAGTAAAATCCCTGGATTTGGGAACTAGTCGTACTTGAACGTTGACGACTGCAGCGCTAACTATGGGAGCTGGCCGTCTCAACCAGTAGTTGGTCCCCGAGGCGGGGCCTTTATAAAGTAGTCTATTGGACTTTCTATAATAGCTATAGTCAGTAGTTCTAGCTGGACAGTTGGTCACACTGATTCGACAACGTCAAAGATGTTACTCTAATGTCCAAGTCTTGAAGACGTTTCGTTCACCCTGCACGTGAAATGGTAAATACTCTCTTAATTATTCACTCAAAATATCCTTTTAAATGATCCCTATTGTTAACTAATGATTTTTGATAAGTTGTGTGAGGTGTACAATGAAAATTCAATGTAATTTCATGAAAAGTTCTGTTTAAACCTCGTCATCATCTTATTTTCGATGTCGATGTAGAGGTTAGGGTGCCACATGGGTTTTGGAAACTCAATAGGAAATGCCCCCGGTTTAGGAAACCACGGTTCAATTTCAATTTACCCGAGTTTTTATCACCGCGGAAAAGTAGCAAGTTGAATTAGTGTTTTATGGTCAGCACGTATTGTTTCAAGGATTCTCACAACTTGAGTGAATCGGTGATGTCTACCGCCATTGTTGCGAAGCATTTTTCATCGGATGAGCGTAACGTCACTGATTCCTACAACCTTGTAAAATTATGATGATTGGACATTCATCAGGATAATTAACCCTACTCCTGATCAGGCCAATTCCTGAACTTAGTTTGCATTACAATAAGTGCGTTAGCACCTAACCTACTGTCCTCTTATGGAGCATATACACAATTTTTTACTAAGTTTGTAAAATGTATTTAACCGCATCTCCAAGTTTTAAAGTACGTTGTCTGATTCCAGCCGTTCAAAAGGTTTGTCGAAACTGGGCGAGTGGCCTTCATCTCCGATGGGCCGAATAAAGGAAAGCTGTGCTGCATCGTTGATGTCATCAACCAGACCCGGGTATGTATCAACCTTAGGCTGAAGTAGAGAATAGGTAACCCCTACCTGTTATTAGGCTCATTTGGACATGTATCGATGTGTACTTTTATTGAAATATATAGGATAATATATCGATACCACTGCCATGTATTATGGATTGATTTTCACGAACGTTATAGCGATGAAAGTATTTTTAATACGTAGAGTTAAAAGTGTTAACACATTCTGATCTATGCTTTTTTCCGATAAGGGATGGGGGGAGCCCCTGGTCACTGAGACCGCTAGGATCTATTGTGACGCTGTCCCCATTTTAATTCAAAACCTTCATAACCTCTTCATTCAAACGTGTAGGAGGTTTTCAGGCGTTTCCAAGGCAATATCAGTGGGTGTTAGCCCATGTCCTACGTGAGCGGGTGCCGCGTGATACCAGCGGGTCGGGCGTGTTGAGCGTTTAAGCGGCCCACACACTATCCAACCGTCGGCCGAGAATCGGTGGTGGGGGTGCCGAAAGACGACCCCCTCTCCGCACTCGCACCTGAGTTGGACGGTGTGTGGAAGGGACCCAACCGTCGGGCCCGTTGGATGACTAGAACCACCCGACATCAAGCGGTCGGGTTCCCCCACCTTCAGTCCCGATTGTCGGCCGTCGGTTGGATAGTGTGTGGGCCGCTTTACCGAGGGGCGGGCGATTTTTCCGATCAGACCATGACAACTGAGTTGAGCGTCCTACGTGCACACGCTCTAGCGGAAATCGCTAACACGCACACGCTACACGCGGCTCGAAATCAAATCGGTTTGATTTTTCCCCGCTCTACCCGCTACAAACGCGCGTGTTCTTTGTCAAGTTGTTTATTTATCTTGTGTTCCTAGTTGTTTATCTTGTTTCAATAGTGTGATTTATCTTGTTTCAATAAGTTTGCAAAGAAATGTTGGAGCAGCTGATAAACGAAATTAGAAAACTACCCTCATTGTGGGACAAAAGGAACCCTAACTACAAAAATAGAATGAAGAATCGAAGCTGCTGGGAGGAAGTCAGCTATAAAGTAGAGTTATAAATTTCGTGGGTCGTTCGCCTTTGCAATCGTCTATTAGAAATGTAATTAATCAATGCTGGACTGGATGAGGCCAACAAAAATCGTCTTCGATTAAAAAGTTCAGAAGAAACACTCATATTAGTGAAGAATATCGTTGGAAAAAAGCGTATTCGAATGGCACGGTAACCTAACTAAAAAACGCGCTCTCCTCCATTCGCGGCATCGCCCGCACATAGGACACTAGTGACGTTTCCCGCTGTAAACGCCGGTACTGCTGGTAACGCTAAAATCGCCCGACTCCCGCTCACATAGGACGGGGCCTTAGGGCACCCTTCCCGAAATGCCGGAATCTAGTTGATGCAACAGCAGGACTATTACAGAGGATGTGTTCTGCTGTTTCCGCCTCTGCGCAGCAGAGCCGGCATTCTACTGTCCTGGCCTTACCCATTTTGTTTAGGTGGTACCTTATGGGGCATTGGCCAGTAAGAAGACCCACTAGTTTGCAAAGGTCTTCGCGCCTCAATGATAGGAGGGCTTTTGCTCGTTTCCTTGAAATAGAGAGGAACCGATTGGCTTGCCTCTGCTTAGCATCAAAACGTCATTTTACGAGGTTTATTCAAATGTAAAGAGAAAAATGATGATACCTTTGGAAAGCTGAGGTCTTGAGCTAGTTTTTTCCGTTGAGTGCACACCAATATTCCAATTTATTACAGGCGATAAATTAGCCTGAAAAATGTTGATTTTCGAAAAAAAATTAAAACTTTGACTTTGGCTTATTTTTTTACTTCAGAAAATGGCTTTAAAAAATAGCGTTTCACACTAAACAGATAGGAAATTTAACGCTCTTTCCATCGGTTTCCTCAAATTTGAGGAGTCCAAAAACAAGGGACTTTTGGCTGTTATAGTGAAGTAAAGTCGATAACACGAAAGAAAACTTAAATCGTTAATAACTCGGAAACGAAGCCTCTAAAAAAAAAGTCTAGGGGGCACTTTTTGTAGCAATTTAGTTGTAGAATTGATCCTTAAAGTTTGGTCCACCTGAAAGGTAGACACCCTGTAGAAAGGGCGGAAGCATGGTGTTTCCTCAAAGGGCAGGGTTACCAACGCTGAAAAAACTTGCCAAAAAATGCCCTCATTTGAGAGAGCTACGATGATTTCCTTCAAACCCATGACAATGAGACAGACGGTTTGGGACGAAATTTGACCACTTGTTTCATACAGACTATCTAAAAGTTAGTCCCACTTGTAAGCGCTCTAACATCTATTAACTAATTCTAAAAAAAATACTACTTAAAATATTTCCAGTAAAACGTACTTTGAGGGAATAAAATTTCAGATTAAGTTCAAATTCTGACTCACGGACAGACCATGGCAATGAGTATTGGAGGTTACTACACTAATTCTACTAAATTATGCAAGTTCGTCGTCATATGTTCCCAAAATTTCCCGCTTTTTGAATGATTATGGTTCACGAGCTTTGATGGAACACATTTTATCTATCATAATATTATTATACGATAGGTATATATAGAGCTATTGATAACATTGTGGTCCTTTTGGCCTTGTAGTGAACTGGGAGTGGATAACTAGATTGTATAGTGAACCGGGAGTGAATAACTAGGTTGTGTGGTGACTGTGACAGGATAGAGTGGGTACTAATTATAGTGATGAGCAGACGAATCAAACTTTGATCATGAACGGTTGAGGTGGAAGGGCAACAGGCTCCTGAAGAGACTGAGAGGAACCCATCAACAATTGCAAACCGACCAGCTACGCTGATGACCGTGGCAAGATCTCGAAGGAGTGGGCGTTTGAGTGACACTGTCAGGGCTCTTGAAAAAGAGTGGAGGAGGAATGAGGAGGTAGAAAAGCTGAGGTGTATCACGAGTGCGCTGGAGAACGAAGTCATCAGCATTAAACATGAAATAAGACAGATGGAGTTAGCAGAAAGAATTAATAAAAGCAGACAGAGTGAAGACGGACTGAGTCAGGCCTCAGGGTGGTCACAGTCTACACCATCAGAAGTCAGTGAGCATTTGGAAGCATCGCGTACCCGCCAGAACTACCTGCAGCAACAACCAACAGTCATTAACGAATTTTGCAATCAACTGTTACAATCGACTGCATGCCATTGCAGGGAGTAGGCACATACACTGGGGCAACTAGACAGAGATATTTGCAAACCCCGGTGCCCCAACCGTTGGCTCCAGTAACGTCTGACGATATTTGATACATGGTCAGTAGAAAGAATGTGAGCCACAAACTTCCTGAGTTCAACGGCGACCCGAGACAGTGGCCATTATTCAAGACCATGTTTGATGAGTCTACCACTACTGCCAGATATACGGAGAATGAAAACCTACTGAGGCTTCAAAAGGCTGTCAAAGGTCAAGCGAAGGAATACCTAGGCAAGCTACTCTACCTCCCAGGGGGATTACCAAGAGTTCTAACGAGGTATGGCCATCCAGAGTTGGTAGTGCGGGAGATGATGAAAAACATCAAATCAATTCCAGCAATGGGTGAAGATCACTCGACGGTGGGTACACACAATAATTGCAAGCGCAATAGCTCAATTTCCATTTAGCATTGGGTATTAAACGGAGGCCGTGACGACTATTTGTTAACATAGAGGTCACAAGTTTTTTTCCTCAAAAGTTCTGTCAGTGGTTTCGATCTATTTGTACAACTGATGTGTATGTTACTAAAACTATTCATTTATTATGTTTGTTCCTCCTTATTTTTGAGATTTAAGCGTACTATCAAGATGTCCAAACTAAACAAAACACTGACCTCCGTGTAACACCTGAATCGAGTGCCAATTCTCATTTGACAATTGTGTGGACCCACCGTCGAGTGTGAAGATCTGTCCAGGGCTGAGAAAGTAGCAGGAGAAGTCGACAATGTTGTATTGACAATAAGGCTTGTTGGAAAATCAGAGTATTTGGCCAACTCTATCTTGTTAGATTCCATGCTAGCAAAGCTAAGTGTCAGCCTAAGACAGCAATGGGGTGGTGAGTGGCCAAACAGGCCAAACATTGGACTTGGGGCTTTTCAATGACTGGCTCCAAGACAGGGTGGAAGCAGGTGGGTCTATGGGAGAAGTTGAAGCGATAGGAGAACAAAGGTCAGACAAATAGGTATCGAAACAGATTGGGCAAGGTGCCAGATCCTCTCAGTGTACCTAGTGTGAGGAGGTTGGTCATAGACAGTTGGAAGAATGCCCAAAATTCAAGAAGATGACAATCAAAAACCGGTACAAGCATGTGGCAGAAGGGCTCATGTGTTTTATGTGCCTCAAACGAGGACACCGCTCGATGCTGTGTTGATCTGGTCCAGCATGCAGAACATGCAAGCACAGACATCATGAGTTGTTACACACACCAAACACAGAAAATGTATCAGCCCACTCCAACAGAGAGGAAGGAAACAACCAGGTTGTGCCTCAAATGCTCAAAGAGTCCAGTATGAATACCTCAGCAGTTACCTTCAGTAATTCAAGTAGAGTCCTCCTAAGAATAGCACCCATACGACTGATAGGACCTACGAAAACAATAGATACCTATGCATTTTTTGACAATGGCTCTACAATGACAATGGTCAAAAACGAGTTAGCAAACGAGTTGGGGCTGAAAAGCAATCAAAAACCGTTGAGAGTAAAATGGACTGATTACTCTGTGAGGGAGGAAAATAATTCACGGGAGGTCACTGTGAATATCACCAGTAGGAAAGACAGAGGAAAAGACTTCCATATCTACAATGCCAGGACCGTCTCACACTTGAACTTACTGGTACTAACTATGAATGTCGAAAATTTGTCAAAGCACTGGGAAGTAACATCATATGTGGAGGCACAAAACCTCGGCGGTTGATCGGAGAAGACAATTGGCCATTGACAGTACCGTTGAAGGTGGTGTTATGACCATGGAAGGGTCCAGTAGCAAGTAAGACAAGATAACGGTGCGTGGTTCATGGTAACGCACCAGTGAATCCTAGTTCCCGAGTATATGATGAAGAGCATCATCAAGCTACGCACTGGTGCAATATAGAAGAGGAGATGGTCGGAGAACTGATGAACAGAGAAATCTGGTTCGATAAACACAGAATATATTTTTTTCATCAAACCAATCATACAAAATTATAAAAGACAAAGTTGGAGACCAAACATAGAACCATGTGATGGTCTTGTCAACCAAATCATAATAGAGTGAAACCCAATAAATCCCCCCTGCTATTCTCGATTAGGCTGACTGCATTCAGCCGATGCCAATTCTCTCCAAGATTCTTCTATACTTGAATCCTGGGAGTGGTTTTGTGAGCAAGTCAGCGTCGTTATCCGTCGTTGGAGTGTACTCGATGTGCTGTTTTCTGTTCTTGCATAATTCTCTAACGTAGAAATACCAGATGTCTATATGTCGAGAATGGGAGCTTACATTATTTCCTTTAACAAATTGTACTGTTGCCTGGTTGTCACAGAAGAAAGTTGGTTCCTTCTTGATTTCATATCCTAATTCCCCCAGGACGTACTCCAACCAAACTACTTCCATGCTGCATTATGCAACTGCAATAAATTCAGCTTCCATGGTCGATAATGCGATACACGCCTGTTTGTTTGATTTCCAAGCAATGGGTGTACTGCCTAGCCTAACAATGAAACCTGTTGTGGATTTACGGTCATCTTTGGAGCCTGCCCAATCCGAATCAGCGTGAGCACTAATTTCATCGCTGTCTCGCTTGATCTTTAGCTCATAGTTCATTGTACCTTTGAGATACCTTAAAATTCTCTTTGCTGCAGCCCAATGGTTTCTTCCAGGATTAGAAGAAAATTGACCAAGTTTAGAGACTACAAACGACAGATCTGGTCTCGTGGCTTGTGCCAAATACATCAATTTTCCCACAAGTCTTCTGTAGGGGACATTGACCATATCTCGTTTCTCCTCTGTTGTAGTCGGGCATTGCCCTTTACTCAATTCTTGACATGGGTCCATGGGGTTTGCTGTCAGCCATATTGAACTCAGCCAATACTTCTTGCTGGTATTTACATTGATTCAATAATAGTGATCCATCTTGCTGTTTGTTCACCTCAATCCCCAGAATATAATGTAATTCACCTAAATCTTTCATTTGAAAATTTTTTCGTAGCATTGATTTCATATCTTCCATTGCAACAGGGCAAGATGAAATCAGTATCAAATCGTCAACATATATAAGTATGATCTTCGTCATGTTTTCCGTCTTCAAAAAATATATGCATTGTTCAGACTTGATTTTCTTCATTCCGCCCTGTATCAACTTCGTATCAAGAGTTTCATACCAGGCACGACCCGATTGCTTCAAACCATACAAACTTTTGAGTAACTTACACACTTTCTTTTCGGAGTTACCCGTATTGAGGCCTTCGGGCAGCCGCATATAAATTTCCTCCTTTAAATTGCCATTCAAATATGCTGTTTTGACGTCCATTTGATGAATTAGCCAATTATTTTGTACTGCTATTTTCAAAAACAACCTAACAGCAGGCAGACTATATGTTTCATCGTAATCAATACCATGCCTCTGAGTGAAACCTTGGGCTACCAATCTGGCTTTGTATCGTTCCACACTACTATCAGCATTGTGTTTGATTTTGAACACCCATTTGCAGCCTATAGCCGACTTTCCCGGAGGTAAGTCTGTCAGTTCCCAGACATTCATACTGCTCAATGACATAAGTTCTTCTTCTACAGCTTTTGCCCATAATTCGCGGTCAGGCCCATTCATGGCTTGTTTGTAGGTTTTCGGTTCTACCTTATCTTGCGAGAGAACACAGTAGTCGTCCAAATACGCTGGTCGTCTTAGTGTGTCTCTATCTCTCAAAACCATCGAAAACCGTTGATCTTCTCCATGTTGTTGCTGGGTCTCTTCACGTGATTGTTCTTCTTGCAAATGTTGTTGCTCTTCTTCAGGTAGTTGTTGTTCCTCTTCGTTGTACCTTCCAATAGTTTCAGTTCTTTCTACTACCCCTACTTCTTCCACCCTTGGTGTTACTGGTTCGACCATCCTAGAATTATTTTCGTTATTATTTCTCATTGCCATCGGATTATGTTCGAAATAAACCATGTCCATAAAATCCTCTGATTTCCCTTGGCTATCGCTTTTCATACCAAACGCCTCTTCATCAAACACGACATTCCTACTTATGATTACCTTCTGGTTAGTTGGATCCCACAATCTATACCTTTTTGTGGCTCTTGCATATCCCAACATAGAACACACATTTGATTTTTGTCCTATGTCTTTCTCGTTGTTTTAGGAACATGAACATATGCTTTACATCCGAAAGGTCTGAAATGACGAACACTAGGTTTTCTACCAGTCCATATTGCCTCAGGAATTACGTTTGTCGTAACATGTGTGGTTGGGCATCTATTTCTGATGTAGCAAGCTGTGTTGACGGCTTCAGCCCTAAAGGACTTTGAAAGTTGTGAATCAGTCAACATAGCTCGCGTTAAATCTAACAGGGTTCTGTTTAAACGTTCCGCCACTCCATTCTGTTGGAGACTGTAGGGACTTGATAACTGTCCAATGATCCCGTTCTCCTTCAAGAATGAGTCGAATTTTACATTTACATATTCTCGCCCATTATCACTACGTAAGTGCCTATTTGTTTCTCAGCCATCACTTTGAATGTTTTAAAAATTTCCAACGCTTCATCTTTAGTTTTCATGAAATAGACGAACGATTATCTTGAAAAATCATCAATAAATGTAATGAAATAACGGTATTTTCCTTTTGCCTCTACTGGTAGTGGCCCACAAATATCGGAATGAATCAGTTCAAGTAAACCCTTTGTCTCCTGCTTGCTAACTTTAGGAAAGGTCTTTCTGACATTTTTACCCCTCACACACGCATCGCATAGCTCTTTATTTGTTAATGCAGTTCTCTTATCCATAACTCTCACCATTGAATGATCATACATCAACCGTAGTGATTCGCAATTCACATGCCCAAAACGTTGATGCCAGCTGATTTTATGGGTACTTACATGAGCTAACTCAGGACTTACAACTTTACATCCTTGCAGTGTATACATGTTGGATTGGCTTCGAAATGCTGTTAATACCAACTTTTTCCTTTCAAAGACGTTGCAACATCTACCTGCTAGTGAGATATTGAACCCTTTAATGTCAAGCCTGGCCATTGATAACAACCTGAAACGAAAATCTGGTACTTGATAAACGTCATTCAAAGTGATTTCGTATCGGCTCTGTTTAGTCTCTGAGATAATGATGATTTTACCTAGTCCTGTTATTTTACAATGAACATTCGAAGCCACTGTAACCATCCTATCATCTTCTATTGGTTCATAACTTGTAAAATCTGAGCGATAAGGTGAAAAATGGCTACTGGCTCCACTATCAAGCAACCATTCTTGCACGTCATGACTTCCAATTGACAGGCATGTTACCATCATGGATGTTTGATCTGCTGATCTTTGTGGTTCGCTTTGTGATATTACAAAATCCTTACTCCTACAGAATCGAGCTATGTGGCCATACTTATTACATTTATAGCATTTGAATTCCCTTTCTGGCGGGACACGTCTACTTACAATTAGAGCCGAATCTACATTTTCCTCTTTCTTCATCATTTTTCGTTTATACTCTCCACACAAAATGGACTCAAGCTTCTCTGGAACATAGTCTTCATCTTTAAAAGTACAGACCATATTTACTGTAGTTTCGTAGTCTTCAGGTAATCCGTTAATGAGAACATTGCATATCTGTTCATCATCTATTTTTACACTTCCGGCCTTCACCACTTCAGATGCATAACTAAATACCCTACTTATATATGCGTCCATTTCCTCTTCTGGTGCCATTTTTGCAGTGTATAGAGCTTTCGACGCCTGAAGTCTGCGGACTCGTGCCATTGGTTGAAACTTGGTTGCTGACCTTCTCCATAATGCTCGTGGACACTTGATGTCTATTATCTCTTCCTGAATTTCTTCTGTTATTGCACGAGCGATCAATCAATATGCCTTCTTCTTGTCAATAGCAGAAATTCTTTGAAAGTCTTCGTCCTCTGCTGTTATAACGTTCCAAAGGTTTCGGTCTTCTAACTCCAATCCCATGTTGAAACTCCATGTGAAACTTCTTGTTCAGTTTCACGAATCCACTTATTTTGACATATTCTCCTCCTCGGACTTCTCTTGCTATTTCGAATTCGTCGTCTGGGCCTTCCATAACCTTTGATGAACGGAGAAATCTGGTTCGATAAACACAGAATATATTTTTTTCATCAACGCAATCATACAAAATTATAAAAGACAAAGTTGGAGACCAAACATAGAACCAGATGTGACGGTCTTGTCAACCAAATCGTAATAGAGTGAAACCCAATAAGAACAGGTGCTCCTGCATAGTTTGGTAGAAATATTTCTATCGTACGAGTAGTTGGAAGGTGATTCTCCGAAAGCAAAGGCAGCAGATGATGAAGACAAGCTAGCCAGGGAAATATTGTATGCTACTACTCGAAAGGTTGGTGAGAAAAAGTGGGAAACAGGGTTATTATGGAGGCCTAACGTCAGATTGCCAAACAGTAAGCCAATAGCAGTCAGGCGTTTGGAAAACGTAGAGCATTGAATGGATAAAGACCCAGATTTTGCCAAGACATATTGTGAGAAGATGAATGAATTCATAATAAAGGGGTATGCTACTAAATTAGAAGAACAAGAACGACGAACTATACCAGAGAAAGAGTTCTACTTCCGCATCTGAGTATCATTAATCCCAACAAACCTAAGAAGTTACGGATATGTTTTGATGCAGCAGCAAAAATGAACAGAGTAAGTCTCAATGATGCTTTGCTCAAAGGGCCGGATTTGCTGGCTAATCTTCCCGGATTACTATGTAAGTTTCAGGAGCACACATACGCGTTTGGGGGGGGGACACATCAAGGAAATGTACCCGCAAATTTTGATAAAGAAAGAAAATCAGATGGCACAAAAGTTCCTGTGGAGGGGAATGGATAGAGTGAGACCGCCAGATGAATATGTCATGCGAGTAATGACGTTTAGGGCAAAATGCTCACCCTTTTCAGCCCAGGAGGTTAAAAGTCGAAATGGTTTGGCGTTATCAAAGAGAATATCATCAAGCTGTCCAGGCTATTCTGAAAAATCATTATATGGATGATTACTTGGGTAGCGCTCCGTCGATTGAGATGGGAATACAACTAGTGCGAGAAGTGCGGCAGATTCACTCACATGGACGTTTCACCATGTGCAACTGGGTGTCCAACTCAAAATCCATACTTAAGAGTATCCCGCAAGAACTAAGAGCGGAGCCGGGAGAAACAGACAACGTGAGAGATACCATGGAGATTCACACAGCAATTAGCAGATGAATTCTGGAAGCGCTGGTTGCGGGAGTACACCCCCACAATCCTAAACCGCACAAAGTGGCACAAGCCAGTCGGCCCCATCAAAGTAGGAGACTTGGTTTTTATTCTGGATCCACAGAACCGGAGGTGCGTTTGGCCAAGAGGGATAGTGACAGTAGTATATACGTCCGGAATTGATGGCCAGGTGAGGTATGCGGATGTGAAGACAGTCTACGGAACGCTAAGAAGGCCAACTGCCAAACTCTGCGAATTGTCAGTGGCCGATGTGGAGACTGACACCGTAGCGACTGCCGGGTTGGAGGAATATTGGAGGCCACTACACTAATTCTATTAAATTATGCAAGTTCGTCGTCATATGTTCCCAAAATGTCCCGCTTTTTGAATGATTACAGTTCACGACGTTTGATGGAACACATTTTATCCATCATAATATTATTATACGATAGGTATATATAGAGCTATTGATAACAATAAGATTAGAGGTACATTTCGCGGCATGTAAAATGAAGAGTTGCCGAACTTTGTGACAGCCCTAAGTAGGGCACCACATAAATTCTACAAAAATAATTTTTGGAAAAAGTTGAACAGAAAGTTATTTATCAATGAAGGACAGCAATTGTCCCGTAAAATAGGAATCACCCTGGCACATGACTAGAATTTTGGAGTTTTCCTCCACTCAGATTTTTCCTTTACTGTGAAATCATCATTCATTAGGAAAATTTGAATGGATTAGGATGGGACTACCTAGATACTATTTTATTTCTTATTTATCAAATAAAAGTTAAAATCTTATATTCTCCAATACCCCCAAATCCAAGATTTTCTATTGCCTTTCCTCAAATATCGTACGGTATTTGTCACTCACCGGCCTAAAATACAGTCTACACCTTTTAAACGGTGTTTTTTTTCTAACTTTTTGTAATACAATTACTTTTTAGTTGTGCTTAATAATGTAATAAATTACGTACTAAGTACTATGAGACATGTATGAGGGTGGTTGCCCAGCGACAGTCGCTCGCAATATAAATATTGTAACATTGTAATAATAACAACAATTATTGTAATAAATACATTGGTTGAAAAATAGCAAAATAATAACGGATGTAACGGTATTCAATTAGTACATTCTTGTAAGCTCAGTGGTTTTCAGTCTAGCATGTCCGTTGTCCTTTTTCTTTTGAGGCGCCTGTTTGTTTGCTGTCGTCCCGATGATGGTAGCAGTACTTCAAACGCAGGTGATGATTGGTTGCTTATGGAGTTTTGCATTTTGCCATTGAATGTTCAATTACATGCTCTACATTTGGGACGTCAAGGTCCCTATAGATGACTAAGTTCCTAACTTACCAAAGATCATTTGTTATTGTTCGTAGAACTCTGTTTTATTGTGTTTGAACCCACCTGATTTGAGATTTGCTGGCCAAACCCCATTTCGTACAGCCGTGCTGCCATATCGGTCGGATTATTTTAAGATATAATAACCTTTTATAAACTAGCGTGAGAGGTGATGCACTGCCAATCAACGGTTTCATCTGGTGAAAACGGGAACGAAGTCTTTTTACAAGTTCTCCGATGTGGTGATTGTATGTCAGCCTTTGCTCTAGATGAACTCTTAAGTATTGAACGGTGGTTTTAATTTCTTATCTATATCTTATTTGTATCATTTCCAGGCTTTGGTAGATGGTCCCGAGACCGGTGTTCCTAGACAGGGAGTCAGGCTAAACCAGCTCCATCTCACCAAGTTCAGACTCAGGTTCCCCTACACAGGCAAAACCCGTGTCGTCAGGAAGGCGTGGAAAGATGCAGAACTTGACAAGAAGTGGGCGGAGAGCACATGGGCTAAGAAAGTCCAAGCCAAGAACAGGGTTAGTGCCTCATTTGCATTGTAATTCTTATTACCTGTATAAAATATGGCGGATTCTACCTGGAAGTAGCAACTCGGAAACTAAAACGTGTTCTAAATGGCTGCGGGCTCTCAACCTACCTGTGTTCAAATTTGATTGTACTAATTCGCCATTTGGAGTGTTCGGTAAATTTTAAAGCGCTTACGCTTCCAGTTGGAAAGTTGTATGAAGAGGAAGTTTTACGTGAAGTTGGCTGTTCGTTGTGATGGTGTGTTAACAATTGTGGTAAAATTTGTTTTTATGTTCAAAAAACTTTTTTTTTAAGTTGTTACGTCATTTTTGCAATCTGGGTCCATTTAAAAAAAATTGTTTTTGGCTTCCAATATTCCAATTCACATTTGTTACGTCTCCCTAAAAGGAAATGATATTCGAACTGCAGTCAAAAGTGTCGACTCTTAAAAAACATCGGATTTTGACAAGAATACCACTTCTTTGTGATATTGCTGTTACATCCTGTTGTCTTTCAGGAAATAAATGTAACGTTATTTTTAGAACCCATTAAAATTAATATTAAATGTTCAATCAAAACTTCATCATACACAAATTTGACCCCTCCCGTTTTGTTTGGTGTCTAAACATTGGAAAATACCCCTTATCCCATTGTTTGGCAGTGATCAATACACTCGTTTGGTGAACAATGTAGTTGAACAGGCAGCCGAGGATGTTACCCTTCTAGGTTACCGACAAGCCTGCTATTGACATTTGACATTGACATAAATTAGAATAATTGTTTCGACAAGAATGGAAAAATTGTTTCTTGAATATTTAGACCATATTGCTAAGCTTAAGTGGAGACCTTCACCCCTCCCTTCTACTGCCGCCACCACCACTCAGGCCAACTTCAACAAGGTTGCCACGTGTATTGCCACAAAATTTGGGGTAAGAACCGTGGCAACCCTGTTGAAGTTCTTATTTAATAAGAACCATTTTTCACTTGATAAAAATTCACTATTTTATGAATGGTTTTATTTGTTAAACTTCGGGGTTGTCTGTCCCCCTTTCGTCCACTTGAAAACGTCTGCAATTGTTATTTCCATAAATGAGAAAAATTCTTCTCAAATTTACATACATTTACATTACAATGTCAAATCAGACTTCAGGCAGACTGTGTTCATGCCATCTACTCGGCTGCTAGAGTAATTTTGATGAAAAAGAACGCTACAAATGATCATACAGAGGTTTTTTGTTATTGTATTAGATAGATGAGCGAACGGGTGATCGTACAGCAACACGAGTGGTCTCATTCGATTCAGGGATCTAATTTTTATCTTGATCTATCAAAAAAATTACCCTCTTGTTTTGACTTGGCACTGACCATCAAATTTTTAGTAATTCGCATCGAATTGATTAGAGATTATCTGCGATGCATTAGCGCATCGTTGATACCTCTCTCCACATCCACAAGTGTCACAAACAGAATTCACCAATGCATTTAATGAGCACAACCAAATAGCCATACTTCAGCAATAAATTACGAATTAAAACTCCGAAACTGAAACCTGTTGCTTCCAAAGCAAAACATCTCGCCATTTCATATCTCAGTTGACCGATATCACGCCCGGCGCAGCGGCAGGGCTGTCAATGTTTAGTTCGCTCCTATAAAAATTCCTATTCTCGATAGCGTCCTGATTTTCTGTTGGGTTCTGTACCATTAATTAAATTAATATATTGTTCGTGAATTGTTCCGAGTATTTTATAATTTTGTGTTAGGTTTTCTTTATTTCAAATTAAGTTGGAAGTTCTTGTCGGTGAAAAGTTTTGTGAAAGTGCGTGTTTCTTCCTTGCATTTCTGACTGCAATGCACTTCATTCTCGTAAGTCCCTGAAAGTCGTCCCCGACCTACCTCAACCTTTTTTCTATTAACGCCTGCTTCTCGGTGAAATTCTCGGAAGTGTGAATCCCCCCTCTCAGCCTGTACATTTGAAAATCGTCAACGATCTCGCTGAGCATCAGACGTCTAAACCTTGGAAAATTTGTTGTATTCCGAATTTTCCCCAACCCTTGGAGAAATCCAGACTTCTCCTGTACTGGTACTCTAATACACGTCCTACGTGTTTTGGGATTCACGGTAAGGCTGAACAATTTTAACAATCTCAACAACATATTTCGTGGCCACAACGTTTGGTTCCTGTTGACCACTATTATACGTCTGCATTCTTCAACCAATTGAACTTCATCATCCAGCACATCATGGACTATTTCAATGGGGGATTCAGAGGGGTTTGATGATGCAACATATGAATTTGAATATTAAAAGTATTATTGTCAAACTATTCACGCCAGAAATAACTTATATTTGTTATGGTAGTACCATGCTCTTAGTAGTGACCACTGAATTAGGTAAGTAATCAATTATTTATATTATTTATGCAAATTAAATATTCTGGTTATCTTTTGAATAATAAAATTGAATTTGTACAAACGTGTGGTTAATTGATTCACGCCTAAAATATCGATTTAGCATATAGTTGCACTGCACAATCCAACCTATAAAAAAAACTGTCCACTCTATAACGTTCAACTTGATTTAAACGCCATTTGGCCACATAGTGCAGGTGCATATCTGTAACACATCTTACATTGAAATTTTTTGAAATTTAATTTGTTGATGGTATAATCACTATTTACTCGTATTTTTCCTTGGAGTTGATTGATCAAGATGCGGAGATTACTGGCAAATCCTGGATCGATGTTGGATTTTTGAGCCAAGTTTCATTGATCACACCAGTCTTTTTTATGTTAAAGAAGGTTCGAGAATTAGAATTTACACTTGAGGTTTTGTGGAATTCTGACGTTGACACTCGGAGACAGATTTTTCTACCTCATAGCCTTACCATCGCTAATAGCTGTTTCTAAAATTTAGTGGTTTTCTGGTCAAAAACGAGGTTTTAAAAAGTCAGTAATCGATACATTTGATTGTCGTTATTTCCCGTCCACTGCTAAAACTATTTACGATATATTAGGTAGTGTCCCCTGTATTAACACCCCCAATGCGGAGAACTCTAGGTGTCCAACGCCACCTGGCCGACCGTTCGTGGACAGGTACACGGAAGTGGGCTGGGGAAGACGTTCTGTCTACCCGGTTAAGTTTTAAAAGCAGTCATGATTGGCGACAAGAAAGTTAGTGTCCAACTATTGTTCGTTTTAATTATTATGATCCATAACACGTAGAAATAAAGAGTGGTTATATTGGCATCATTTCATTAATCCTTACTTTTGGTTTATTATTCAATAATAAACCATTGTAATCGCTCTGGAAAAACAAAATTCGAACCCCCCCTGAAAATTTCATGGTTTACGTTTCAAAGGGTGTGGAATCCGAATCTGCAATAAAAAATTTTTCCGTCCGTACGCCGTACGCACGATTTCTCCCAAACGGCTGGAGCAAAAAATCTTAAATTTTCAGGAAAAATCCATGTTGGTCCGACGACGCCCCAATTCTTGAGCCAGCTCTCTCACTAAATTTAAAGTGCCCTTTAAGGGCTGTCAAAGTTTTGTAAAATCCCTAGAAACCTCAAAACAAGTCCAAGCGGCATGAATGTAAAGTTATTTTAAGAACATACCGTCAGGAATCGAATGAGCCCCTCCCCAGGTCCGTTGGTCAAACCATTTCCGATGTATGGCCCGATTTATGGTGCCAACATTTGCGTTTTTTGGTTTATTATTGGTTGTTTGTAACCTAGTGATGTCCGGCCGATAGCGTCGAGTTGTAGTGAATGTGGGTACTGGAGTGATAGCCGATGTGAATACTTGTAGTGTAGTTAGTAGCCGATACACGGGTTGAAGCATTCTGATAATATATAGGTAAATATTATTCAATATTATTACTGGGGTAAATAAGTATTCTTTCACTGGGGTTTATTATTCAATTGGCTTGCGTTCATGATTTGAATCTTACTAAGCTTCGGAGTGTGCGTGTTTTACAGGTGATAGAGCGATTATTGAATTTCAGGAGATATGCATAGACCACGTAAATCGGCTCTCATCCAAAACACCTATTTGGATTGATCAGTTGATGATATTTGTGTGCCTCCTCTACATCTGTCTACCTTTGGCTACATCGTTTAAATTTGGATTTATGGAAGTTTTAACGCAATACGAGTGCTAAAGGACTTGATAAATTATAGATGTTTTTATTTTGGGGGGTATTGTGGGGAAAAACGCTGCAAATTCTTTCACTGGGGTTTACTATTCAATTGGCTTGCGTTCATGATTTGAATTTCTACTAAGCATTGTAGTGTGCGTGTTTCACAGGATAGGGCGATTATTGAATTTCAGGAGGCACACAAATATGATCAACTGATCAATCCAAATAGGTATTTTGGTTGAGAAGAGATTTACGTGCTCTATGCATATCTCTTGAAATTCAATAATCGCCCTATCCTGTGAAACACGCACACTCCAAAGCTTAGTAGAAATTCAAATCATGAACGCAAGCCAATTGAATAATAAACCCCAGTGAAAGAATTTGCAGCGTTTTTTAATGCTTTGATAGCTATAAAATTTTCCAGCTCTATCAAGAATTTTAACTTTAGTTAAGGCTTATTACGTACTGGAAAATTCCGCTTACAATAATTCAGATCAGATTTTTCGTTCAGAAGTTATAATGTGAATAAAAATTCTGTATTTACGAAAAATTTCACGGTTTGAATAAACTGCTCTACCTACGTCAAGTCAGTGACAAATACCAGTGTACTATTCAAGATTGAATATCAGTTTTTAAATTTGAAGATCAACTTTCGCTGATGATGAAATCAATATTTCTACATGATTTTGGGTAATCATCGTGAATGTTTCAGAATGTCTACATGGGAAGAGTAAAAAATTTAATGGGCCCCATTATCTCGTTAGACCCTCTTTTTTGTGAAACCATAAATTTTTCATTTCTTTTTTGCTGTTTTCAGAGAGCTGAACTGACAGACTTTGACCGGTTCAAGCTGAACAACGCTCGCTCTATCAGGAACAAGATGAGGACGACCGCTTTTCTCCACCTCAAGAGGCTCAACAAGAAGAGCAAATCCGCCAAAGGAGACAAAAAAGGAGCCAAGCCTGCCAAGAAACCCACCGCCCCTAAAAAATCGAAGTGAATATGTTATGATTCTTTGTACTAATATAAACGTTTGAAAACACCAGCATTGTACTCTGATTAATTGAGATCCCCTATTGAATTTAGTATGCGATGCTGTAACTCTGAGTTGGATCTGGTTTACAAGAAAAACTCGGCGGTTTAAAAAATATTTGTCAGTTTAACTTTTATAATTCTTTAATTTTGTGGAAATTGACAACACTTTCTTCTAAAAATGCTGTCTTCCTTGACATGTGTTCCACTATTTCTTGAGTGATTTAGTTAGGCTTACAATTTGGATTGTTGCACATTTCCTCATTTGAGCAATTTAGGGGAAGGAAAATCGTAGCATCCTATTTACCATATCAGACTGAAAATTTGTGGGTTTATGTTAATGGTTTTCGATGTGTAAAATCAAAAAATAAGGATCAGAGAATGATTTTTACCTTTTTTTAAATTAATCAATGTAATTTATTTCATTCACAAATTTTTTTTTTTAAATTTAAATTAAAAACTATTTAAATCTATGATGTGCGTATCTTACGATGATTATAAATATCTCACAACAGATGTAGAACCACAAATGAAACAAACAAGTTTGAGAATACCTCAAAACGGGTTTCCATGGAGAAAATACATCTATTTTAATAATTGTGGAACCATTGCTGCCTTTTCCAAGAAAATTCGCTAAAACATGGTTCACTTACCTTATAAGTTGTAGAATGATGAGAGTCTCGTACTTGTTTCGTTGCGACTGACTCATGTATGTATATCCATTAGTTGATGAAGTTCGAAAATCGAACAATTATTATTACCCACGGCTTGTTGCGTTTGAACAAGTGCACCTGGTCATTCTTGAATCGATTGATTTTCTCTTACACAAGGCACCCATAGGGTCCTATACTTTTATAGCAACTTTTTTTTTGGTTAATTATTTTCAATTGTGAACTTTTGTAGTCGACCAAGAAAAAAAACGCAGCAGTCTATTATTTCTGTATTAGATTGTACTGCGTAAATCATCCATCTATGCATGTTCACATGTATCTGAAATGGTTTTAGATCTTGAAGAATTTTTCAGTATTAAGGTCTTCACCTCTTGAAAACCACCCTTGACTCGTATTCGAGGCCCACGGCCCTTGGTTTTTCCCAAGCCACCCTTTTTTCTGGCAAACGGTCAGTCACCCGCAGTCTCCCCCCTAGCACCCTTGGGTAGTTGTAACCCTGTCCCTGATTGATTTTCACTATCCCCCTCTCTCTGCTCAACGCGATTCCCCACTCTAAATTTTCTTCACTTCCCCTCCAAACAAAATTTTCCCGTTTTTTGGTTAACAGAATCTGGAGTCAGTTCTCTCCTTCGTTTTATCCCGCTCTTACACCCTTTTTAACTTGACTGACTTCATATCATAGTTATCAAAGTGACTTAATTTTCCTAACTAAGTAGTGGCAAAGCAGCATATTTTGTGATATTGTTGGCTACCCACTAAACCTCAACTTTGGCAGAAGCGCCCTAAGGTTTTATTCAACACCTGTATTTATTTGATTGGTTCGATTTATTGACTGTATTTGTTTGATTGGTCTGTATCGACGAATACGAATTGAATTATGTATTTCCATACTCGTTCATTGAGCATGTACGCATTCATTTGAAATACTTACAGCCTCCATCAGTTAACTGCACAGCCGTTTACAATGCACACTAGACGTACTGGGTACTGTATTATCTAAACTTGACTCTTCGGGCCTCCATACCTTGTAATTGCATTCAAGGTGAAAATACTTGAACGGCCGCCACCCTAGCGGTCTGGTAAGACTCCCCTTTGAACAGGCTCTGCAGCCCTGATTTCCTGAAAAAATCTGAAATTTTCAGGAAAAATCAATATTGGTCCGACAACGCCCCAATTCTTTAGCCTCACTTAATTTAAAGTGCCCTTTAAGGGTTGCCAAAGTTTTGTAAAATCCCTAAAAACCTCCAAAAAACCAAACTGTAGACCTTTTTTTAAAACTTCCCATGAGGAATCGAATGAGCCCCTCCCCGATGTATGACATGATCTTATGCTGTCAACATTTGCATCCACATTCACTGTATCACTAGGTTACAGCAATCATAACAAAAACAACAGCGGTTTTTTTTTTTTTTTTTTTGGTTTTGTTTTGATCGCAGTTACTTAGTGATGTAAGTAGTGAATGTGGATACTGGAGTGAACTCCTAAAAGCGTTTATAGCCGATACTCTGGTTAAAGCATTCTGATATGCATGAAATGCTGCAAATACGCACACTCCAAAGCTTAGTAGAAATTCAAATTATGAATGCAAGTCAAATGAATGAAATTGAATAATGAACCCCAGTGAACGAATTTGCCGCATTTCATGCATATCAGTATGCTTCATCCAGTGTATCGGCTATGAACGCTTTTAGGAGTTCACCCCAGTATCCACATTCACTACATCACTAGGTAACTGCGATTAAAAAAAAAAAACCGCTGTTATCGTTTTGATCGTTGTAACCTAGTGGTACAGTGAATGTGGATGCAATGTTGACAGCATAAGATCATGTCATACATCGGGGAGGGGCTCATTCGATTCCTCATGGGAAGTTTTAAAAAAAGGTCCACAGTTTGGTTTTTTGGAGGTTTTTAGGGATTTTACAAAACTTTGGCAACCCTTAAAGGGCACTTTAAATAAAGTGAGGCTAAAGAATTGGGGCGTTGTCGGACCAATATTGGTTTTTCCTGAAAATTTCAGATTTTTTTGCTCCAGCGGTTTGGGAGAAATCGTGCGCGCGGCGTGTTGCAGATTTGGATTCTACACCCTTTGAAACGTAAACCATGGAATTTTCAGGAGGGATTAGAAATTTTTTTTTCAAGAGCGATTACAATGGTTTATTATTGAATAATAAACCTAAAGGGGAATGAAAATCAATCTTCTGTGAGGGCGGAGTTGATCCACTTCTGCCCCTTAAATCATGCTGGTGTTGGGTGCGTCTGTTCGCCTTCTACCACTGATATTAACCTACAGTATACCACGTATAGGCCCTCTGCTCACTTTATCTTGTCATATGTCTAACGTCCGTCTCCGGTCGTCATGTTCTGGTAGTTATTACTGAATTCTCGGCGTCACTTTCTGTCATCCGCGAAGGGGTGAAATATTAAAAAAATCAGAATATCAATAACTTTAGAAATGAAACTGATTTTATTATGCATGTGATCCAGTGGTAAATATTTGTAGTAGGCCTAAACGTTGCGCAAAAATGTCCGCTTTTTAACTGTAAAATCGACGAATATTTTACGCTGGATTGGTTTAGGTTTTTACGGCGAAATCCAGAATTTTCACACTGAATGTCTTGCCATTGATTTAATGTCTCCTCTTTCGAATGGTGACTCACTTTGACATTTGCGCTAATCAAGTGCGGGATTTTCAGAGCGTTTCCCTTGGTCCAAAGTTCTGAGCGAATGTTGAAACTGTTGATTCAGCCCTAAGACTAGGGAAAAGGGTCTGGAATCCCTTATTTATAGTCATAAGGTCAACACCCTGTGTCAAATGATAATTAAAATTTGCAAAATGTTACCTTAATATAATGACCTAACACTTCAAACCTACGATGGTACCTACCACTGGGAGCATAGATAATGAAGAAAAAGGTTGTATATACTTCACTCATTTTACTGTAACATTTTATTAGATAAATACAATGAGAAGCTGACGCTGCATTAGTAGCACTAACAGTGTTTTCTAAAATGTAAAAACTCGAAAAAACAATGTTACACATCAGCAAAAATGGATTAAATATTCCGCAATAGAGTAGAAAAATCGTTCATCAAAACGCTGCGCCTTCCATTTAGAAATCGTTTAGGTTTCTCTTTTAGGCAGTACAATTAGTTACATCAGTCTCAAGGGATTACATAGAAATAACGCTATGGATTTGAATGAAGTCCAAATTAATATGTGGCATTGAGGTAACCACATTTTGTGGGGGGAAAAAGAATGCAACAATGGTGATCAATATCATGACGAGCTCAATGATAGCTAACACACGAAATAGTAACATGTAACATAATATCAATAAAACGACGACGACTGAAATCAGCTGATTAGGTCAAGAAAACACTTTCAAGTATTCCCAGTGGGTGATTGAATGTGGTTAGAAGGCGTGGGGACTGTTTAACTGCATCTCTCAGTCAATAACATTTGGGATTTTTTAAACCCAAAATCCCGAGTTTGATCAAGTGAGTGTAGAAAAACTTATGGGATAAGTGCTATTAGAAACTGCAACCGCGCCATTGTAGTAACGTTCGGCTATCGGTAGGCAGTTTGCTGGGAGATGACTCACACCTTATATCCACTGAGTCGAAATAGAGAGCTGTATGGACATCATGTAGGCTGGGGGAACGTTGTTATGAACAAAACGGCTAACAACACAACGGGAAAAACCATCCAAAAAAACTGCCAAAAGTGCTCCCTCTTTGTCTTCTACCCACAGGAGCATTTCAGCGTTTTTTGGTTGAGAGCGGCCTGACTTCCTGAGTGTCCAACGTTGCACCAGAGAGTTGAAGACTTTCCTAGTCCACAATTGGATGGGGGGCTGCGTGTATTTCGCCTCCCACGGCCCCTTCTTCTTGCTCTTGAGAAGGCAGTGGGGGGACAGCGCCAGGTATGGGATTGCCAGCAGCATCCAGCTCCATAACAGGATCGGCTGTCGCTTCAGCAAGGTTGGTTACAGACTTGGATTTAACACACTGAAACAAGATGGGTAATCAATCAATTATTATGAACTACGTTACCAAAGTGGAAAAAAATAGGTAAGTAATGCATGCGTTACACGGACGTACCAATGTCCAGTTATTACATTATCATACTTATGGATATTTTGAAAAACGATCAAATTCCTAATCAATAAAAAAAAAAGTTAACTGACTGAAATTTCCAGTATACAGCGCATCAATGGATCAGCCCCTCCCCAGCAACCTTCAATACATCAAATCAACATTTCTGAGGTTTGTTGCACACGAAATCTTTGTTAAACAAAATTTGGAATTATTGAAAGGAGGGGAAAAACATGAAAATACTGAAGACGATTTATCACTATTTCCTCCTTCAATAATTAAATTGGAAAGACTCTGTTGAGAACAAAACCAAAGTTCATAAACCAACAAAAAAATGAATCATCATGAGCAGCTCTAGTATTATGACCTCCATTCCCCCTCACACCAGCAAATTGGTAAAATGGTTCGGGGAAAAAAGTGTACCACAATGTCAAAAAGTGTGATTAAAAAGAGAAGCGGGACCAACAACGTTCGTAGCATCCATAGATATTAAGATTGCGGAGTGCCTGGTCCCTGCTATAGTAGCCACGAAACATTAGCGCTAGTAGCAGCATCTTTGACGGTCAGACATCAACTTTCTATCAGTCTTGTTTCCTAGCTGCGTTTGCATTTTTTTTAAACATCCTGTTGAGTACAGAGCTCAATTACTTTCTTAACTTCGACCATGGGTTGAATCTCGTTAATAATGTCTTCTAGTTAAAAAGAGGCCATTGAACCAAAAGTTGCTGAAAAAATTCTTTCGTTCGCTGTGTCGAGTATGAATGTAAACTGCACCAAAAACATTTCCTAAACTTAGTTCAATAAATCAGATTAATATTCAATGTGGGTAATTTCCCTCAAATCCTTCTGATTCTGAGGACAAAACTTTTTAAAATCAAACGTGAAAATGAAAGAAATTGTATAAAAACACTTCTTACATCAGAGCAACAACTTTTTTTTTACATTGATTTTGTGCATGACTTACGTTTTTTTCCTGTCCTTTTTATTCATATATATATAGTGTGATTTTTAGGCTAGCGCCCATGGTTTGTACGTTATCAATGTTGTGCAAACAAATGTTAGCAAACCCAAAGTGTGCCATTTTTTAACCTAAATTAGAGTTTAAAAACAATTAAAATTGATGTATCACACTTTGGGTTTGCTTACATTCATGTTTCCAAAGATGTGATCACTTGGCACTTTTGCGCACTTCCTGAATGGGTAGTGCATAGCAGATAAAATCAGATGTTGGTCAACAGTCGAGGCAATTGAAACGCCCAAATATGACACTAGTTATCTAAATAGCTCTATCATCAAGTTTACTGAAGACTTATGAACGTATGGTAAAGAGGAGACTAATGTGGTTGATGGAAAATAGATCCCTACTTCCACCTAATCAACATGGTTTTCGCGAAGGACATAGCACGATGGACGTGTTAACCACACTAGTGTCAGATATCCTCTTAGCTTTTACAAAGAAGCAATATCTGAGAGCCATATGTCTCGATCTTGAAGATGCATATAGTAGTGTGGAACCTGAAATACTTTTCCAGCAGTCAGTTGATATTGAGATACCTGATCAATTTATAGCAGTGTGCATTACTCCTTTAATAGGTCGAATAATCAGGATACAATTTGAGGGTAAAATAGTTAGATAACGAAGGATTAGTAGAGGACTCGCACAAGGAGCTGTGTCATTGCCAATATGCTTCGCCACATACACTCGCACCTTCAGCTCTATCTGTGGACCCAGAATCCGTTCACTTCAATTCGCTGACGATTTAACTCTGTATTTAGTTGCAGAATCAGATCAAGAAACCGTCAGTCTTCTGGAAGGAACTGTACACCAACTCAAACCATGGCTGCTGAACTTAGGCCTAAGTCTTTCACCGAATAAGAGTAATACAATTGTGTTCACTCGCCGAAGGGGAGCAATAAGAACTAACTGCGTAGTGTTTGATGAAATCGAAGTACCTAATGTAAGAGTTTGCCAACTTTTAGGATTGTACTAGATTCAGTTATGACGAGGGAGGCACACATTCAACATTTAGAACGATCCTGTGAGAATGGAATCAATTTATTAAGATCAGTCGCCCACACTGACTTTGGAGCAGACCCTAAAATTGCATTACTGCTATACACTCACCTAATACGATCGAAAATGGACTACGGTTGCTTTCTATTTACTAATTCTGCACATACCAAACAGAAAAAAACTTGATAAAATCCAGATAAAGCCATACAGATTAGCATAGGCGCCATGAATTCCACTCCAACAAACGCACTTGAAGTAGAATCTAGAATAGCTCGGCTGGCTTTTAGAAGAGGACTTCTTGCAGACACATTACACTTCTAATACAGAGAATTCAGTTGGAGACGTCACCTACGATAACATCGATGTCAAAGCTCAATATGGCAGTCTTAACGTCTCAATGTTGGGAGGCGAGACCAACACCAGTATTGACAGAAGCGTTCTGTGATATAGCTGGCTGTATGGGATTAATGACAAAAATTCCGAATATCCCAATTTATGCATTCCCGATGAATTTTCAAATGAAACGGCAGCACCGAGTGGATACCTCACAACCTCCTAGCACCAGCGCATCACTTTACTTTATAGAGAAAATTAACATGAAATACAGTGGAGCGTACAAACTATTCACAGACGGATCCAAGCAAATCACAGGCACAGGAGCAGCATTATATGATGCTCAAACACAGGAGAAATTCATGTTTCAACTACCAACCACCGCTTCCATCACAGTTGAGCTACTAGCAATAAAATCTGCAATACAATACGCCACCAATCTGCATACCAGCTCCCTTGCAATATTTTCTGACAGTCAAAGCTCGCTAAAACACCTCCAACGACTAGGCAAACATACAGACCGACTCACCAATGAAATAGTGAACACCATTCAGGAATTGGTTAGCAGAGGAGTTATGGTGGATCTGGTATGGGTTAAAACTCATGAAAATATAAGACCGAACGAAATAGCAGACGAGGCAGCAGCAAGGGCTATAGTACATCGTACTCCAGTGCATTGCCACACAAATCTGGACTTGAAAAAAAGAAGCAAAATGAGCTTGTACAAGAAATGGAATACCAAGTAATCAGAGAATACGGAGTTGTATCTCACGGTGCAACCAACAATACCGAGACAACCCTGGTTCTATGATGGAGAATTCAATCGAAAATTCATTAAAATAATATCAAGATTGCGATTCAATCATCACAGGCTGCCAGCGTATCTCTAAAAAATAGGCGTGCTGGAAAATCCCAAATGCCCATGTAATGGAGTGGACGAGGGGTACACAAACCATGTAATTTTGCAGTGCTCCAAGTACGACCAACAACGCGTGGAACTGTTTAATAAGATTATTAAAGAGAACATTGAACCCCCTACAAACTCCAGCTGCTTATTGCAACAGAGAGCAACGTACAGTGCAATAGTTAAATTTGTAAAATCTGCAGAAATAGAACTATAAAAATAAGTGCACTAGGTTATTGTAGCTTGTATTGCTTAATAAAGCTAACTTCATAAAAAGGTATAAACCAATATATATGTAATTATAACTAACATTTAATGAATGGCTGTATAACTGATGTTAATGCAAAAAAAAAGTGCACTAGTAAAAATGTATAGATATTTTACATGGCTAAATACATGAATACATAAGTGTGAGGCCAATAAAGGAAGAAAAAAAATCTGAATGGTTGGGAAAAGTAATCTACTGGTCCATTTGTAATTTAATCCAATTCAGCTTAGCTAACGTTGGACGCCAAAAATCTAACGGCTCGTACACTGGCATACAACATAGTGATTCCCTGTATTACTAGTAGGAGTTCAAATGCCAAATATTCAGACGTTGGTTCACTGCCTTTCTCTTTTTCGTGAACGATTAAAACTCGTTCAAAATTTTAAAATTGATAAAAACTAGTAGTCCTTGCTTCTGAAAAAAATCCCACTGGAACAACGTAGATTTTCTGCCACACTTAACAACTCAATTGTAGGTAAGTGGGGCAAGTGCGGTTTCAGGGCAAGTGCATAGTGGAGCTGGCAAAGCAGTCTGATTGGTTCGAGGGACCTGCAATCTGTGGGACAGTGAACGACTCCTCTTTGGAAGGCTGCTCACTAGAACGCGTTACGACCAAGTGTAACCTCTCAGGAAGGTTGCAACCAACCACTAGTTGAATCTCCTCCATTGACCAAGTTTGACTGTCTGCAGTCATCTTGAAACATCCAAGCTATTCAGGCGTAATTCTCCATTTTTCTGTGCTAAGTGCAAACTTTGTTCGATATTCTTCAATTGTAAACCATCAGGATTTGAATAAGTTATAAATTTTAGGATATCAGCCCACATCCACACTCGCCCCTCACTTTCTGCAGGTGTGGGGCAAGTGCAGATGCAACAGGTGGGGCAAGTGCTGACTAGTCTGCACTTCCCCCTCTGTTGAGCAGGTGTTAATTGGTTCAACATCCTCTACATTGAGCTCAACTTAAAGTTTCAAACAAATCAAGTTTTCAATGTTCAATTTGGCTATTGAATGAATTTGATGTGTGTGATAAGATACCTACCTACATCCCCAGGTACTAGTTTTTCTGCAGGCTCTCGTTTTGCTCCAATTTAGTTTCTCATTCTGTGACTCAATTTAGTTTCTTTCTTATTCTTCTTATAAGTACCTACTCAAGAAGTCCATCAAACATTTTGTGAGAGGGGTGGTTTCATTTGAAAGTGGAAAACCCTTAATAAAATATGTCAGGAAGCTTTCTGTCACAGAAACGACGACATCAACGCTGTGGAAAAGACGGATATCATCAGCTTCCTTCCTAATCCTGAACGTGGGAGACGGGGAGAGATTATTTTTCATGTTTCTATTGATGGCTACAATGTTCAGTAACAAAGCCAAAGCTATCCTGAAGTGACACTTCTTTTTTAAACCTAGTTCAAGGACATTGATCTCGTTTTCTTGATTAAGTCCTAGAGTCTTGATTATTTTTCTCACCTATGAATTATTATTTTTTATCAAGAATTCGTACGATTACTAATGAGTCAATATTTGCAATTTTTCAATCTCGCTTGAGTACCTAAAACTTAATGTCCACCTGTCAAAGATTTTTTTTTTTAAATTTATTTATTGTTACAACTGATTTTATATACAAACACATCTACACCTAGGAACTTAATTCATAATGAAGTAATATAAATTTTTGTGGTTCAGTAGTTCAAGACCACTACAAGTCACAAACACTAATCAGAGTCTGGTCACGACTAGGTCCAGCGGCTTGGTCCTCTTGAGTCGCCGTACCTCTTCTCTGTTGTCCAGGGTATACAGGATTTCGAGATTTTGGTGTCTGTGCAGCCGAATTTCGTGATCCGCTGCAATTTTTCTTATCGCGTCTCTCACCATTTCCACTTTGAGGTCGCGGTGGAGATCAGTTGTCCTGATAAACCAGGGTGCGTTGACAATACGCCTAAAGATTTTATTTTGGAGTGTCTGGATAGTGTTAACATTACTGTTGCTCGCGCAGCCCCATAGTTGGCAGCCATAGGCCCAGACTGGTTTAATCATTTGCTGATACAACAGCAATATGTTATGGGTGGATAGTTGAGATTTCCATTTCCTACCCAACAACCAGTTCAGTTTCCTGAGGTTAGCGTTGACCTCATTCAAGTGATACATTTTTCTTAATTTAAGTTTGTTCCTACTTCTCGGCAGTTCAATTTAGTCATCACTAAGTCAGTGGAACGATTTTTGACCTTATTTTGTCATAATAATTACTTTTATCGTTTTGACTCTTTGTTCTCGTTTTTTAGCCTACCCTGGTATCCGACGTTTCGAAATCTATATTTCAACCAATTTTGGTCCGATTTAAAAATTCCAAAGAGGTACAGATTCTGCAGAAGTTGGAGTTTTATGCAATCGCCCCACAACGGCCTTTTCGAGAGCGCTGTCCAAATACAAGGCCTGTTACACACTTGCCCCTTTTGCCCAGGGCAAGTGCGTAGTAGAGACTCAAAAAGGTTATTTGTTTCTGGAAAATGGGTTCTTATTTTTTCATGGTCTTTTAATAGACAGCGTGATACAGCTATAGCAAAAATCGGAACATTTTTATCGATTAATGGTAAATTCCTATTGCCACCAGAAGTCAAACTTTCTATTTTTTGGTACGCACTTGCCCCGCTTCACCCAAGATATCAACTTGTGTTAAATAATGAGGGACGAGTAATATGTTGGTGTTTATGGAGATATATGTATGACGACAAGCCAGCCAGTAGCCATTTAGGTATGGAGACAACAAGAATAGCTGAAGGATCCTTGCGGCTAATTCCTTTCCTAATCGATCTAGGAGCTGAAATTTAAATGGAGCTCTTTTTAAGGCACCTTAAATATAATTATAAGATATAAAGGCACAATGCGCCAAATTTAGATTACGTACAGAATTTGGCTAATAAACATAGCATGATTTACGCAGAAGAGTTATTTAAATATAGAAATAATAAATCTTTGTTAAAACTTATTACAGTTTTGTGTTTTTTAGTTGGAGGGTGCCTATTTTTCGTTTCGGTTAACGAATCCTTCTATAATAGACTACGAGGCTGATATTTGAAATGGAACTTCTGTAAGTCTTCCAGAATATAAATACGAAATGTGGAGATGCACTAACCAGCTGAAGAACCCTTGAGGCTAATTTCTTTCCCAATTGATTTGAGATGCTGACATTTTAAATGGGGTTTCTTTCAGACAGTCAGAAGTGAATTACAAGGTCAGTTCAGTTCTTGGAAGGATAACATAGTCTATTCCATCACCACCTTCTTACAAAGTGCATCTACATTGTACTCAAATGCGGAAAAGAGGTTTTGAAAGATTTGAACAGAAAGATTATTACTTGAAAATCCACGTGACGGCTTTTTGCCTCTTCTTTCTCCCAAGACATGTGAATGAAGGGCCGTTGTACGTAGTTGTATATGACTTCTGCTCGACCTCCAGGACGCTTTTTGATCTTCTCCTTGTGCGTCGGGTAACCTTCAATCCCCAGGCGGATCTTCTTGAGTCCTCTCTCTTTCATGACGGCCTTGGCAACGTCACGATTCTCGATGTATTTGAAGAAACGATACATAGCAGTGCTGTTCACAGCTGTCGGATGTCAGGAATGAAATAAGTTAGTTCACTTGTCATGACTGCAAGACATTATTTAGCAAATGTTCTTAGAAAATGGGTCTGTAGCAACGACTCCAACAAATTTAAAATAAAATCACGGAAACAGGTTTCAAGGCATTCTAAAACTATTACTGGATAAGCTTATATGTGTGCGTTAGTATCATTCCAAACGGGAGTGGGGGGAGGAAGGGGGAGATCTAGAGAGAAAAAAGAGGGGAGTGCGAGAGAGAGAGAGAAGAGAGGAGAGGGAGAGAGACGATAGAGGGAAGGGAAAGGAGAGAGAGTATACTTTTTAAATCATAACCTTTTTTCTATTGCACTACTTTTCAGAAATAATAACATGATGTGAAGCTGTACAAAGCTCTATACAGATTTAAGGAAACTTAATTGGTGAAATTTTTACCATTCATAGTCTTCCTATTTTTCAGTAATTGAACAAGTCGTAAAATGTGCTTCCAGAGCAAAAGTAACGCGCATAAGACTTTATTGTGATTGAACTAAGGGAAAATGTGATAAAACGCCTAGGAAATGAAGATTCCTAGTTGGTCAGTTTTTGGAAATATATAGAGAGAAAACCCCTGGTGGTCGAAATAAACCTACACGTGGGATAGTTTAAACCTTTAGGGGCAAAATTTTGAAAAGTCAAAAGTAGTGGTTTCTAAGCTTTCAAAACCATTTTTGGGCAGGGAAAATAAAGCCAGCGATAACAACTAAAGACTTTCCTTCACGTTCCACAATTTGATTCAAGGAAAAGTGCAGTGGATTTTGCATTAAACCACGTTGTAAAGTTGTTGAACTGGATCTAATGTGTAAGTTCAATTACAGTAGAAAAAAATTTGAACTTACTTTGAGAATATTCTTCGCCCATTTGTGGAGGATATTCTTCATCCCAGTCAACGGAATCGTCATCCAAAAGAACAACTATGTGACATTCTCGGTCTCCCCGCTCGGCTGAATTGACCATGAGAGGGAGGATGAGATCCTCAAGGAAAACTTCAAACTGGCATCGGGCGCCCTCGTTCGATAGCTCGTGGAGAAGTCCGCCTGTCAGCAAATCTCAAATTGTTATAATATTATCATGATTTGTTTGAAATCAATAGATAGTACAATGTAATCAATCAATATTATGCCATATTATATGCTGATAGGTCAGAGTGTTCGAATCCTTTAGAGGACTGAGTCCAGGAACGAATCCAAAAAAAGGAATCATCTTTCCAGGATACTATAAATAGTATAGCATTAATCAATTTTTCCTATCCCCGACAAATGTTCGTCTTAAGACAACATAGAAGATAAATTTTACTTATCTTTTAAAACCATTTTGGTCCACCTTCTCTGCATAACGGTTGGTTCTTAATGTGCTAGAGGAGGTTTCTTACCCATTCTATAGTTTCTAATTATTTCAAAATGTTCTAGGACATTCAGAACAGCTTCTTTTGAATAAATGTGAACGAATTCTACTAACTGTTCATTTATTAAAATTGAATACATTTGATTTAATCAAAACTGAAATTGTGACTGGATTCTATACATGATTGGCAAATGTTGAAGTCTCCCTTGTTATTCCTAAAATCTTCTTGAGGTCTTTTTATTATAATAAAAAGCGATAGAGATGTTTAAATCTTTGAATGAAGATATTTCTCGATACATTTCCCCATTAATAGGTTGATTTCTAAAATGGCATTGCCTTTTCATTTTTGAAAGCTTTTATTTAACTTGCAATGTATGTACCTATGTATGTAAGGATGTTCGGGTGAAATCTTGAACCAACTTTGAAGCAGACATTTTCAACCAATTATGCTGAAATTTTGTATGAAAAAGTAGAATGGATGACAAATCACGATTAGTTGTATGACGTCATTCTAAATTAAATATGGCGGAACAGTTATTTTTAATACATTTCTACAATATGGGTATCAAATGAAAGGGCTTGTTAAGAGGGGCTCGAAAAGTAATGTGACGTCACTCTAAATTCAATATGGTGGAATAGTGTTTTAATGCATTTCTACAATATGGGTATCAAACGAAAGGGCTTGTTGAGAGTGACTCGAAAAGTAATGTAACATCATTCCAATATGGCGAAACATCAAAGATGGCGGAATAGTGTTTTTAATGCATTTCTACAATATGGGTATCAAATAAAGGGCTTGTTGAATATTGGTTTCAAATGAAAGGGCCTGTTGAGAGGAAGTTAAAGTTGAGAAAAAATGCATGTAAAAAAAAACAAGGTCTTTTCGGAATCCCCCTGAAATTTGGTGTAAAGACCATAAATATAGGCTATAAGTAGACAGTTAAAATAGTTAAACGATGACTAAAAAGTAATAAATGAATTAAACAAAACACCTTTTTAAAAAGCTTTTATTAAATTTTAAATGAAATAGGTACCTAAAAACTAGTTAATTTTCACTAGCCCAAATCTCGCGACAAGCTTTTATGATTTTATGAATTGTGTATATAGGCTGTAGCCTACAGCCTGTAGGGAGACAGTTAACATTTGTGAGTAAAAATTGATTTCCTTATTTTTAGGGAATTTAAATGAAAGGTTTTTTGTTTAATTTTTCTTAGATTTGTTGAATCAACTTTATCTGCGTTTCCCCAATATTGTTCGACTTCCCCCTTTCACTCAGAAACCAGATGATTGGATGTTACCCCTTGAACAATGAGATTGAAACTTCCATTCACCTTTCACTATATAACCACTGTTTTCATGAATGTACAATCAGTTATTGTTTTGTTACTGATGATGCCAAACCGATTCTGTGGTGTGTCGAGCTTTGTACGAATTGGGCTTTGGGTTGGGGGCTTTGTACCTCCAAAGAAATACAACCGAGTTCAACAGTATACCAGTGGGCGACGACTCCAATACTCCAGTCGAGTCCAAATGGCGAAAGTTGAGACACCCGAGTGATTCCCTTCACTTCACAATTTCGAAAAAGGATTGTCCCGAGTAACCCGTAGACAATAAGAGAAAGTAAAATATCATACGTCCCTGAAATGTGGGCATCAAAACCAGGTAAATTTGAAAACCTTTCCTGGGTTAATAAGGATGTGAGGATGCAATTAATCACATTATAATGACAAATTTTGTTTTACCCGTGACCATTCGAAAGACAAACGCATATGAGAGTTTCCGCAACCCATCCCAATGTACTCGTATATGAATTTTTAGACGCCTTGACGGATTATCACTGTGAGACAGACGCAAAAATTAATTGTGAAAATGAGGTCAAATAATAATCAACCATGAACTAGGTAATTTAAAAATACAAGCCCAAACTTATGCAGAAAATCGTATTCAATTTTATTGAAATGTGCAAAAACTTCATAAAAACTTGAAAAAAAATTTTTTTTAAACTTGTTTTTCTCAAACTTTTGTTCTGTACTGTCTATTTTTCAAACACTGAATCACTCAGGCGTGTCGGATCACTCGCACTTTTTTCCAGCCCCTCGGGAGCACTTGGACGGAATCCCCTCTGCAGTAGTTCGACCTTTATTGGAGTATGGGGTCTTGCATGACCACTTTATTTTCAAACGACCAGCTAGAAAGGGCCCAGTGGCAATCTCTGAGGTATGTGACTGGAAGGAAAGGATCTCTCTTGAATGTTTCTCTACATTTTAAATGGTCGGATCAACTGCTCTGGGCTAACTCTTGAAATTTTGTTCCACATACCATCTTTCACTCTAGGAAGCCCCCAATTTTTCACACTAAGTTCTCAACCACTAATTATTTATACCACCAGCCATTCACCCGGATGTTGGACAGGCCAATCATCTTCTTTACTTAAACTCAGCACTAGACTTCTGCTCTATCCTAATTAGGCTGGTATTCGGATAATTGAGACCCTACTGAACACCAAGCCATAGGTGTGGGCGCTACTAAGAGTGAAACAAGAAATGCAGCATGGTTACAGAGTGTATTTCCAAAGAAATATACCATTTTTGGATGTTTAGTTCCATATACGAGAATGAGAAATGTGATCAACTTTATTTTACTTTAATTTTAATGTGTTTCAATAATTTGCTTCGTATATCTGTGTGGAGCTTTTTGTACAGCTTCATATTATATCATTATTTCTGCTGTATTGGCCTTGTCCGTATTAAATAATTAGACAGTTACGCAAATTGAGCCAGTGCGAAAATTCTGACATTTTCTTTAGAATTTCCTATAAACTTTATATACTTTACACGCCATACTGACGTGGTTTCCGCCTCATTCAACTAAAAAATCTGAAATGTTTACTGTATACTTTTGAGACTTTTAGAATGTGTTGCACTAAATTTGAGATTTACTTTACTGGTTCAGTTTTTGCAAACTAAACTCTGCCACGCTGCACGATGGAATTTGTTAATTAGTTGTTTCACACTTAGCAGACCCCACAACTGCGGCTAGACGTGCAGTAGGGGTCAATTATCCAAATTATAGTCCAATTAGGACGATTTTCTTATTGTGTCCGAAAAAGTAAGTACGGATAGAGTTACAGGCACAGGTAGGAGTAACTATATCTGGATTTTTAGTCACTTTCCATCAGCAATCATTTATATCACCGGATTTTCGCCATAGTTGAAGTGTCGATAAAAGAATCAGTGGCTCACGAATAATACCTCTTTTTACACCGAAAATATCACATTGTTAGATAAATTTTCACAATATAAAAGGATATAATAATTATGTTCCTTTAAATTGTAAGAATTTGTGTAACAACAACACATTTTTTGTTGGCCTACCAGGCAGTTATGCCACTGCCCAGCAGGGGGCAATGGAGGGGGTTGGCAGGCCGCAATAGAGGGGGTTGACCAGCAAAGTTAGAGAAAAAGAGTGACAGAACTTCAGCTGCACTTCTCTGTGATAACGATAAGAGTGAATCCCTCATCACCCACCCGGGCAATGCCAAAAAAATTAGATAGTTCACCATACCAACAAGTGAATGTGATTGTATACTTACGAAGGTTCTGGCATTTGACTGTGGAGGCGTCGAAAGGGACTAGTAGGTAGTCACAGGCCTCTCTCAGTTCTTGGACAGTAACAGTTGGCGGACATTTGATCATTTTCCCTTTGTAGTACTCAAGGATCGAGCGGAATACAGTAGCTGAGATGCCCTCAGCAACCTCATATTCACCTCGGTCATTGGTATGAGCGAACTCTAACCCCGAACTGAACATCCTGGATAGTAAAATACAAATCACAAATGAGCTAGCAGACGAGAACCCCAATGGGAAGATTTTTAACCATGAAAAGGTCTTCGCGATGGGACCCCAGCTGAAAAGCGACAGGAAAAACGCTGCAAATTCTTTCACTGGGGTTTATTATTCAATTGGCTTGCGTTCATGATTTGAATTTCTACTAAGCTTTGGAGTGTCTCTGTTTCACAGATGATAGAGCGATTATTCAATTCCTCTATGACCTTCTATCATCAACTGACACAGCAAAATTGGAATCAGATAATGCAAATATCCTTTCAACATCTTTACCAATAACCAGCTCTTGATCCACGGTACCATTCAAATAAATAAATGAACTTTGCCAGAATTAGCTGCCAACTGTGGTAATATGGCTACTGCAGATGCAGGCCTAGTGGATTGCGCCCAATACATAAATTATTCTAATAGTTTTTCCTTCATTAATTCTGTTTTCTCCTTTATCTTTGACATTTTACATTACTCAATTGTTGTATTGGTTCCATAACCTTTGTTATGAAATATATTCAGGGCAACCGTAATTCCAGCAATATCAAGAGAAAAAAGCAGAAGAACCAAACTTTCAGAGATACTTCACTTGGAGAAGAGAAGTGAGTTAAGAAAAGGGCAGAATCTGTTGACACTCGAAATGTGCTACTGCCTGTATGTACACGTGATCAAGTTGTCTTCCATGTATGGACATCTTAATTTTTAATATTGAATAAAACCAACATGCCCATACATGGATACAACTTTATCACATGTACAAAAAGGATAAGTAAATGACAATTAACTGTGAAATATATCCACACCTTCCAAGCATAGTGTTAGGGTGGGCGGTGAACATAGCAGGATCCACTACAAAGCGGGTGTTGTCCACAACGAGAGTGATTCGCTCCTCGCTGGCGTTAGACCCCCCTGCAGTGGGGTTGCTCATTTGGTTCTTGGGCATGCTCGTCCGGCCTCTCCCTCCACTGAAAGTAAATTGATACTCGTGTTAGTTTAAATAATAACGTACCTTCATTATCGTTAGCATTACACAATAAATGAAGTGATGAGCTGCAATCAGAACACAAATCCGGTTAAATATTCCTCCTTGATCATTTGGATTGGAAATAAAATCTCCTAGGAGGGAAAAGGGAGCTGGGGAGGAAGGATAAATATTCCAGTACAGTGATACTTCTATTGCCCAAACTCCAACACTACACCATCCATTCAACAATGGTCGTCTTATACTGAAGCCTAACCAACTACCTGTCCTAATCCTAATGACCCATCCTAGCCTTATTAACTATACTTAATCTAGTTAACGACTATGAAGTGAAGAAGGGGAAGGATGCAGAAGAAGTTGCAGAAAGAAGAAACGGGTCAAGAACCCATGCATGGGTTCTTGGTAATTATAAATCAATTATAATTTGACTCCACTTCGGTAAATTATACACATCTTCGGTCACAATCTTCTCGTCTGAAAAAGCGTAAAAATAGGATAAATAGATTCCGAGACACTTGATCCCACAATTAGGTGGTTGTCGCTGATTTCGTCTCTAAAAATAGATGAACAGAGGAACGCACTCCAACTGGGAGTTTTGAAGGCGACTGACTGGAATATTCTTGGGGTTCAGGACAGGTGGTGGAGAGGAGGAAAGGGCAGATGAAACGACACGATAGGCCTCCCGAAAGTGACTGACCGCTGTCCCTTTAACTTTGCTGTTGAGGTCCAGTGGCGTCACAATTTTTTTCGCCCCCCCCCCCCCCCCCAGTTATATGTGGATCATTGGACCGCCGATAGAACGTAATGAGACAGTTTCGTAATTTCGATACAGTATATGCGCAATTATCATTTATCGTCATCACATTTTAATATTTTGATCATAATGTTACATTACGAAAGTTTGCCACTCCTTGAAAGTGCAAGAAATAACAGGGAAATATATTTCTTACGTTGGCAGCAGCTACCAGGCGTAACATCGCGGCGGTTTTTGGTCGGCTCTCTACAACAAAAGCCCGCATTTGTTTTATTTGGGAATGGGTTTTAAAACATTGTTGACAATTTCCTCTTCGCCTATAATTATTTCACACTCAAAATTGTTTTTCTTTGGTTTACCCATTACATAATTAATATCAACATAAGTGAATACAACTGAACGTTTGAAACTAAAACACCTCATTGTTCATTCATTATTGAAATGTTTTATATCATAGGTCTAGAACAGGGGTCTCCAAACTATTTGCCCGAAGGGCCATAACATAATGTGGAGGCAGTGGGGTGGGCCAACAGGGGGGTCTGTGGGGCTAGGCCCCCAGCTGAAAGGGGGTACGGGGGCTTCCGTCGGGAAATTTTAAAAATTAGACACTTGAAAACAGTGTTTTTAAGCACTCCTTGACGAGTTTGACAAATTCAAATTAGGGCTAATATAGGAACAAAAAATTAGTTTTTAGTGATTAAATATATTTTTTTAATTCCTTTTTCGTTGTTCAATACAAATTTTAACTATTGAATTTCAGAAATGGAAAATTTAGCAAGCCAGACAGTTAAAATTAGAGTTCTTAAGCACTCCTAGACGAATTTGACAAATAAAAAATTAGGCCCAATATAGGAAACATAAATTTTTTGTATATAAGAAATATATTGAGTACTAATTTATTTAAAATTATTTTCGTCCAAAAAAATATTTTTGGAAAACCAATCTAATGTGATGTGTGCAATTGTTGTTTGCTTACAATGTCTTTCCACTTAGGGTCATAGTTTGTGGTTACAATCGTAAGCAAATTTTTTAAGTGTTCTTCTAAAAGCATTCCTCGGTATTTGGATTTGACATGTGTCATTTTTGAAAAGGTTTGATACGTTGAATCAAAAATTGATATCATTTGTCTGGCTCTTGATTTCCTTGAAGTCATCACGTCAAGCCTAATATTTTCATCCATCCATGCATGGGCGCCGTCTTGTCCAAAACTGTGGTGGGGCTCGACAAGGCGTGAGGGTATGGAATTTGACGAATTTCCTGCTAAAAGTAGCCATTTTTAGGCCCTTTTGGATGCTTAAAAACTATCTATATCCTATCACTCACTATCCTACCCTGAAAGTAAAGTAAATTTGCTAAACAGCTACTCCTTGTATTTGTGTGTGAGTAATAAACAAGTTAATAAATCAAAACGGGTATTAAGTTCAATGATACACCAAACAATAAGTACAATGAATAAATGAAACACCAAAGTACTATGGTCTAAAAAATATCTTTATAATTAATATACAATAACTTCTACTTTAATATATGACAAAATAAGAGTGAAAAGTAAAACAATATTGACTAAGCTTAACTTAGGATTTTTTAGCTAATCACAAGAAGAAAAATACTAGAAGAAACTAAAAAATGCAGTAAGTCCTGTTAAATTGTGGCTATCACAAATGGGAGTTGAAAGGTTAAACAATTTCCGACACAGCATCGCCACCCCACCAAGGGCAACTGGCCTATTTATTAGCCACTTTGCTGCCTTCCCTGGGGATGTGTAGCGTTAAACCATTAAAATTCTGAGATGTTCAGTAAGAAAAATATTGGTGGGGCACAGCCCCACCACTCTTATTATTGGTGGGGCCCGGGGTGGTTTGGAGACCCCTGGTCTGGAATATGATAATTTTTTACTATTACTATTACCTGTGCGCTTTTTTAATCAATAGAGAGTTTTTATTTTCGCCGCCTACAATGAAAACAACTATGCGCTATACTGTTTAGCATCGAATGTGGAAAATCAGCTGATTTTTAACGTACAGTGAAAAAACTTTGTATTTACTTGGGCTTGTTTTTAACAATGGTCAACTCGTGCGCCTGAAAATGATTCAGTTAGAAAATGAGTCAAGTACTGAAACTGTTTTCTTCCCAGTGATGTTTCTAACAAATTTCTTAAATAATGGGTGTGAAGAGTCAAACTCTCACACGACACTTTAAAGGTCCAAATAAAATGGTTGGATACACCAACGGCATTATAATGGAGGTTGCGTTCGTAAAACTCAAGCCGATGAGCTGGAATAAGGTGGAATAAGAGGCCTGTCCCGTGTAAGAGTGTTTGAATAAAGAACCCTTGAGGTTCTCCAAGTTTCTACTGGCATAGAGTAGAACCTCTAAGATATAAACAGAAGGAATGGTAAGCTCACTGAACTCACAAAGATGCCCTCTACATGATGAGTCACCCGATGCTCCTACAATGAATCGAACCATTCTCTTTTGAATCTTGAAAATCGCTCTAATATTCCTTCCACTACTCCAGAATAAAATACCATATCTGGCTCTCAAGACGAAGAGACCCAAGTAGGCCAAGTGTTTGGCTAGGCAGGAACGACCTGCGGCAAGTGGTGTCTGAGCTAAAAAGAGTGGCGCCTAACAACATCAAGGTTATGGCTGCAACTGCGTCATGGCGTGGAGTGTAGTGCGGGAAAAGTACCACGGAGTTACTTGAGATGGGCATTTCGTCAGGAGTACTTCGTGGTATCACCAAACGCGTCATCCGGGGCTCGTACTGGTGGTCATTTTATAGGGGCACTTCCTTTCATCCCCCCTTTCTCCTCCACCTTCCTCAACTTCCCATATCCCAAGGGCCAGCACCGGGTAAACCTGGGCATCCTCCCCACTTATATTTCATTTAGTTTTTTCGTTTCTATTTAATGGTGTGCCCCCTCAGCCTACGGGGGATAGATTATTGTTAAAAAATTTATATTTATTTATTTTAAAAAGCTTAAGCTAATGTATACGAAAAGAGGATATTTTTGTTCTAATCTGTTGAAATACACTGAACCAAACCTTTATTTTATGAAAACCGAACATGTACTTAGTCGATTCGATAAATGAAACTCTCTATATTGTGAAATAGAAGGTTTCGGAATGAATTCATAACAAACCTTCATAATACACCAGAAAAATTCTTCATATTTGTTCAAAGTGAAATGTTTAAAGTTCTAGGTTCACATACAAAATAAAGACTGTAGGTCTTAGGCCTGTAGCAGCTCATTTTTCTATTGTACGCCATACATTTAAAACTACCATGTGGAAATAAGGAGGTTTAATGGTCGTTTACTATGATCTATAAATTTAACTTATTCACAATAGTGTACGCAAATATCGGGCAAACATAATCTTGGCGTCGCAATTTCGTTTTAATTTAAATTACAATTGTAATTATTACTCATACGCCTTCCACGAAGCGTCAAATTTTTTTAACACTCAAACCTTTCTAGTGACAAATTACTAAGAAATTACGTCCTACTTCTCTATGTCTGAAAAAAGCTGAACAAATCATGTTTTTTGATCATACAATCTACACATGTGAGGCGACTGGGATGCAAGAAGTTAGGGCCAGCTAGAGCCCAATGGAGTCCATGAGAAATAATCCTTTTTGGTTTATTATTCAATAATAAACCATCATAATCACTCTTGAAAAAAAAATTTTTTTTTAACCCCCCCCTGAAAATTCAAAGGGTGTAAAATCCAAATCTGCAATAAAAAATTTTCCGTACGTCCGCCGTACGCACAATTTCCCCCAAATGCTGGAGCAAAAAATCTGAAATTTTTAGGAAAAATCAATATTGGTCCGACAACGTTTGTTTACTACATCAAAAACAAAAATGAAGTTAATAACATATTCAAAGAGTTCAAAGATTTGTTTGAGAACCAAACAGGCAAAAAAATAAAAGTACTTGGAACAGACAATGGTACTGAGTACGTAAATAACGCCTTAACAGTTTCCCTAAAGCAACAGGGGATAAGGCATCAAACTACTGTGCCCTACACTCCTGAACAGCTCGGAGTTGCAGAAAGGGTAAATAGAACTGCGTTGAGAAAGCAAGGTGCATGCTACAAGAAGCGAGCCTGGCTAAAAAATACTGGGCAGAAGCACTCAACACAGCAGTTTTTCTTAAAAATGGATCCCCTACGACTGCATTGAAAAAGAAAACTCCTGAGCAAGTATGGACAGGTAGAAAAGTAGCACTATCGCATCTACGAGTCTTTGGATGTAGAGCATTTGCACATATCCCTAAGCAAAAAAGGAAGAAATGGGATTCCAAAAGTAAGGAATACATTTTCGTTGGGTATTGCGAAGACACTAAAGGATATAGACTCTTTGACCCAGAAAATCCAAAACACATTACAAAAGCTAGGGATGTGGTGTTCCTGGAAAATGAGCTCTTGTCGAAGAAGATTGAGATGTCAGAACAAGTGGAACAACCCCCGATGAGTTCAAGTTCTGTAGAGGACGTCGTTGTGCAGCTTGTACCAAGGACTTCCGACGGAGCATCCAACCAACTGCAGCAGACAACTCTTGAAGAAACGTCTGATCAAGTCGAAAACAATGTGTCTGGGTCCTGTCCCGAGATACCTGACATCGCTGATCTAGACGATCAACTAGCAGAGTCACCTAGCACTGATGAACCACAGACTTTGAGTATAATTGAGCTTCGTAGATCCAGCAGAGTGCCAAAACCCACACAGTTTTACTGCTGTGCTGTGAGTGAGTTCGAAGAACCTGAAAACTACAAAGCAGTACTGCGAAGTGATGAAAAAGATAAGTGGTTGACTGCAATGGAAGACGAATATAACGCTCTGATGAAATTAAAAGTTTGGGTGTTGGTAAATCGTCCTAGTGATGCACACGTTGTTAAGAACCGTTGGGTTTCTAAGAAAAAAGTTGGAGTGGACAGTAAAATCTGCCTGTTGTCAGAAACTCAACTCTTCGACTACTGTTCGGCCTGGCAGCAGAGTACAGCTTGACCGTTTACCAACAAGACGTAGACACAGCTTTTTTAAATGGTGATTTATGTGAAACTGTTTATATGGAACAGCTGGAAGGGTTCAAGCAAGCTGGGAACAAAGTGTGTGCTGAAAAAAATCCTTGTATGGGCTGAAGCAGGCACCACGGTGTTGGAATGTCAAGTTGAACACACCACTTGAGAAGATGGGCCTGAAACAGTCGAAACAAGATTGCTGTGTTTACACAAAAGACGTTGGTCCTGATAGAGTTTTTATTGTAGCGTTTTATGTCGATGACTTACTCATTTTACAAACAATTTAAATTGAAAGAAGATTTCAAGAAAGGCTTGTCTCAAGATTTTGGTGTAAAAGATCTGGGTGAAGCAAATTACTGCTTAGGTTGGCGAATTCGTCAAAAATTAAGAAGACAGAACAATTCAGCTCGACCAGCAGAATTACATTGAAGCTTTATTAAAGAAATTTGGATTGGAAGGCGCAAGACCAGTTCAAACACCCATGGAAACTGGTTTGAAACTAAAGAAAGCAGAACCAGGGGGAGAAACTGGAATTCCTTACCAGCAATTAATAGGTTCTTTGATGAACTTGAGCGTAAGTACAAGACCAGACATTGCGCATGCCTGCAGCATTTTAAGTCAATTTAATTCTTGCTTTGACCAATCACATTGGAAAGCTGCTAAGCGTGTGCTGCACTATCTCAAGGGAACGAAAGAGTTTTGTCTGGAGTTCCAAAAGTCAGGTGAAGAACTTGAAGGGTTCGTTGACGCCAACTGGGGGAGTGACGAAACTGATCGACGTTCGCTCACCAGCTATGTATTCACGTTTGCACACGGCAAAATTTCTTGGGAGTCCAGGAAACAACGAACCGTGGCGCTTTCAAGCTGTGAAGCTGAATACATGGCTGTAAGGAAGCTATTTCCCTCAAGAGACTGGTGAAGGAACTTGGTATTAGCCAGCTAGGTGCTATGGTTATCAACAGTGATAACCAAGGTGCCATAGCTCTCTCGGGCAATCCTGTACATCACCAGCGGACCAAGCATATTGATATCCGTCATCACTTCATTCGTGAAACCGTCGAAAGGAAGGATGTCCACGTGAGATATTTGTCAACTGAGAAGATGGTGGCTGACGCACTCATGAAACCCTTGCCGAAGCCAAGACTCGAAACTCATCGCACTGCTATGGGTGTGAAGTCTTCTGCCAAGCCTTAAGGGGAGACTTGAAGCAAATAATGCGTCCCACCTGTATTCACCTATGTGGTTGTTAGGTTGCCACATGTTTAGTTAAAAATTATATTATTGTGTGAATTTGTCTCTAGACCAAAAAATCTCGTCTTACTCTTTCTCATTAGCTTACTTCCTCCGTAGCTCAAACCATTTATGGTGCCAACATTTGCGTTATTTTGGTTTATTATTGTTTTGACAATGATAGGACCATTTGGTCATTCCTTCTCTTCACCTGCAGATTGTGTCCAGATGTATATATAGGTTGTCCAGTTTATGATCCAAAAAACTTCGCACACGTGTTCTGCAACTAGTTTCCAACAAAAAGTGCCTCTTGGAGATTTTTTTTAGAGGCTTCGTTTTTGAGTTATTTCACTCTTAAGATTTTTTTCGTAACTCCGGCGTTCTCGAAGTATTTACAAATCTAAGGATGCCGTTGGAAACAGCATTAAATTTTCCATCGTTTCAGTCAATAACAGTAATTTAAAAAAAAAAAAACTAAAGGGGGAAAAATGAGCCTGAAAAGGAAATTTTGTCGAATTTTGAAGAAACTATTTTAATGAATCATTAGACCCCTTAATTTAAATGATACGTTTCAGCCTGTAAGCCTAAAAAATGCGCAAAAGCCTCAGCATTCCAATAGTATAATTAGTTTTTATTTTTTAGAGGGAACGTTTTTGAGAAAATTGTTTTATGCGAAAAAACGTATATTTTTAAGCAAATTTGGGTTTTTTTTAAATTTGCACGAATTGTTCACAATATCCCCCGTTCCCGCGGATGCATAGGGTCGCTCGTCTGCGAATGGAGTCGACCACACAGTGAAGGTCACGGTGGTTCTGGCAGATCAGATCCAGGCATGGTGAGCATTAGTGGCGGTTATCAAAATTTCAAAATTCCACCGATTTGGAGGTTTTTGATTTCTGGACTTGTTACGGATTTGTTATTGCAGGTCCTGGAAGATGAAATGTTTTATTATCTGGAAGATATGCCTATGGTTCCAAATGGATGGGTGCCCAGCTCACAAGGTCATACCACCACAGAGTGGATGATCTCCAACTTCGAGAATCGCTAAAAAAATCTTCGTTTCACCATCCCAATACTCCAGAATTCTGTCCACTAATTGGTCCCTCGACTCAATTCTGACCTCGTACACCTTAGATTTCAACTTGCACCACAAGTAAGGAGAAATCCAAGGGCGTGAGGTTAGGACTGCGAGGTGACCACCGGATTGGCCCATTTTGGCTGATCCACCTAAAAGTGAACCACAAGCCCAATGCACAAGGCAGCTTTTGTTTGAAACTAGTTGTAGAGCACGTGAGCAAAGTTTTCCGGATCATAGCTGGACACCCTCTATATTTAATTTCTTTTTCCCTGAGCTTCATCTAAGTTCTTCACTAAATTGTTTCAAGTGTGCCTGTCCATTAATTCAATGTAGGCAATTATGCTCAGGTTGAGTATACATGTTGCTTGACTGGTAGTAACCCAAAAATGGTTGCCTTATTGGATGGAATCATAAATTGCTAATCTCCCTAATTTGAGCGGTACCGGTCTCTAACAGGAGAAGATGAGATTATTGGTACAGCACCAACCCATTTACGTTCTTAGTGTCCCAATCATCGGGCCCCAAGTCCTAATGCTAACAAACCATGTAGGTTCTGTGATTTTTCCATGGGATCATTGTCATCTATAATATGATCATCGTTGTGGAGAATTGGACGAAAAAACCTGATGTTTACCGTTGGTATTCAATAGCACATATACTTAAAAAAGGGTACGCAATTGTAACAAACTGCTATAGTGTAACACTGTTCTGTAACGTTGCTCTGAACATCATCGTGCACATCACAGCCTTCTGTAACATATTTGTTAAGGAAGGGAGAGGCACAACGGCCATTCTTTTACTTCAGTCATTTCACCTCCCCAACAAGTGGCTGTACCTACGTACATTTTGAATGACCAACCATTGAAATAAAGGAGGCGTTCTATTTTCGTATTTGGTCACAATAATGGGGATTTGTGGGTCCCACAACACACCAAATGATTTGCAAAGAATTGAAGAGTTTCTTCATTGTCTTTTTTCTTTTTCCATGCTGGTTAGCCACTTTTTCAACAATTGAGCAGCTGCCGTTTCCAAACACAAACTAATGAAGAGAGACACACAGGAAGAGGATGAGTGGGGGAGGGAAATTTGAAGAACGGAGGAATGGAACAGAGCGTTGCAAACCCTGCCCATACTTGTCTCAGAAAATTCTGCAACATCCTTTTGACATGAGAGTCTGCATCAAACCATGGAAGCGATAGCACGTGAGTCAATTTTCTCTGCACTGACCAGTTCATAAACCGTATTTGCGTCCTGTTTTCCTCCATTTTTCTTGGAAAATACTTTAAACTGGTCTTATGTGGACCTTTTCATTGAGGTTAATCTTACTCAGTCGCTTATTTGGAGATACACTGGACCCTTATTGAATTGCGTTTTAATAGTCTTTCGCTTCTGATCTCTTGCTTCGTCCCCACTGTTCAAACAGCTGGGTCTCGCTATCTATCCCCCCAGGTTCCCAAGCGTTGCTCCGAGTTCCCTCTCCTTTTTTCACCTCCATCTCAAGGTCTTGCCGGCGAAGATTCCCCTGCTTCTTGCCTTGCTACAGCTTGACCAACCATCACCCTTAATTGAGGGTTTGTTTGGTCCGTCCCAATGCCAGAAACCCCCAAGGGAAATAAGCAAACCGATCAATACTTCACACCCAAGTCAGCTAATAATGGTGTAAAACGGATCCAATTCTCCCCAGATTTAGGCAATTCAAAAAAAAAAAAAAACTGATCGAGATGACGTCTCTCAGAGAAGGCACTGTAAACATGCTTATGGACTAATTCGGGAGCATGATGGATACCAAGTATTTGTGGGAATTTAGGATGATAAATTTTTGTTTGGCGAGGCTAGCACATGATGAGGTCATTGCAATGTTGAACGGGGTTAATTGGCTGCCTCTTGCAAAGTTTTGTAGTTTGGCATGGGCCTGTCGTGCCAAACTTGTGAGCCACTTCAATTGGGAGTAATGAACTGAATTTAATTGAATATGTACACCTACTTGTTTTGTTATAATCTTATTATTGTCTCTGGTTATTGTTTGTTTGTAGTTTTCTTTCTTGTTCTAGTCTTACTAATTATATGCAGACTCTGACAGATGGGCATAGCCCACAGTCATATCATGTTTATTTTATACAACTTTGTTTCTTTTCCGGTTTCGCCACTCCAAGCGATGTCATAGAACGGTGTAACAATATTGTTGTTCGTTAAAAGTGGGTACCAAGCTTTATGGAGTTCTCACCGTATTGTAGTGACGGGGTTTTTTTTCAGTACCGGTTTATCGATGTTATGCAACGAATCGACAGTAGTACCATACAATCCAGGAAATTACTATTACCACGTTATTCATAAAAGCCATTCAACAAGAACTAATAAGACATTTTTTAAAGTTGGAATGTTGAGAAAAAAATAAAACTAAAAGCTCAAACGGCAAATGAAGTTGCCAAATAAGACCTGACTGACTGCCTAACCTGTTTCTAGGGATATTAGATATCCCTTGTTTGGATGAGGAGGAAGGCTGCGACCCTTTTTGAACGAGACAGGGCTTAGGTTTAGATGAACCTCCATAACTGCAACAACAAAATACGAATAAAAAAGAAAAAATGATACAAAGGAAAATAAATTATAGTATGGATGGGGTCTCCTTCCTCATTTGTACGAAACGATGTGATTCATTATTGGCATCAAGGTTAGAGTTCGTTAATATCAAGGATAGATGGTCTCAAATTGGGAGTAAATTAGTTGGAGAGGGATGAGAATCAAATTGCCAACATTGAATAAACAAGATTATGTCCTTGTTTGCCACATTCAGTAAGCTTAATAGAAACGAGTGTACAATAAGAGCTGGAGACCCAAAAAACTGAGATGTATGTGGGTCATTTCAAAATTTTGGTCACATTTATGTCACTGATCATTTTTACCGTCAAATCTCAACTAAATAGTTTAGAAAGTGTTTTAAAATTTTCTCCTATATGGATGTATATTTTCCATGGAAAAGTATGTAAAAGTTGTGCCTACAGGACCCACGAGAAAATACTCCGTATTTCTCACTCCCTACAGCTGTCACTAACCAGAGGTACACTTCCATCGTCACTACTCAGCGAAATATTTATTGGGGCTGTTATATCCAGTTACACTATGAAAGAACATACCATCCACAATGTATATCCGCCTTAGGGAAAAAAATTGGATCAAACCAAGTAGCCTTATCAGCCCATTATTTCAGTGTCACACGGTTTTTCCTCACTCCCTACAATGTTTTGAAAAGTAGCCCCCAACAGGCAGGAAAGGGTGTTTGCTTATGAAGTTGCTTCTGTTTTGTTGGCATCCCTTATTCTAGATAGTCCCAACGCTGGTGGTTGGATTTTGCCTAGACCTTCCCAGTCAGTTTTACCGGGAAAACCATCCCTGGAGGCAGGAGTGTGGGTTTTTAACTCCCACTCCCTGCTCCAATAACATTCTGACTGTGGCAAGTGAAGCTTGATATCACTTGTTGACAATTAGTGTAGTTGTTGGAAGTTCATTGACAACATTTTGGTTCAACCAGTTTCAATTGATTGCCTGTATAGGCAGTGAAAGGCTACAACCTCACTCCACTCTCTCACTCCCAACAATATCCCGCCAATAGCCCCTTAAATTGTAGGGAGTGAGATCTGCTTGTAGGGAGTGAGATCTGCTTGTAGCAAGTGAGATTTTGGCAAGGAAACCTTAGTATTTACTGGAGCTAAAATTAAGCTAATTTATGATGTTCCACTCACCTAAATTGAAAGACTTGAGCGGTGATTCCCATAGAGGTTGGAGGCTCAAGAGGGGGGAAAATAGTATATACCTCACTCAGTACAAAAGGTTTTTTTTTCTTCAAAATGGCAAATCAACAGTATGGTTCAACATTATGTGTGCTCACTTGGCTAATGTGCCGAGAGAACCACAGTGATTGATTACGAACAAGTTTCATTAGGAACTGATCAAGTTTCAATTTTTTAGAAAAATCAATACCGAAATGTGATTGAAATTTTGAAATGACCCATGTAAGTATTCAATTCAATAAATGAGAGAGGAATGAAATGGGAGGATCAGCGACTTTGGTCATTGCCTGAAAAAGTTCATGTCTTATCTCCCTTTAGGTTAACTCTTTCGTTACATTTCCTTAATATAATTATTTGTTAGTCATTAGTTTTCGTGCTTTCCTCTGTTTGTGGATGGTGTTTTAGTTTTGTATAGTCTAATTAAGGCATTACTTGGTTATATGTACTCCTTCCACCATTTTCTATATTCGATATTTGAACCTTCCTGAAAATCCTATGAATTATAGGATTGTATTCCAATCATCGTTTTTTGTCATTGGTACTAACTACTTGTTGTCTATCCCCATAGACATCGTACAGTACTACCTCTATTACACATGTCAGTCAGGTGATGGGTGAGGTCTGACAACTCCTTGTAAAAGAACACGTTAGTTCCTTTAAGTTTCCAGAGAGAAGGTGTAACGTATCCTGGTTACCTGTGGTGGTCTCGAAGGCACTTGTTATAACACTTATTCCAACCACTGTCACCGCCTCCGAGACGGAAGCCAGGTAGATAAAGAACGATAGATAACGAAAACTTTCCCCTTATCCTATATTCCAAGATAGTAGGTCTGCGTTAAGACACTATCCTGAATACCGTCTCTTTCGAATAACGGGTTATCGTGATAACTACGAAAATGCAATAACTAGTTATTTTAACTGTTTAGATCATTACTGTCTCATCCCTACAGCAGTCTTTCAATCACATCTACGCATTGGGAGTGTGAAACATAATCCCACAATGTGAAGAGGATAGCCACACGATTCCTCTAGCAAAAATTACCAAGTAAAACAACTAGTTTTTTATGAAATATTTGCACGCGTGTTGATCTCACTCATTTTTAAGCAAAAACTGAACTACGCTGGAACAAAATTATTTAACAGAATTAAGTTCAATAGCCAACCTCATCCGGTTCTTGAAAACTCTCCTCCTATGATCCTCAGGATCATGATAGTCCTCAGTGTCACTGCTAGTCTCCCTGTAATAACAAAACGTATGACACATAAGAACTGACAACCAAATCAATAAGTATATGTGAATACAATAAAAATATGAAAATAATAGAATATATATATAAAAATGTGAAAAAATCTTATATAGAAAGACGAAAGTATCACACTAGATATATCCATTTTTCATCCAGAGGGTGGTTGGACGCTGGGCGGGTTGAATTCACCTCCCTGGAACCCCCCCGACCCCGCCAGTGAAGGGAAGAGGGCCCCAGTGGGGCGGAGCGCCTCCCAGGGCAACCGACGTGCTCCCCTCCTCGGGGACTTGGAATATAAAAATATTAAACTTGAAAAAAAAAACCGCATTTCCGAGGGTTTAAAACAAAATTACTAACAGGCATTTTCGATCAGAAATTTTCCAGAGAATCTTCTCCTGGTCTATGACCGTCACGAAATTTAACAACCAGTATACAGTTTTAAAACTCCTCCGAGGAGCTCCAGTTCCTTAGATCTTTTTCCATGGAGGGCAAGTAGACATGTTCTATGTTTTAATTTTATTCCACATTGTACCTACTTTTTTCTCCTTCTCTCTTTATGATTCCACGTATTCTCTTTTTCTCTCTCCAACCATGTCACCAATAAAGATATTGAATCTGTTCATAGTGCAAAACCACTGAAAAAGCTAAGATTTTCCCCATTAAAATGGTGAATCACTGTGTCTACCATATTGGATTGTAGCAAGACAATTAGCAGTCGAATTCGGTTTGTACCCACCAAAAAACACTAGTGTACCGAGTTTTATCGACATTTTCCTATGAAAAGGAGGTTTGCCGCTTTTTGGGCCCACTGGAAACAGTGGCGAAAGAACCGACTCTGCAGGCTTTATAAAATGTTCTTTTGGCATGCACCCTCGAACTTCCATGTTTTTGGGTGTGTTGAATCCGATGCTGAAGTCACTTTGTGGCTAGAGAATCAGGGTTTGGTGGTACCGACTGGAAAATGGTGAAAATGTGAGTTATTTTCAACTTTGATTCCGCTCATTCATTCCATCAATGAAACCTTTCATACATTCCATGTAACGGGTTTTGAAGCTATTTAAATAGCTCGTTTTTTCCAGTGAACAACTTATCACCGCCTTGAAACAGTGGGAAATAGTTAAACGAAAACTCAATCCCGTCCAGAAATACAAAAATTTAACTTTTTTTGCTAGCTCTGAAAAGTTACCAATTTATGAAGGAAACACCCTAAAAATTCTTTTTTCAACAACATTTATCCACAAATACCCCCAAACTAGTTCATTCAAGGTTAATGTCTATTAGAAAACCAACACATATTTCCCCAAACCACTCAATTCATTTTACTGTATACTTTCCAAATCTGATTTTTTTGTATCGGTAATTAGTATTTCTGGCACCAAAATGTACTAAGGATAGGATACATCATCTGAACATAATGATTTATCGGGTAATGTCGCAGTTTCATCATCGGGAGAAAAGTGTTCATACTTCATTCGCACTTCATAAGATGGAATCTAATTTCAAAAATGTAGAATGCGTGGGTATCTCTCATAATAGTACTGCTGGCTAACTAGTATCATTTGACTTACCTACTTTATTTTGAACAGGGGGTGCATCATTGAACGCCCAACACGATTCATTTTTTCAACTGGAAGAAACCACATGAACCACCGAACAGGTTAATTTGATAAAGTCGCTATCGTTTTATAAGGCAACCTTTGTTTGAAACCCCACCTGTTTACCACAAAATGCGTCATCCTCAACTTTCCTTGCCCACCGAAATATGAATAATTTTTTTTTTTTTTTTTTTTGTAATGTGCATTACGGGTTTTAATCCTCTGGCGGGTAAGGAGATAACGGGGTGCCCAATAAGGAGAGATAATGCTGGATTGAGTGAAAAGTTGATAAGCGTCATTCCAAGGAAGTCCACTATTTTTCTGGCCCAGTTTTTACAAATATCAAAATCCACGAAATCAACTGATTTTTTTAGGACATTTCTCTTGAAGCAAAGCTTCCCGGTAGAGAAACGCCTATTTGTATTGATCTGGGGGGGTGATAGACAACCCAAACAAGAGACATAAATGACGGAATTTAAAAAAATCCGTCATACCATTTCGAGATCGAATTAGGGCAAAAACCGCTAGGTGTATGTGGAACGTACGACAAATTTTGTCGACGCTGCCCAGCCTGCACTTGACAGATTTTCATTACTCTTTTTTGGCTAGGTCCCAGTTATGGGTGATTCCTAAACTAGGGGAAATTTCGATCAGAAAAAATGTTTATAAAAAAAGTTGTCAACATTTCTGGAATTTTTGTATTTGGATTTTAGTCTTGCCCCCTAAGGCAAAAAGCACAATGGCAGCTCATGAATCCCTTTTAAAAGTCCAAAATTCAAATTTGAAATTCGCGTCCATGACAATGTGAATTAGGACACATGACAATGTTGATGTCCATTACGCTGTCGATAAATTTCATTTCGTTGCAGTAATATTTTTTTCTTGGGTTGGTAGGTAAAAGGAAAAAATGGCATTGTATTTGGAAAAATCGTTCTATATCATTTAATACGAAATCGTTTTTTAACAAGAATCAAAATATGAAACTTACGTAATATTTAGCAGTATATTATACTACTTGTAGGCAGTCCCTCATCTATCAGCCTTCAAAGCTTCCCATATCACATGACTCCTACTCGAAGTAAAAATGAAATCACGATAACCAATCACGCTAAGAAAAAAGCTTGGTAACGAAAATGAAAATTTGGGTTGAATCAAACAGGGGAGATGTAATCGTCTCATTCCTGACTCTATGGAGGTTCCAAAGCCCGGTGTAACTAAGTACATAAACCAAAATATGAAACTATAAAGAAAAATAGATGCCGAAGACTCGTTTCTTTTTAATCTCTCCTCTTCTGAAATTCTTGATCCCCCCAATCCCCCCCCAATATCAACAATAAATCTACACACCTGAAATATCATCTCCGAGAGGATCAGTTAGTCACTGATTGGACGTTGGGATGAGCTTGTGGGAGGGATTGGCTGGGATGCCACTTTTCTTTAAAAAACAAATGGCCATATTGTTGCCAAAGAGTATTGAAGAGCTCTTCAAAACCTGCAGTTAGGGGAAAAAAATCAAGAACGTAGGCCTAATGATTGATATTTCACGGATGGTAGACTCAAAATTGCCCCTAGTTTAGGGATCACCCTCATGCAATAAACTTGGAAAAAACGTGTTTTAAGCATCAAATTCTGTCGATGCTACTCAGGATATAATTCTCAACCCATTTTCATTTTTTTTACTTCGATCACAATTTTAGTCTGGCGAAATAACAAACCTCAGAAATGTTCAATTATAGGAGGCGGGAGGAGATGGTAATAGCCAATCCTTTCAATCGCTGCTCAAGCGATAATCCTCGACTGATTTGTGTCATTCTTATGCGATGAGTTGAGATTTTGGTTTGATATTCAAACTTTATTTTTAAAAAATTCCATTTTCATTAGAAAAGGCGCTAAATGGATAGAGTATTCAGTTTGCTTTTTGTCCTTCTATTCGTTCATGGTTTTTAGGACTTGAAGCTTAAGTTGGAAGACTTTGGACCGTGTTTACATTGAACATTGGATTTAAGGCCTATGACACACGCTACGCTTTTGAACGAAGCGTTTAGCGCCTCGGTCGGGGTGGTAGATGCCACACGCTTCGTTTTTGCAACTGTTTTTTCTCGTCGGTTTTCACACTGGTTTTCACCTACTGTGCCGTTCTCTAGTTCTCCTCAGCTCTCCCATGGGAGTTTGCATCAGTTTTAAGTGCTAATAATTGTAAAATGTCTGTGGATGAAGAAGAAGTTCTGCTCCTGTCACTCCTGTACTTGAACAGGATTGAAGAGGAGGAGATCAGGAAGGTCTTGTTAGGTTCACCCGATTATTCAGCTAAAAGAAAAAATGGGACACTTGAATAATTTGTTCGGAGAACTGAGGAAGCATCCAGAAAAATTTAGTCGGACCTACCTACGAGCACTACCAACTATGTAGTCGAAATGAACTGACGAAACTAAATTTAAAAAAACGCTGCATGTGGCAGCGACAATGTAAACACAATGTACTATGAACCGACAGGCGGGTTTGAAATCGAAGCGATGGGTCGTTCAGTCGGCGTTTTCAGTGGCGTTTTTGTGCGCCGCGTGTGACTTGTTTCATTCCTCATACACGGACGACCCACCGAATCGGTTTTACTATCGGGAAACGCTTCGTTCAAAAGCGTAGCGCGTGGCATAGGCCTAAATAGGCGAAGGGGGGGGGGGAGAGGGAGAGAGAGAGAGAGCTTACATTTCTCCTTCCAGATTGTTCAGTTATTGCCTGCTTTTTCGCCTGCATGTGTGTCGCATTTCTTTTCTCATTTTCCTTTTTGACAAATGATTACATCAAATGATTATTTTTTAGTGAACGAAGTATGTTCAGAAGGAATCGCCGTACTTTGACAGACAATGAAATTGTTGAAATGATCCAAACAGTGATCATCAGCAATCTTCCTCACACAGAATACTGCATATTTCAACGTGATTGAATAGTCAATGATAATTTACCAAACATTATCACAAAATTTGGTGAAATATGACTGATTTTTGAACCTGTAATGCTTCTTAAGCCCCCTCCAGACTCTCGCGGAGTAAAGCAGGGTTCACATCCGTCCGGAACGTTTGGAAATACTGATAGGGGAAGCTAGTAAAAAGCAGTGAAGGGGATGGAGGGGAATCGGCCGTCCACAAGCAAACAACTCGTTTCCCGCGCTTCCTCCCACAACTGTTTTGTTCCCGACGCCATTCTGTATGCGCGGTAGTGAACTGAGCAGATGTGGAACATAAAAATATTTGAAAAATCTGACGCGCGTACAGTTTGCTTCAAAAGTGCCTGTCCGGAAAACATGTTCCCTCTCCGCAGCTGATGTCCAACCAGTCAGCTGCTAAATTCACTTTCTGGATAGCTTGCTGGATGGATGTGAACCCTGCTCTACCTCGCCAAAATGGGGCAAGGCAAAGCACGCCCATCCACACTATCATGGGGAAACTGGAGGGGGCTTCACTTTTGCCTACTTCTCTGTAGTACCACCATGGTTGACGACATGATCGATGTAGCTACTACTGTAGCTCTGTGTAGTTATACCTATCATCAATACGTTTATGATTATTTGAAGGGAAAAAACCACAAAAAAAAGTGGAAACCCACGCCGGAGCTGTTGGGACCAACTATTGTTGTACACTATATACAAACACAGTACAATTACTGAATTGAACCAACCTGAACAACAATAAACACACTTGTCAACTGAATGCGTAGTTCCTCGTGTCCCTTTGACTCGGGGTCCAAAAACCGCTCTTGAAGTCTAGCAAGGCGAAGAATGGAGGAACGAGGAAGGCCAAGGAACCCCTTCCACATTCTTGCTCCTTGGCCTCCTCGCGAGGTTGAATGGAGTGAGGCGAGGAGGGACAGGGAAGGGCGAGGTGCATCTCCACATTCTCGCTCCTCAGGCTACTTGGCAAGAGTCTGGAGGGGCCTTTAGAAGACGAGAGGAACCAAAGAGCGTGAAAATGCAAAATAAGTTACTACAGGGGAGTCATAGCCCAAGCAGGTCCTTTGCATCCAGGACTCTAGAGCCGCCTACACATTTAGAAGGCAGGCACCAAGGTTAGTAAAGTATAGAGTACCGTGGAATACCCAGAATAGGGACTGGATCCTGAATAGGGACGTTATTGGTAGAACGAGATTCAAGTAGCGACGGTAAGGATTCCATTCGGGGGAAATTATGCTTTCTGCGTGGAATCGTGCCATCGGTATGTCTTCCAGTGATCCTCAAAGAAGGACAGGATGATGAAAAGTTTGTTGCCAGGTAACCTTAACAGTTAATGTCGTTGTTTTTGCAACCCTCAAAAACTTCTGTTAGAACTTGGGTACGACTTATTTTTGGTAAGTAAGTTTCTGCATCTATCATTGCGTTACTAGGCATCTCACGATACAAACACTGTTTCCAGGTTTGAAAAACGCTGCAAATTCTTTCACTGGGCTTCAATTGGCTTGCGTTCATGATCTGAATTTTTACTAAGCTTGTGAGTGTCTCTGTTTCACAGGTGATAGAGGGATTATTGAATTTCAGGAGGCACACAAATATGGTCAACTGAACAATCCAAATAGGTATTTTGGTTGAGAACAGATTTATGGGCTCTATGCATATCTCCCGAAATTCAATGATCGCTCTATCACCTGTGAAACATGCACACTCCAAAGCTTAGTAGAAATTCAAATCATGAACGCAAGCCAATTCAATAATGAACCCCAGTGAAAGAATTTGCAGCGTATTTGGTTTATTATCCAATAATAAACCATTGTAATCGCTCTTGAAAAAAAATTCTAACCCCCCCTGAAAATTTCATGGTTTACGTTTCAAAGGGTGTAGAATCCGAATCTGCAATAAAAAACGATGCAAATTCTTTCACTGGGGTTTATTATTCAATTGGCTTGCGTTCATGATCTGAATTTCTACTAAGCTTTGAGTGTGCGTGTTTCACAGGTGATAGAGGGATTATTGAATTTCAGGAGGCACACAAATATGGTCAACTGATCAATCCAAATAGGTATTTTGGTTGAGAACAGATTTACGTGATCTATGCTTACCTCCCGAAATTCAATAATCGCTCTATAACCTGTGAAACACGCACACTCCAAAGCTAAGTACAGATTCAAATCATGAACGCAAGCCGATTGAATAATAAACCCCAGTGAAAGAATACTTATTTACCCCAGTAATAATATTGAATAATATTTACCTATATATAATCAGCGTTTCATGCATATCAAATGCTTCAACCCGTGTATCAGCTTTAAACTACAAGACTTAGTATCCACACAAACGGCTATAAACTACAAGACTAACTGTATACTTAGTATCCACATCGGCTATCACTCCAGTATCCACATTCACTACAACTCGACGCTATCGGCATCACTAGGTTACAAACAAACAATAATATACCAAAAAACGCAAATGTTGGCACCATAAATCGGGCCATACATCGGGAATGGTTTGACCTACGGACATGGGGAAGGGCTCATTCGATTCCTCATGGTATGTTCTTCAAATAGGAAAATATTTAGGCCGATTCGACTACTTTTGAGGTTTTTAGGGATTTTACAAAACTTTGACAGCCCTTAAAGGGCACTTTAAATTCAGTGAGAGAGCTGGCTCAAGAATTGGGGCGTCGTCGGACCAAGATGGATTTTTCCTGAAAATTTCAAATCTTTTGCTCCAGTCGTTCGGGAGAAATCGTGCGTACGGCGGACGGACGGGAACATTAGAGAGTTTTTCCTCCCCACTGTGGCAAATGGTGTTGAACGCAAACCTAGGGAAACGAAAGGCAGATGCTAATTTTTCAAGAGGTCACGTGGTCTCCTTGCGGTGTCTCTCCCCGTCGTCAAACGGTCTTCATCATAACCTGACATCCATGTTTACATCCAGCGAAGTTTACTTGAGTTATTTGGTTCAGACGAACATCTCAATCAGAGTAAGTTCCCTTGACGTCAACTTAGCGTCGACACGGCAATTGTCACTCGCATTAGTATTGTGTCAAAAAACAAATCTCGTTTTTATTGAAAAATTAGCTGGTTATAAATTTCTATATTACACTTAGGACTGATTTGGATAATGGGTGTTCCTGTTGGCATCTCTCGGCATTCTACTGTACTCAGTACAAGCTGTACTCTACAATACTTGTACTTGTATTTCCTTATATACATTTGATTTCCTTATATATATGTACTACAAATGTGGAGATAACTGCAAAGTTGCAGAGAAAACTGTATGCACTACTGAAAAATAACCAACTTTCCTCATTGATCGGGGTGAATTTCGATCACCAGTGGCTAACAGGTTGCTTTCAAAAGCAGTTTTGAGGTCGTCGTCGTCAATCAGATCGCCGCAATATAAACCGATCAATTCAGCTTCCATCATAAACATTGCTTAATAAATAGTATTAAATAGAATTGAAAAAAGCAAAGACGATTGTGGAGGTTGAAAGAGTTGAGAGATTCTCAGGTGAAGAGGGCAATTATGGTTCCAAATGCACTCTAGCGGGATTTTGTCCAACCATTTCATCCACTCGCCTTCCCCGTCAATTCCTCGTGAATAGTATCGTTTTTGTAAATTAATTTGCTACAAAAATCTGTGTGACAATGTCCTCCCAGTGCTCTGAGTCATTTTCTCTTTCTCCATTCAAGCTCAAACTCCAAAGACAGCGGAAAGAAGATTGATGTTTGGACGAAATCCCGCTAGGATGCAATCGAAACCCTCATCTCCGAAGAATCTGAAAGAGTTTTGAACTCTATAACACTGTTATCAGTGAAACCTTCCTTGAGACCATACGGTCTGAGCCTGCACTGCTTGGAGCTCCGAGTTCAAGGTACGTCCCGTTGTGGAAGGTCTAAGTCAGTCGACTACCACTAGGTTTCGCTAGTATCACACCACATAATCGCACCGTACGGTCGCCAACCGCAGGGAGGAAAAACTCTCTATTTTTATTGCAGATTCGGATTCTACACCCTTTGAAACGTAAACCATGAAATTTTCAGGGGTGGTTAGAATTTTTTTTCCAGAGCGATTACAATGGTTTATTATTGAATAATAAACCACAATTTTTCGTCCGTCCGCTGTACTTCGTACGCCGTACGCAAGATTTCTTCCAAACGGCTAGAGCAAAAGATCTGAAATTTTCAGGAAAAATCCATGTCGGTCCGATGACGCCCCAATTCTTGAGCCAGCTCTCTCACTTAATTTAAAATGCCCTTTAAGGGTTGTTCAAGTTTTGTAAAATCCCCAAAAACCTCAAAAAAAGTCGAAGGCGGCCTAAATTTGTACTCTTTTTGAAGAACACTCCACGATGAATCGAATGAGCCCCTTCCAAGGTCCGTAGGTCACACCATTCCCGATCTATGGCCCGATTTATGCTGCCAACATTTGCTTTTATTAAGGTTTATTATTGTTTTTGTTTTGATATCAGTAACCTAGTGACGTAGTGATGTAGTAATGTGGATACTGGAGTGAACTCCTAAAAGGGTTTATAGCCGATACAGGGGTTGAAGCATTCCCGTAAATGTAGGTAAAACGCTAAAAATTCTTTCACTGGGGTTTATTATTCAATTTTATTCATTTGGCTTGCATTCATGATTTGAATTTCTACTAAGCTCTAGAGTGTGCGTGTTTCACAGGTGATAGAGCAATTATTGAATTTCAGGAAGCACACAAATATGATCAACTGAACAATCAAAATAGGTATTTTGGTTGAGAACAGATTTACGGGCTCTACGCATATCTCCTGAAATTCAATAAACGCTCTATCACCTGTTTTCAACCACTTAGAAACGCACTCTCCAACTTATTGTCAAAGACGCACTGCTATGCTACTCATAATACTTACTCCAATTACAGGTTCTGCAGATCACTAGGATTGACTTGGGATATTTCATTTTTGAGATGTGAGCAAATAAAACAAAAAAATCTACCTATTTCTCGAGATTAACTGGATCTTACGAGATGGGGGGGGGGGGGGGATGTATTAAGCCGGGTTCCCACGCGCCTCTGGCTTAAGGTAGTTTGCCATGGCCCGTCAGTTTCACGATCCACAACCAGTCCCATGGTCTGTGGATTGAGTAGGCTCGTGGCCCGTATAGGGTCGTGGAGACTCGTCGAGGAGGCCCATAGAAGCTCGTAGAGGCGCGTCCAGTCCATTGGCGTCCGTGGGTGATGCAGCATTGCCGCTAGTGTGGCCAAATCTCTAGTGCCATGACGGATAGTGACGATGATTATGTGTGTGCCCTTGCGGCGTATGTGATTATAAATTATTGCAACGAACGAGGACGGAGGAAGAAAGCCCAGAAAAGGCATTGGTGGATGACCTATGAAAAGGATTTTCTGCCACAGAGTGAATTAGGAAAACGAAAAGTAAGTGATTTGATATCTTGTTTGAAAAAAGAACAAACCATGTTCACACAACCAGCCAAACAATCAAAAGCTGCCACGATCGCGTCGTTTAAAATATCTCATATATTGGCGAAACACAAGAAACCATTCGAAGATGGATCGCTTGTGAAGGAAGCATTTATTGAAGCGGGTGAGACTTTATTTGGAGATTTTTAAAATAAAAGAGAAACCATGTCTGCTATTAGAGAACTTCAGTTATCTCGTCCTGTCACTTGGAGATTTTAAAAATAAAAGAGAAACCATGTCTGCTATTAGAGAACTTCAGTTATCTCGTCCTGTCACTGTCACAAGGCATATTGAAGTTATGAGTCAGGACATCGCAGATAAAGTAAAACATGATATCATGGAATGCACATAATTTTCTTTACAGTTCGACGAATCCACCGATATGACAGACACAGCCCAGCTGAGTATTTTTATTCGAATGGTATTCAATGACGTGTTGGCTAAGGAAGAATTTTTGACAATCATTCAGATATATATGACTTTTCCTTCGATTTTGTAAAAAACTACAAGCTACCAATATATAAATTAGTGTACATTACAACCAACGGAGCACCAGCAACGACTGGAAACAAGAACGGTTTTGTGGCATTGTGTCGAGCTAATGGGGAATTCCCTTCTTTTTTTTTCCATTCCATTGTATTTTACATCAACAAGTTTTGTGTTCAAAAGTTTTAAGCACGGAGGAAATTATGGGCGTTGCAACAAAAATTGTGAATTCCATCCGTGCACGTAGCTTGCAACGGCGACTCTTTAAGTTGCAGTTGGAAGATAAGGAGTCAGCTGAACACACTGATTTAGTTCTTCACACGGACGTCAGATGGTTGAGTCGCTAAAAATTCCAAGAAAGGTTTCAAGAATTGTTGCCCGAAATTACAGTTTTTCTAGACGAAAGAGGTGACAACATTGACATGTTGAAAAACGAAAAATGGCTGACTGATTTGGCATTTTTGACTGACATCACAATGCACTTAAACACCATTAACTTGGAGCTTCAAGGTAAAGGAAAAACTATTATTGAGATGATTAGCGCAGTAAACGCATTCATAAGTAAATTGAAACTTATGATAGATCAACTGGAAAGAAAGGATCTGAAACATTTTCCGTCTTTGAAAGCAAGGATTCCCCAGTTGAATTATGATACGTGTGAGGCTGAATTATCAAATATTTTGGCACAATTCGAAATGCGTTTTTATAATTGCATTAAATTGGTTAATATAGCATCATTTATGAGTTATCCCTTTTCATGTAAAAAGAAAATTGAGGAATTAGCTAAGTACTGAAGTAGAAAGTCAGTTTAATATGAACTCATGTTCTGTTGAAAATGTGTTGGTGCAGATTATATCAGATATACATCTCAAAGCTACAGCATCTGAAACAAATTTCTGGTGTTGTATATCTGAAGACATATATCCGAATCTAAGACAAATCGCCCGTCAACTGTCGGCAACGTTTGGGTCTACTTAATTGTGCAAGTCTGCATTTTCTGAAATGAAGATAATTAAGTGAACATATCGCAATCGAATAACTGACGATCGTATGTCATCATGCTTGCGATTAGCTCTCAGTGGTTACGCACCATCTTACGAAAAGTATGCTGAGGACATGCAGTGCTACGCTCCAACATCTAAAGTCACTCCTTAGTTAAGTTTAAAACCATATGTAACTTTTGTTTTGTAACAACGAATAAACTCGCAATTTTGAATAACAGAACAGAAGAGTCTGGAGAGAATCCGGTGGAGCCGAACATTGCTGATCCGACTATTGCCGAACATTCCTTTTTTTGTTTTGAACGCAGTGACCTAGTGATGCAGTGAATGTGAATATCGGAGTGAACTCCTAAAAGGGTTTATAGCCGATACACGGGTTGAAGCATTCTGACGTTCGTGTAACTAACAAGAGCTGCACAGGTGCTTTATGTTTCACAAACCGAGACGTGGTCTGTTTTCAATCCAAATGGAGGTTTATAAGGAATAAAACGCAAAACCTCGATTTCCCCAAAACTGGTTTTCCGGCGAAACTGCTTTTTTCCTTTGGACGGCAGAATTTATCAGGAGCCTAAGCTAGTTGTGAAGGCATTATTTTGATTCCATACGTTTTCAGGGAAAACATCTATTCCACATCTATTCCTAGTCTGTTTCTGTCACCTAGCTGTATAGGTGATCCCTACCTCTTATCAGGTTCTTTTGAACATGTATTGATGTGTACTTTCATTGATATGTAGTATAATATGCCGGTATCAGTGCCATGTATTATGGAATGATTTTTACAACCGTTATAGCGATAAAAGTATTTTTAATACGCAGAGACACAAGTCACAAACATTTTCTGGTCTATTTGTCCAACTGATCTGTACTTTACTCGAAGGATTGATGTAGGATATTTTTTTGTTTTTGACCAGCAAACTAGACAGAACCCACATTGAAAGCGTGGACCTATATCAATAAGAGACCACGGGTTTTTCAATATGGCGACGGTCTTATCAGGAAGGGGTCACCTATTCTCGACTTCTAGCAAGAGTCCTACTTTTGAGAATGAGCCTGCTTTCCTTGCATGGAAAGCTAAAATCGAAAAACAGACAACGTCTCGGTTTCTGAAACACGAAGCACCTGTGAAGTTCTTGTTAGTCTCATGAATATCGGAATGCTTCAACCCGTGTATCGGCTATAAACCCTTTTAGGAGTTCACTCCAATATCCACATCCACTGCGTCAGTAGGATACTGCGATCAAAACAAAAAAATGGAATGTTCGGCAATAGTCGAATCGGCAATGTTCGGCTCCACCGGATTCTCTCCTGACTCTCCTGTGAATACCCAGCTTTTTCATTGATATTGTAGAGAAGAGCTTAAGTAAACCTAACCCAAAATTTGACTAAAATAATGTAAATTGAGCGGAAAGCCCCCCAAGCCCTAGGTAGGTAGGGAGTATCGTGTACGTACGAAAACATAAATCACACATACTTGCAGCCTCTCAGAGTCGATCGTAAGTAGTCTAAAAATATTGTGGTATTTCGCCAGCAGTTTAAGTTTGAGCAACCCTGATCTAATGGATTTCAAATCATATTTTTAAAATGAAAATATATTGGTTTGAAGTGGAGGAATCTCGTTCCGCAAATGGGGAGGTAGTACCTACGAGATAACATGAAACAGTTAAGAACGATTCTAATATTCTGCAAAATGTGTTCGATGTAAATTTTATGCCAGATTAATAAAAATTAGGTAAGTTATGGATTATAAGAACTTACATTGAGCAGTAGAACCAACGTCGACTGAGTTGAAGGTGTCCAAAGCTTCCGAGAATGAAATGTCGCAATACGTGAAAATAGCTCAAACAAAGCGCAGTCTTCGGATGGAAGGTATATGGCATCAACCAGGTCCAGATAGCGTGAGACGAATTTTAGTGAGTTTCTGATAAAAAAGTATAAAATGCCCGAAAAAAATGGCAGTGCATTGTCGGGATGAAATAGTTGCAGGTGAAAAAAGGAAAATACACAATTTCTACACAACGGAGGAACTTTCCACCCTAGCTTCCTATTTCACTTTTCCATGGACCAATGAACTTAACTTATTCTTCTCTCGTTAATGTATTTAGGTGAATGCCTTGTCCACTCCGATGAATCTTCACAACTTTTCTATTTGTAGAAGTTTAAAATTTCAGATACCTTTAAATCAGGCCTTTTTGCCCATATGTTTGATTCGGGTTTTCTCCAACGTTTCTCTCAATTGTCTACCTGGTGGGGAGAGAAGGTGAGGAGGTCGGTAACAATCTTCCAACCGCGTTTGTCGAAGGTCCATTAGGCTCCAAACAAATTGGGGGGGGGGTTAAAGTTGATTGAAACACTGTTTAACGTGACGACTTTACAAAATATGTTACATCACTAAAACGTAAATAATGATGAACCTCGTAATTGATTTAAATATGGTATGTTTTTCTGTCTGAAAATGTATAAATGACAGTGCTCGAATATTGTCCGTGATTTTGGAGCCGCCAAGCGGCATGGTTTTCAAAACCTTCATAAAACTTCTTTCAATTTTAGATAAAATCAGGGGTGCTTACGAGTATTTTTTACATTTTTGTTTTGGAAAGAGGGTACTTATGGGGTGCTCGTTCTAAGTTTAGGGGGAGGGGGGTGCTCCATGACGCTTAGGGGGGGGGGGGGGGCATTAGGAAATTGCTGATTTATAAAACATACTAGCTGGTTTACCTGGAGTTGTTCGGTTTAGGTTAATGAAGTAGACGACGGATTCACATGCATAATAATTATGTATAAATGTATAATGATGATAATTATTATAATTTTCCTGTTATTCATTTTCCTTTCTATCCTCTACCATTTCCTTAATTGGGAAATCCCCATGACGATCCAATAGAAGAATGTATGTAGAATGTAATAAAATTAAAATCTTTTAGCGAGTTGGAAAGAAATCAGCCACAGATATTGTGCAGTCAATTGGGGCTAATCCATCGCTCATGTATATCACTGAAAAGTCTATTTTCATCACTGTTGAACAAGCCCCCACATAAAAAAAATGTTTCTGATTTGTTGGTCTCTGTGCTATATTTCTATCCTCTCCCAAATTGCAGTACCCTAAGGTGAACAGGGGAAAGTTACTTAGCTTCATTACCTACCCAGCTGGCAGCCCTGTACGGAAGTGGGGAGGCACAGGATCCTATACCCCTGGGGGAGCCCTGCATTTTCTTGAGACATTTATTTTTGTTAAATAAAAGGGGAACCGTGGCTCTCTCCACAGGGCTACCAGCCAGTGTAGCATCCTCCCAATCCCTCCCTTTGATTTGATGTACCATACGTAGAATCGTCGAAGAGACCTTCAAGAAATATAGGGGATTCAAGCCTCCAGTGGTAGCTGACCCTGACATTAGCATGGATGCAATTAATGGAAATGCGAATCACCCTGGTAGCATTGAGCAGAAGGAGCTGGGACCAAACGTCATCCAAATCCCCAAGGAAGAAAACCCTGATGGACGTTGACCCTGTGATTGTGGAGAGCTTCCAGGCAGAGAGATGGGGCAATGTGCCACCCCGACCCACCCCAAGGGCTGGAGGAAAAGTTGAACCATTTGGATCACCACGAAAAGATGAGACAGGGACTACAGGAGCCGGCTAGCCTCCCTCCCCCCACTCGGCGCCTCCAGATAGTGGGAACAATCCACCCAATCCAAGGGCTGGGACAATCCCCTTCTCCCCTTGGTCACGTTTGGTGGGGGGTTGGGGGGGAGGGTCCTTTTCCTGGGCGCCAACTTCCTGCTCCAATTCAAACAGGGGTTCCTTGGGGGCCTGACAGGCCTACAGTTCATTTACTGGTAAATTCCTTAAGATTGGGAGATGCATACTCATAATGTACAGCTAATAACCAACTGAGTCACAATCTTTAAAACAAAAATTATTATTATTGTGTCATGAGCCTCCACACCAAGTTATTACATAATGGAAAAGGAATAATGAAATACCACATTTCAATGGAATACACCATCCATCGCCCCACCAGTAGGTAACTCAGAATCTCCAATTTCTGCACAAATATACTAAAATTGGGGTTGGGAAAAAAACAATAATGAAAACAAATGGAAATAGTGAAGATACAGAGTTGCTTCCCTGCCCAAATTGGTAAGACACCAGGTTAGTAAACTGCATGCTCTTAGAATAGGTCTTACTACAAATTTATGTGTGTCAAAACTGAATGGATCTGTTATTTTTATTATACAGATTATTTGATTGTTATTGTTGATTATTTTCAATAAGAAACCTTCTTAATCAAACAAGATTATAAAGTTTTAACATTCCCTTAAAAATGTTTGGTGAACGTTTCAAAATATGGATTTCAAAAATTGAATAAAATCTGTATCAAATCTGTTAAATTGAATATCAGTCTGCCATATAAGTACTTACTGTCTGAAGCTTTTACCCATAACTACTAGACCAAAGTTTACGAAATTCAACTCAAAGATCCAACCACAATCTGGGATGTTAAAGTAGTCTTGGCATCTTGATCAATCACCCTTAGAGATTTTATTCAAGGCGTGATCTATCAAGAGTCAAAATCTGTGTTTTGAGTGTACCTGTGGAGTATTGTCTCTTGTACTATCCAGCTCTAGTCATTCAGTGGCCAACATAAGAGGATAATCTAGCACAGAAATAATAAACCTTTCTGTAATAATTTGCCAGTTTTTTGCTCATGCAAATTTTGTTTAACTAAAACTTGAATTTCCAAGTAACGCTTATTGGTTCAATATGGCTTGTTTTGTCGTGGGCACTCTACTGTAAGCTTCTTTAACGAGCCCTCAAAGTGAAGGGTAATAAACGCTTGAAGAGAGGTTGAAAAAAATACAGATTATTGGGGTAGCTGACCTGAGGGGTCGAAGACTCGTGAAGGGAGCTGACAATTCAACACAAATGGTCCCAACTGAGCTGCCAAGGAGATTTAGATAGAATAAGAGTCACTTTCAAACACAACGATGGCTTATTAACATAAATAAAAAGGAACATGTACGATACAAAAAAACCTCTGCCAAGTGGGTGTGGCACATAGCTTCCTCGTATCCATAAAATGACTGTATAGATCATTGAAAATTATTATTGGCTAAAGAACTTCGTTCAATTAGGCGAAGTAAATGTTGAATTAGGGTAGATTTATTGTTATGCAGGAGCGTAACTTGAGAAAATAAAGGTAGGCATGTTCAACTATTGAACAAACTATAAAGTATACCTAATAAGTAAGAACAATCCCTGAAAATTTCATCGAAATCGGTCAAGAACTCCCGGTGTTATGCTTGTGGCAAGGACTTCACGTTTGCGCATGCGCAGAGGCTACCATTGATCCGGGCGTCATGAAACTCATAGGGGACCATCTATACCCTAACCCGCACAATCCCTGAAAATTTCATTGAAATTGGTCAAGAACTCCCAGAGTTATGCGCGTAACAAAGATTTCATGTTTGCGCATGCGCAGAGGCTACTATTGATCCGGGGTCATGAAACCTATAGGGGACCATCTACACCCTAACCCGCACAATCCCTGAAAATTTCATCAAAATCGGACAATAACTTCGTGTAGTTTTGCCCGTAACAAGGATTTGCTGACAGACAGACAGACACACAGACAGACACGGAACCAAAATTGTTCAGAAAGGTCTAAAACGCAAAATGCGAGTGGAATTTTTGATTTTGGAGACAAAAAAATTTTCAAATTCCGAAAATGAAAACAATGCTTCCGCTACTTTAGTAGACTCGGAAGCAATATGGAAAAATAAACGTATATAGCTTTGGTGCGTAATTCAGTCTGGATCTGACTCATGATCTTAAAAACTAAATGGATAGTTGTGCTCATTATACAAATATCTCGGATACTTAGTTTGCTTGAAGTAATTGGCTTATGAATGGTTTTAGTATTCAAGTTAAACAATGACAAAATTCAAGTACGTTGTGTACGAGCCGCGAGCTACAAGCCAAAACAATGTAACAGCTAAAGAGCTATTAACGATCTAAGGGCCAACCTAGAGCTAGAAGAAGAAGAAGAAAAACATGCTTTATTTTTAAACAAATGGTTTACAATGTAAATATGTATATATAAATATGGAAAAAAATGCTGTAAATAATGTATTAGTACTGCATGTATTACAACAATGGACCAAGGTCCTTCTGTCGGAGGGTGCTCTTGAAGAACTTATGTATTAATACTATCTATTGCCAGTTAAATTCTCTTATCAGTTCGGATCGGTAGCGCCATGCCACTTGGCAAAAACTTGCCAAACGTCCCGCATTATTGCCATTCAAGAGCTGCACAATTTGGTCCCTACTGATCACCCAAGACCAAAGGCAAGCACTCCTAATCTCCCCCAGCACAGGGCATTCACCAAGAAAATGACAAACATGCTCTTGCACCGCCATATTGCACATTGAGCAGTCTTCCCTTCTGTCTGCAGCCAGAAGGAATGGTCGATGATTGAGCCCCAAAAGAGACCCACGCAGCCTTATCAGCCAACGGCGCACATGCAGTGGGCTTCCTGGGTTCTCATCCAGCAAATCTATTGAGCGGAAGGCCAGGTCCAGTTCTCTGTACAGCAAGTTACTGGAAGCAAGTGCTCGAGACATGATTTCCTCACAATGACTTCTCTTGAACGCCTCCAACAAAGTTCCCAACTGTGAACTATACTGCCCAAGGCTCGCAACATCACAATCCAGGGCACAATCAAAGCGATCAGCAAGTTTCTTTAGTTCGCCTGCCCAGCCGAGGTCTTTGCTCATCGTTTCCAACGCGAGAATTCTTGGATATCTCAAATCTGCCATCCTCAAAACTTTCTGCAGGGCAGTGAAAGTGAAACAAAATAGATTGGGCTCACATTTGCATCGAGATAAACCATATAATTTGGTGTGTTGAGCAAAAGTCTGTAAAACATCTTTATGAATTGAGTCTGAACCTGCTCAACAACGCCATTGGAGCTCACAAATCTGTCCAATCGGTCCAAGAGCAGCCCAGACAAGACCTTTGCCATTGAGTTGATGAAAGACAAGCCCCGGTAGCAATTTGCGTCATTCACATCGCCCACCTAGAGCTAGAGAGCTATTGAATGATCTGAGAGCTAGAGTCAAGCTGTGAAGGGCAAACGGCTCAAGAGCTTGGCGAGCCGTAGTGGTCTTGCACTCTGAGGGGGGTATGTGTAACCAGCATACCTACGCAGCAGGGAAAGATAGTTTGAGCTTCTCTACCTTTACAATGTGAGCAAGCTGGAGAGCTGACAATCTGGCAAGCTAGCGACGACACCACCGGCACAGATTGGCTTGACAAGGGGGGATGGGCATACACTCCCAGGACAAGGGAGGAATGGCGATCTGGGGCAAGCTGCCGTTTGAGAGCTAGGGGGCTTGGGGGGTTAGCTTGTAGGAGCTGTTGACACGACGACACAGGTAAGAAGTCTACCTTTCAACAACACTGCCTCACAATTGGGGGCTTCACGGTTACGGCTTGAAGAGCGTAAATTAACTGGAGACTGGCATACGGAGGCCTTTAATAGGGGGATTATATAGACTACCGTCCCCACTCCCCGGCGTCCCTTCTCTGGGCCCTTCAGGTGCCCCACCTGTTAGCAAGAACAGGTCATCAAGTTGGGGAGTAGCACCGCCCCGTCTACGTGGAGGTCCTTCTCAGGCAGTGAAGGGGGGTTTGGGGGGTTGCTCGAGTCCCGCCACTTCTTGCTGGACTGCTGGGGTTTTGTAAAGGCGGGGCCTACACTACCAAAATACATACCCTTGAATCTCATACCCAAACTCTGCAATTTGAGTTATTCCTTTCTTTAGGTAAGTGAAAACAAAATATCCTGTCTAGTTTGATAGTCAAGCTATTCATTACACTCTAATCTCAAAAATAAAAAATGTCTTCAGTCAGTCTTCCGGTAGTTTACAGAAAAATTAGACAAACATATTTGGAATCTGTGTTAAGACTAAAGGTGGGTGTCCATGTGAGAGTACTCACAGCTTGTGCTCTCAAGAGTTACTATCATAGCCCTTTAAATGAGAGAGTGAAATCCCCGCAAGCTCACTCTCGGCGAGCAACTCTCAAAGCCAACTCTTGAGAGTCCATTGAAACTGCTTACATCATGCGATGCCAGGTCAGTCTCAAGAGTTTTCAGGGAGTGAAGATGTCGTTGACCTGACAGAGAGAAGTAGCAGCTGCGTGCCTAATTCTGTGTTTGTCTTATTAGTTAGTTAGTAGATATAGTTATTAGATCATCTGCGGCATTTGTCACGATTGGAAAAATACCACTCATGCAGCGAATTTTCTTGAATTATTGTATCACAAAAACATTTTGCGCACTTTGGGGACAATAAATCTATTGCAAATGGACTTTTTCTTAGAAATATTCCAATTTAAAACTATTTTAGCTGTTTTTAGTGATGTTTTGAGTAATGTTTTTAAATTTTGATCAATTTATGTGTTCTCAAAATGCTGCCCCCTTCTCTTTCTTTTTTTGAAATGAGTGCTTGTTTTTTTGGAGAAAGAACGAAATTTTTATCTCAATTCTAGCGGGAGTTATCGTCTGGAATGACATGTATTGTTAAAAATAATCATCATTGTTAAAAGCGTTAAAATCCAGGAATTAATTCAGAATACCTCAAAACGGATTTCCACACAGAAAATTTCTTCAAATTTGAATTTTGAAAATTTTAGAGCCATTGCAATCGTTAATAAATATAAAACAAGCTCGAGACAGATATATGACAGTACTACGTAATACTCAACTTTTGATGAGTAGGCTAACTGCCTCATTGGTCCACTTTTTATTTGGCCTGGCCATGATGAAAACTCGCCAGTTCCACTCTCAGCTATACAAACTTTTTTGAATTGTGGTGAAAACTCACAGAGGGCGACGAGAAAGCGTTTACACTACCCAACCTCCCGAATCTCGAGAGCTCCTCCCAACACAACGTGCGAGTTTCACTCTTGATAGTGAATTTGCCGCTCTTGAAAGGGAAAAACTCACGTGGACACCCCCTTAATGTCTCGGCATTTTGATGTAAAATTATGGATTATGATGTTAAAATGTGCAAAATTACAAAAAAGTTATCGTTATCTCACTGGCATCGAACGCACTATCCCCTATGGCGCAACCAAATCATGTTTATTATTGTACTTGATGGTATAAAGCTAAAGTTGACTGTATTTCTGTTGTTAACGGATGTTGTCAATTTTCATTTCTACCGCTAATCCCGTGTGGTCTACTGCAGGATACGCTTTACTCTCTTTTTGGGAGCAACTTAACATGGATTTAGGAGCAAAAAACTCCATGTGGCTGTAATGTAGTTTACGAACGTTTGGTGATGGTTGTGTTTGCAACACTGCCGTCTTTTCCACAAAGCGCGACTCCGTTCATCATCATTCCGTCTAGCGTCAGCCCGTTCCTCGTTCTTTTTTTCGGTTATTGTGCATCCAGGATCTCCGTTTGGCTTACATTTTAGAATCGAAGTGAAATTTCTCATATTTACTCACTATTTTGGATTGAATCGGTTTCGCTATACCCATTTAAGCATCAAGGCAGCGATAATAGCGGTACACTCCATACTAGCTTTTCTCTCAAATCTATAGAAATGGCCGACGATAAGAAGGTAAAGGACTTCACACTTCACGGGAATGATTGTTCCTCTATGCTCCGAACTAATTGTGTTTGTAAAATGAATATGTTCTGGTATAATTCTTCGTTGTATCTATTCTTTGTAGGAAGTTAAAGCCGGCGAGCCAGAACACATTAACTTGAAAGTAATGGGTCAAGACAATGCCATCGTGCAGTTCAAGATCAAAAAACATACTCCGCTGAGGAAACTCATGAACGCGTACTGCGATAGAGCCGTAAGTTATATACTGCTGGTTATAGCTCTAGTGGTTCGAATAATCTATTAATGAATCTTCAAACATCCTTCGCAGCTGTTGGTAGTCATGTTCCGTAGTTGAATTGTTGATTGTTGGCTACCTAACCTATACCAGCCCTTGGAAATTGTAACAGCGTGCCCGGCGTCTGGCCTAAAGCGTCTGCCATGAAGGAGATGCTGATCCCCTGTATGATTTGTATACATATAGCAAGTGTGTTTGCTCTGATATGAATTCTTCCAATCATCCCTTGGGTTATTCTGCTGGATTAGCAGGAATAACATTGATTGCTAAAGTTAGGCAACCTTTTAAGTAGAAGGACTATATTTTCCATAAATTATACTGGATTTTCAACTGTCTCTACTTCGTTCCCATCTCTAAAAAATGACCATTCTCAAATCGCGTCCTTTTTCACAGTCTTAAGTACTCAGATCTTGGTGCGCCACGGTAGTTTTTCCCACGGATTCTTGTTTTGTTTTTTGGGATTCGCTGTTCAGTTGTGAACTTGCGAATTATAATTATAATAATTTGTGAAGTAATGGACCAAAAAAAAAAAAAAAAAGCAGCAACGTGCTCTATGCTTGCTGCTAGAATTATGCTTGTAGGAAAGGAGCAGCAACCTAAAAGATGTTGGGAACGCTTGGAACAAGGACTAGTTGCTTCAAAGAAATGTATCGCCCAATGATCTCGATTTGCTGGACGAGGAGAAGTACCTACGAATGGACTACTACGTTTTTCAAATGCCGTTGGACAAAGTTGATCCCTTTATTACAAAAAAGACACAGTTATGAGATTCTACAATTCCGGCAAACCGCGGTAACCCTTGATAAAGTTAAGAATGGCTTCTTTCGTGCTCATTTGTGGTGGGAACAGGGGAAGGGATGAGAGTCAGTAGAGGCATTAACACCGCGGCTAGAGCTGACCTAACTGTGCGATTAACTGTGGAAATTGCGCAGTTTATCGGTTAAGAGTAGAAACGTTTGTGCAGGCCAATGGCCGGAGTGAAAAACAGCGCAGTTTCTTCAGTAGATTGCTCAGACAGGTCTTCACACGCCATAAACCGAGCGTGCGTGGGCCCTTTTAAAGTTGGCTAATCAAATTCAATTCATTACTAATGGTCGATTTGTTAACATTTCCTAACCAATACTTTCAGATAACTAGTATCTTATTAGCGAATTTGCTGTTGTCTTGACAGCCATTCCAACAGATAAGACAACTTAGCAGTATCTTGAGACATTTGCTAAGGTAATCTGCTACCAATTTATGGGGTGGCCATGGTAGGGAAGGCCGATAGTCGATAGGACTATCAATTGTTTCACACTATCTATCGATAGGACTATTGATAGTTAGCTGACTATCAATGTTTGGGAATACGAAATGACTCTGGCCGATTCCCTTGAAATTTAAAGCTTCACTTGAAGGAAAGTTGATTCATTCTAAGAATTGAAAGGCATCTACAATAGATCTATGGTTCCTCCTATTCACAACTCAAATTCGTTGAATGGGAACAACAGTGGATAGGTCTAGAAAACCTCAGGGGGTGTCAAAACCTGGGTTTTAATAAAGATTTAACGAAAGGTATAAGAAGTTAGAAAACTCGAGCGTAGGAAAAAATATAATTGTCTGCCAATAAATATGGTATTTGCTACTAGGTACCTATGTCGCATTGCCTTTTTTTAAACCTCTCAAGTTTCCATTCAAATTATCACATATCTATTCCTTTTCCAACTAATTAAAATTTAAAAACTTTTAAATTTCCTACTTGAAAATATTTATGATTTATCTAACTCACGTATACCTTAGATACCTTCTCAATTTTTATTAAAGTAAACTATTATCTATTTGACTCGAAACAATTATAATTATTGAGCTGAGTTAATGTAGGTACAGGTATTTTAGTAGACACCATCTTCATTGAACGTGCAAATAGACGCACGTTGGAAGAGGCTGATCTATTTGCCCACTATGGGAATAGGGTCCAGGCATTCTTTTTAACCCTAGAATGCTAACATGATAGCATGCTGAACCATAAGGAATATGCCAACAAGGAGTATTGTTTTACTCCAGCCTGATAATTTGTTTCTTATGGATGGAAAATTAACGAAAAACAAGCTACGAAAGAAATTTTCCGGTGCAATTACCTGTTAAAATCATCGGTTCAATAAAACAATAGTAATGGAGCACAGTGAAACAACAGTAGCGAAGTATAAAGCGCTTTTCAATTCGTACCTCAATAAATTTTCACAAAAAATGTTTGAAGTATCACTGTAGAATTGTTTGTCATTTCTGGGTCAGAAGCCATTAGAGTCGATTTGACTTTATCTAATGAATCATATTGATAACACACGGAGTATTTCTCAATCCCATTACTTTCAGAAACCAAAAGCAGAGGGTAGAAAGTAAATGAATCGACCCCCCGTCGGGTCAGAAATCCACAATGAATAGCTGGATTGGCAGCGTGGTAGCTGTCAACGGAACGCTTGAAATATCTCTTTACATCGTAGGAGGAGTAAGATTCACTCCATATTGCCATTCCAGGGTTAATATTCTGCACTATCGATAGTTAGTCACCGATAGTATCGAACTATCGTTATTATCTCACTATTGACCATCAGCCTTCCCTAAGCCATGGGAATTTGCCAATTTGGGAGTTGCCACTGCGGCTCGAGACGTCTCAACCCAGGACCAATGTGGTACTCAGGGGTGTCCCCGCCAAGATCCCTCCTTCATTTAACAATGTAATTTTTGTAACAATTCACACCAACTTTGCTCCATGAATGGAACCCACTAACTTTGTTTTTATAAATTAAAATTCGTTTTTTTTTTTAAATCTAGAATTGGGTTCCCCATTAAATTTCTCGAGTTTGACCACTCATTCAATTTAGTGGATGAGGCTCAAGCCATACAAAATGTACACCAAAGGGCGGTTCACACGGACGCGTCAAGCGCGGCTGGGCCGGTTGCACCGGCTAGTGCGGCAGCTCCGGCAGACTGGTCACATGGACGGCTACCGAGAATCGACGCCATCCACGTTCTGTAACGTGATTGCCTCGCCCGTTCCTGCAAAAATTAAACGTATGATTTACCATTAAAATATGGTAAACATTCAAAATGTTTGTTTGGATAGAAGAATATAATTTAGAACAAGGTCTTCGCGATGAAATTGGTGATCAGGCATTTTTTTGCACCCTAACACCTCAAATTTCAGCTCAATTTAACAAAGGTAAAGTTAGTACAAAAGTTGTAGAAAATTTGCTCATACGATCTTGCAGCATCACTGAAATTGTTTTTATTCCATGCATCTAGAATCGTTGCCAACAAATTTTGAAGAGGGATAAAACTTTTTCCAAAGTCGATTATAAAGGATCACACAGTTTTGATAATTGATATTTTCTCTAGTTATGTCCCACTGTGGTCTCCCATCGGTTTGTTTGGCAGCGTTCACATGACTATGATCATGTCTCTAATAATTTTGAGTGGATGATCAATATTTGATACACCCTTGCATTCCTCAGAAACTTCTTCTAGCTCCTGCTACTGTAAATATACTGGAAATAGATAGGAAATTCTGATAGAAATGATGAACTGTTTATAAACAAACGCTCTGTTAGTCCTGTTGTAGTAAGAAAGTGGGTGAGTGAATTGGCAATTAATAGTTTTGCCTCTCCTCGTGACATCCTAAGCTGATTTATAGAATATAACTACATGTGTGCAAATCCTACGAAGCAATGAATATCAGAAGAAATGAGTTTGGAGTGGGTGCGTATGTTTGCGGGCTTCATAAACTGAGTTTGTTTGAATGAATAAGATGACAAAAACGTCTGCCAAGTGGGTGTATCACATAGCTTCCTCGTATCCATAACATGACTGAAAGTCAGAAACAACCTTAATATGCGCGTAAAAAAACGTTTGCGCATGCGCAGAGACTACTATTGATCCGGGGGTCATGAAACTTATAGGGAACCATCTACACATCAAACCGAACAATCCCTGAAAATTTCATCGAAATTGGTCAAAAACTCCCGGAGTTATGCGCGGAACAAGGATTTCACGTTTGCGCATGCGCAGAGGAAAATATTGATCCGGGGGTCATGAAACCTATAGGGGACCATCTACACCCTAACCCGCACAATCCCTGAAAATTTCATCAACATCGGACTATAACTTCGTGTAGTTTGGCCCGTGACAAGGATTTGCTGACAGACAGACACGGAACCAAAATTGTTCAGAAAGGTCTAAAACGCAAAATGCAAGTGGAATTTTTGATGTTGGAGACAAAAAATTTTCACATTTCGAAAGTGAAAACAATGCTTCCGCTACCTTGGTGGAATCGGAAGCAAAATATGCACACACACTACACTAATTTTAATGGAAGTCGTTAGTAGTTTCAGAGATGAATAGTAAGAAAAATCTAATGTAATAAAGTTGTTTTTCTCGCAATAGGTGAGGGTTTATGGCCGTTGAAATCGAGAGTCTTGGCAGCTGTCAATTTTGCAGTATTCTACTCTCGGGTGTAGAAAATGCACTGAAATGGCATCCGAAAGATCGTTTCATAAAGTCACAATAATTACATTTACAGTCTATGTGATAGTCTGTAATTTCATTTACGAGTAACATTCAGGGGCACTGCGGGAAGGTTGGGAAGCCAGTTGCTCGCAGAGCGGCAAACGCGGCAGCTGCGAAAAAAAAATATATTTTTCATGTTGACAGTCCCACGTCCCATGTTCATGAAGACGACCTGCGTTTTCGCGCCCTTTCGGCTCAGCCAATCAGAGCACCGATCGCCGCAGCCGCACTTGACGTTTCCATGTGAACCGGCCTTAAGTTTCAATTCCTTCTGAATTAACAAATGTTTATGATGTTTAATTTCAAGTGTGATAGATAGAAGTTTCGTTGTTTTTTTTACCAATACTCTCCACTTATCGATTGGAATAAAATTTATAGAAATTAGAGCCAAAATTAGGTATGTAACCTATGAGGTTACCCTTTTTATTTGTAATATAAGCTGTGTAAAAAGCCAGCGCAGTCCTATTTATTTTTTTGTCAGGTTTTCCTGAAATTAGTACGTTGGTAACAACATAATGATCCTAGTGCAACCTCAAAAATGAAAAAAATTGAAGTCAGAAAATGTCACAAGTGTTACTGTCCTCAAGGTGTGATTGTTCTAAGTAAGTCGTGTTATGAAAAGACAAAATCTGAATTGATGAAATTTCAATGAAATAAAATTCACTATTATATGGGGTATGTCATTGTATTTTAGCAGCGAATTGTCCTGTAGTCTGCCTGTCCTAAAATGAATTTTCCAACTTTGCGCCACTGATTTTAGTTATTGTCCCAGGATTATGAAGGATTCTTCACTACATATCTCAAGAAGAAAAAATTGGTTTGCGGGTTTTCTAAGAAGCTCACAAAACGAGCAGAAGTTTAAATTCGAGTGTCCAGAGGTTTTTTTCTTTACTCTGCCTTCTTTGTGTTTTCGTATTTTGGCAGCGTACTCTCATCTCGTGTGGTTGTACATTAGGTTATGCTATAAAAAGGCGGGAACCCTTGTTATCTTATCTGGAGGTATGTGGTGGGGAGTTCGGTTATAGAAACGTGGTTTTCTGAACAGCATCGTCGTTTAGTCCGCCATGGTAGTAAAGTGTAATTACCAATGGTATCAGTCTGCTGACCAGGTGCATCTATCAAGTTTCAAGTAGTTATTTTGCTAAATATTTCTCATTTTTTCCTCTTAATTTATCTTTTTTTTAAAAATGATCGTGCAGGTCTGATAAATTTTTGTTACCAATAGACTACATTTGTTGTCTCAAAGCCTGCCAGAGGTGTCTTTCGTCTGCCAATCGATTTTTATTATTAATATTTAAATAATTAATTAGGTGCTTTACAGCGCGGCCTACCTTTGAAATACAATTCACATAGTGTAAAGATGACCCCTGATTTTTGCCAGAATTCAATTTCAAGTTTAGGTTTTCTGAAAACGGGAGGTCTGGATTCGGCCTTTCTGGGAAAATGACCCTTATTACAATCAATTTGATTAGTCTATTAGAAAGCTGCAGTTTTGGCGTAGTTTTTCGGGGGCCTGCACAGTCTTGTTTCAATAACAACAAAAGCATTTAAAAAATAGGTAATTTTAAAATGTTGACAAATTTACTTTTTGAACTCTTTTTTTGTGCCCTAATTCTGCTTTGAATAATATGTTAAGTCAATAAAAATACGGGGAATGTCACTCTCTTTCTAATGGGAACCTCGCATTTGAATTATACACAAGTTATGGCAGTTTTAGTGAAGTAAGAACGAAAACACGAAAAAATATAGAAAGTAAAATAACTCGGAAACGAAGCCTGTAAAGAAAAAAACTCCACTTTTGGTCGGAGATAGCTTGTAAAACACGTCGGACACGACTCACGTTACACCCTGTGTAGTGCTCGTCTGTTTCTTCTTTGATCTCCTGAGTCAAAGTTCTCAGTTCACTTTCTGCCTTGTACCATGCTGATTTGTGGCTGGTCACTTCCCATCGTTTCCTGGCCTTGCATTCTTATTCCCGTGGGTAGTTGACACCTCTGAGTCTTCTCACAATCATTTGTGCATTTTCCCAGGCCATTGGGATTTTATAAAGCTATTTAGTAGAGATGTTTTCGAAAAGAGGGAAGAGTTTGGCAAATTTAGTCATTTGTGGGGTGACCTTCAAATTGTTGACAATCAAATCTTCTCCTATTTTCGAATGAAGTATTGCAATTTAAGATACATTCTTGAAAACATCTATTCGAAACTCAAAATGCAGTTGTGCACTTGAGCTAATCATCTTTTCATCGTCATGGCTCGTGCGTGTTTGGACGAAAACGGGCCGAACGTTCTGGGCAAAAGGGACGCGGCCCCTATCCGGATCACGTGTTTGGATCGTTCTCGCGTTTTCAGACGAACTGAGTTTGTAGCTTTCCGCTTCCAGTGGACAAGAGGCCTTTAATCCAGAAGTTGCTATTATTTGTTCTGAGTGAGCTGTTACATGGGTCATTTCAACATTTTGGTCACATTTGGGTATCAACTTTTCTAAAGGATAAAAGCTGAAACTTGATCGATTTTCTTGTTCCTAATCAATCACTGCGGGTCTCTCGGCATATTACCTAAGTGAGCACACATAATCTTGAACCGTACTGCTGATACGCCATTTTGAAAAAATAAACTTGTAGGGAGGGGGGAGGCATATACTACTATTTGTTCCCCTCTTGAGCCTCCAACCTCAATTGGAATCGCCGCTCAAGTCTTTCAAATTAGGCGAATGGACCAGCACAAATTAGCTTAATTTTAGCTACAGTAAATAAGTACTAAGTTTTACTTCCAAAATCTCACTTGCTACAAGCAGATCTAACTCCCTACAGTTTAAGGGGCTGTTGGCTGAATAGTGCAGGGAGTGAGGTTATACTCTTTTATCGCCTTTACAGGTCACAAATCAATTGAAACTGGTTGAACCAACGAATTTCCCACAACTACGAGGTCTGATCAAAAAGTTCCAGAACTTTCTTAATAACTCTTTATTAATTAATTTTCAAATATTTTCAAATTTGTCCCCTTCAAAGTACTCCCCTTGGCTACGTATACACTTCTCCCAGCGTTTTTTCCATTGATCCATGCAGTCGGAATAAGCCTCAGATGGGATGCTGTTAAGTTGCTCCAGCGATTTTTGCTTCAGGACGTCTATGGAGGCAAAACGCTGTCCTTTCATCGGGTACTTGAGCTTGGGGAACAAGAAGAAGTCTGCAGGGGCAGGGTGAATAGGGGGGCTGGGGAATGACGGACATCGCGTTTTTGGTCAAAAACTGGCGAATCAGGAGGGCAGTGTGACAGGGCGCATTGTCGTGGTGAAGCACCCACTCGCCGCTCGCCCACATTTCTGGCCTCTTCCTCCTCACAGCTTCGCGCAATTTTCTAAGGGTTTCTAAATAACGAAATCGGTTAATTGTCTCACCTTGGGGCATGAATTCGTGATAAACAACACCCTTGGAATCGAAGAAAACTGTCAGCATCACCTTCACGTTTGACCTCACTTGACGAGCTTTTTTGGGTCTCGGAGAAGTTGAAGTCTTCCACTGTGATGACTGCATCTTGGTTTCAACATCGTAACCGTAAACCCACGTTTCATCACCTGTGATGATCGTTGTCATGAAGTTTTCATTGGAATTGGCCATTTCCAGAAGCTCCTGGCAAACTGCAACACGGTGTTGTTTTTGGTCGACCGACATGAGTCTTGGAACAAACTTCGCTGCGACCCTTCTCATCCCCAATTTCTTGGTCAAAATTTCCTGACATGATCCGAAGGATATCCGGCACTCTTCGGCCATTTCGCGGATCGTCAGGCGGCGCACAGTGGTCCAGATCACGAATCTAGCTGGACAAAACTTCCCTGTCTCGTGTTTGTTAAAAACTTACTAGTTGCGGGTGGTTTTCTCAAGTTTTTTTACCTTTTGAATCGAATGAGACCATTTTTGCATCAATCAGACGAACCGTTTTCATGATATCACGTTTCTAGTTTCCCCTAAAACCGTAAATTTTATATTATTTTATAAAAAATGGATGGAAAAAGCCATTGGGCATAATTATTTCTCTTTACTATGAGAGTCATGAAGTTGTGAGTTCGCAAAATAATAATAAAAATAAATGAATAACATCCGAATAAAATTGAAGAAATGTCGAGCGATAAAATTAAATAATTAACATGTTAGTGAAATACTGAAATCAATTTCACTTTCACTGCTGCTTTCAGCACTATCAGTGCTCCTTCCAGGGATTACTAGCAGCTTCAGAACTGCTGGATCCAACTTGGACTTTTTCATTGGTAGTTGTCTTATGGAGGTGATCACGTAATCTGATGAGACCAACAGGTGGTGGAGTATGTCCTCATTCGTATGCATTCCTGTGGTTTTGCGAGAAAAGTCCTCTCGGTATCTTTTAAAATCTTTGTGCCGAGATTCTGCAAAGTCCATGACCCGTAGCGCTTCATAGAGTTCCCTCTAAGGAATTACCAAAACGTTTCCTTCAAAAAAACAAAAAACCTCATTAGTCGCAGGGACGCAGGTGGATGCAGATGATTCCAATTTTGTTCAATACCTTCCATTGCCCTATAACCGCCCAATAACAAATCATGACATTCTAGGACGTTCCAAAAAAAAACTGGCCTTTTCAATATCAATATCTTGATATTTATGAAATTAAAATGTAGGTAATCTGAACGTGTACGTTTGGGCCAATGAATTTCAATTGAATTTGAATTGATGGCACATTTTGTTGTTATACTTACCCACTTCTATGGAACTCATCACTTGTAGTACTCCTTACACTATTAAAACGACAATGTGTGAGGGGCTGCCCTCCGACCTTCTGTCGACCATCTTGGACATTGATACTTGCCATTGGACTTTGATACGTCTCTTATTCATTCCTTTCCGAGTTCAGGGACTATTTGAGACAAGTTTAGTCGGGGTTTTCGATGAATCTGGCAACATTGACTTTTGGACTTTTGTCCACCTAGATTCGCGATCTGGACCACTGTGCGGCGGTTCGAACGCACCAGGGTGTTCACTTGGGCCACATGAGCGTCCTCAGTTGACGTCGAGGGTCTCCCTGAACGAGGGTCATCTTCGACGGACATCCTCCCTTGTTTGAAACGCTGGTACCACTCGTAGCACCTTGAACGACCCATGGTTTCTTCCTCGTAAGCCTCAGTTAACATTTTGAAAGTTTCCGTGAATGATTTCCCGAGTTTAACACAGAATTTGACACAAACTCGCTGCTCCTGCTTCGCGTCCATCGTCAAATTCGCCGCTGTACAAAATTGCGCTCCACTAGAAATGCGATAACTTCCTAACTAAGAAGGTTATCGCGATAATTCAAAATTTGCGTGACTCACGAAGAGTAACGCTAACAGCTGAGACCATCGGGAAGTTTTTAACACTCTCCGTTTGCGCGCAAAATCAAAAGTTCCGGAACTTTTTGATCAGACCTCCTACACTAATTGTCAACAAGTGCGATCAAGTTTCGTTTGCCATAGTCAGAATGTTACTGGAGTAGGGAGTGAGAGTTGAAAACCTACACTGCTGCCTCCAGGGATGGTTTTCCCGGTGGAACTGACTGGGAAGGTCTAGGCAAAATCCAACCACCAGCGTTGGACCATCGTGAATAAGGGATGCCCACAAAACAGAAGCAACTTCATAAACACCATTTCCTGCCAGTTGGAGGACTACTTTTTAAAACATTGTGGGGACTGAGGAAAAACAGTGTGACACTAAACTAATACGCTGATAAGGCTACTTGATTTGATCCAATTTTTTTTTTTTTTTTTTTTTTCCTGAGGCGGATATCCATTGTAGATGGTATGTTCTTTCATAGTGTAAGTGCATATAACAGCCCCAATAAATCGCTGAGTATTGACGATGGAAGTTGTAAACCTCTGGTTAGTGACAGCTGTAGGGAATGAGAAAGACGGGGTATTTTCTCGTGGGTCCTGTAGGCACAACGTTTACAGCCTTTTCTATGGAAAGTATACATCAACATAGGAGAAAATTTTAAAACACTTACAAAACTGTATTCAGTTGAGGTTTGACGACAATACTGATGTGTGACATAAATGTGACCGAAATTTAGAAATGACCCTCATAAAATGTTATATTATAAAACCTGTTCGTTGGTTCTGCGTCCAAATTTATGTGGAAAATGACCCTCCACTCGCGTATGTCATCAAAAGTTTCGAAAAACTCTTTTTACCTCCTTTTTGCCTGTAATTTCTAAACGTGTGAGGCGATTGGGTGAGTGCGTAAGAACAGATTTTTCTCATCAATCTAATGCTTTTTGTGGCCCATAACGACGTACGTACAATAGAGATTTGAAATTCTCATACAGTAGAACACTCCGAAAGTAGCCTCCGATGTTCTCCGAACATGATGTCCTTTGGGAGATGGGCGCGCTGGACGTGGATAAGGGTTTGGGGCCTGATGGCGTGCCGCCAGTACTTTTGAAGAATTGCTGTCAGTCTCTTTATGTCCCCCTGACTCGTCTTTTCAACATTTCATTGTCGTCTGGAGTGTTCCCTGCCAAATGGAAAATTTCCTTTATCACGCCTATTCATAAAAAAGGTGACAAGACCTCCGTCAAGAACTATCGTCCAGTCTGCTCTCTTTCAGCGGTGCCTAAGCTGCTGGAGAAGTTACTGGTGTCCCAGCTTTTCCCGCTGTTCAAGCCATTTATTACTAATGCACAGCACGGTTTTTGTAGAGGACGTTCAACTCTGACCAATCTGTTGGAACTTTGCGAGTATGTTTCGGATGGGTTTCATCGAGGGAGCAGGGTTGATGTCGTTTCGACGGACTTCACAAAGGCTTTTGATAAGCTGTCGCACGCTCATGTCCTGGCCTTGCTTGACTCATTTGGTGTCCATGGGACCTTCCTCCGTTGGATGGCAAGTTATCTGACAGGTAGGCAACTTATTGTGCGAGTTAAGAGTACACTTTCCACCTCCTTTTCGGCATCTTCAGGCGTACCCCAGGGATCCCGTATTGGTCCACTTATATTTATTCTTTCGATCGATAGTGTGTCTCAGATACTTGGTGGTGGTGTGAGGTGCCTCATTTTTGCTGACGACCTTAAACTCTACAGGCGGATCGATGAGGAGTCGGACTGTGATGCACTGCAGGAGTGTGTTTGGAAGCTTGAGCGTTGGTGCGATTTCAATCACCTCTTTTTGAACAACTCCAAGTGCTCAGTCATGTCGTTCCATAGAACGCAGCACTTGGTGCACTATGAGTACAAGCTCGGCGGCATCCCACTCACCAGGTGTCACCAGATTATGGATCTAGGGGTAATTTTGGACGAGCAGCTAACCTTTGTGGACCACATCGACTGCATCACTAAAAAAGGAATGAAGGCCCTGGGTTTCCTAAAAAGGAGTACTCGTGAATTTACAAATGTGCCAGTGCTAGTCCTTCTGTATAAGACACTAGTCTTGCCAGTACTCGAATATAATTCGATTTTATGGTCCCCTCACCATGAGGTTTACCGGGCACAGTTGGAACGGGTCCAGCGGAGCTTTGTTCGCTATATTGCGTTCAAGTCAGGTATCCCGGCGGCTGAGTTGAATTACACCTCTCTCCAGAGCATCCACAACATCCCGCTCCTCCAGCATCGTCGGCGATTGGCGGACATAGTTTTTCTCCATAAGCTCCTAAATGATAAAATTGACTGCCCCCGCTTATTGGAGCGTTTAGATTTCAAAGTGCCACGTCAGTCGTCCCGTTCGCGGGAACTTTTTCATGTCCCGTTCCACTACAGGAGCTACCTACAAAATGCCCCCTTCACGAGAATCCCAAGGCTTGCAAATGCTGTCCTAAATAACTCACCCACTCTTGACTTTTTCAACTCCTCATTGAACTCCACCAAAGAATGCACAACCAGCTTCCTCACATCTCAACACTAACATAGACATTGATGATAACATATATATACATACATAAATGCAAATACTAATTCATAATAACTGAACTCTGTTTCTTGTCGCTGACAACTAAATATTTAATTCTGTAAATTGGGCTTGCCCGTATCATGAATAAATAAATAAATAAGTAGAACCTCAATTAACCGCCAGCCCCCTGGCTCAAAATTTTTTTTGTTATGTTTCCGCGTCCAGCGCTCATGTACATGTATAGTGATATTTCATTCTTTTCTTATTAAAATAATTTGTATTATTCACTTGAACTTCGTGTAGTTTTCTGTATTCCTCTTTCAAAATCATTTCACATTCAAAACTGCACAGCAATCATGACGATTAGGACTTACAATTGCGCCGCTTTAACATGCAAGGCAGTGAAAAGCGGCATGGCCACGCCAAACACTGTCTAGCGCCTACGTTATTTCTTTCGGCGCTAGTGTTATTTATTTTATCCGCCTATTCGTTTCTCCGTCACGGTCCCGGTCCCGAGGGTGCCGGTTAATCGAGGGTCTTCTGTACCTTGAAATGTAAAATGACAAAATTTGTGGGTGGGTTATAACCATTTTTCCCTAAATGATTAAAAGGGCTCATTTTCCGAAAGGATAACTAAAAAGTTAACTTTGGCTTCCCTTTCTCAATGATGTTATTGCTTGTCTCGCGATTGCATCCACGGTGTTCCACGTTTAATGATGAAATATTTAGTCAATTTATAGTTATCGTTATTGCAATACTTGATATGCTTTCCTACTGTAAGTAGTATTATTAGTTATTTATTTGCTGTTATTTTAGGCAGCGTCATATTTCGTTCCCAATATTTTCTCCCAAAGTGGTACTTGTACCATACATTCAAATAAAATAGATTTCATATTGAGCCGCATGTATTAGCTTGTACCATGTTTTATTTAACTATTACGTTTCAAGTCGAGTGTTTTTGTTTACTGGATCACAAATTACCACAAAAGTGAAGTCTGTTCTATCCTCATTGTTATAGGGTTTGGCTATGGCGGCCGTTCGTTTCCGATTTGACGGCCAACCCATCAACGAAGCTGACACTCCTCTGAGTCTTGAGATGGAAGAGGGCGACACAATCGAAGTCTACCAGCAACAAACGGGCGGTTTCTGCTTCTGAATCCAACCTCTCGTTCCGCCCCGTACGAATATTGCCCATTAATGAACAACATTTCTTTGACTCGATATGTGTTGGTAAAATATATTGCAAGTTCGCCGATGTTGTAATGACAAAGATGTTTCCTTTTTTTAAATTGCGTTTTTCGAATCAAAACTCATAGTTTAGTTAACGAAAAATCAACAAACTTGAACACGGGGCTGGTGTTCCTAATATTCTCCTCCCATCACTCCCCTATGATGTAACAAATATTGTTGTCTCCCCCCTCTCCTTAATTTCGTTTTGATTTTTCTTTTTACTTTTTTTTACATTTACATATTTGTTCTTTATCTTGATTGGGTTCGTATCTGTGGAGAACGTGTGACTAAATAATCTTGAATATTGTGAATCCTACCGACATCATGTTTATATATCTGTGTTCACGGTAATTGAGTATTTTAAATTTAAAAAGTATAACCATTAAGTTGTTCCAATATTATTCACTTTTTCCTAAAGATAAATTTACAAAAAAAGAAGAAAATTGTTTTATTTTCAACATTCCTGATTCACAGTTTAATCGACTGAAGCTGGTTTCCGCAGTCTTGCTCGGGTTTGGGTAATGAAGTAGGTGAAGGGTTCACCCTCATAATTGTACAGAACTCCTGTTATTAATTTTCTCTCTTTGGTTTATTATTTTCAGAAATAACCCCCCCCCCCCCCCCCCCGTCAACGCGTACGTGAACGTGCTTGAACTTTGTAAAAGATTGCACAAGATGATTCAAGTCCAATGGAATTTTGTTTCATAAGCTTTTTTTTTTTCATAAGTTTTTCAAGACTTCTTGCACTATAGTGGATAAGTGAAGCGCTGGAAAAAGTTCTACTCCATCTAGTTGAATTTCAACGATTCTATTCGTGGAGTTCTTCGTCACACCATTGTAAGTATTGACATAGTCCTCCCTGGATATTATAAGCTCATGCGTGATAGACAACTGCAATGGTTATTTTCCTTCCAAGTCAACCTAGAATGGTCAAATTCGAATTGTAGTTTCCATGGGGGGTCTGAAATCAGACGAGAGCGCTCTCTATCCCCCAAGTGAGGCTCAAGGGCTATTTTCTGTCCTGATTAATCTATGAAAGCTGACGTTTGAATGGTAGCTTCTATGTGAAATCTGATGAGTACATGCTTGAATGGAACGACCCTCCCAAAAGCAAATGCACTATCCTCGAAGTCTGGTGGACGAATAAATTTAAGTTGAGGTCGATTAAAAACAAAAAACATGAGAATATGGAGGATAAAACTATATAGTTAACAACTATTACCCCCTCTCGCCATTCCTCAAATTTAAATGTTCTTTATTTAAAAATGTTTCTTTTCTTGGGCGATGCATTCTTGGAGGCGGTCCTCCAGGTTCTGCCTAGCTCTCTCAAGCATATTGATGGGAATGGATGAAATTTCCCTCTCAATTGAAGCCTTCAATTCTTGTTGAGTGCGGGGTTTATTGGTGTACACTCTGGCTTTTAAATAGAGAGAAACAGCTAGGTCTGGCGAGCGAGGGGGCCATTCCACATCTCCATTTTGCGAAATCAGATGCCCCGGGATAGTGCGTACTGTTCAGTTGCGGAATGGAGAATTTTTCTGTCATATGTCCATGTCCCTCAGAAGACACCGCAATTGCTTGCACCATTTCATTTAAAAAAAAATAAGGTTCACGTATTCCCAACGTGGAAACCCCACACCAAACTGTTACCTTGTCACTGTGGCATTGCTGGTGTAATAGGGGTGGGGGCAAAGGTTGGCATGGGGCAAAGGTTCTCAATGAAGTTTGAAAATGACCGGGAAGAGTATCGGCGGAAAATGGGCAAGCAGTGCATTTGTTTACTTTCCGTCAGTCACCTCGTGAAAGCTCATGGGGGCCTGAACTCCTCATGCCAAGAAAATGAGGTAAGTATATTTTTGTCATTTTTGATGTAATTTTTCAGAACTTTTGAGGATTTTTCAGCAGCACACAAAGGCGCAAACAGCATTGGGCTTATTTTTGTGTGCAAGAGCGGTTAATAAGCTTTCAGATTCTGTAATTGGTTCCACGGTTCACTCAACAACAATGTTGACGATCCACTGTACAACGAAACCTGCTGTGATGGGGCATAAGTTCGCAGGTATTACGGGGTAAAGGTTTGCACAGCGAACTTTTATCCCATCTACAAACCTTTGCCCCTCTTCCTAGTATTATTTATTCCTTATGCTCTATAACAGGAATTCTTATTTTTGGTTAATTATTTTCAATAGTAAGCCTTTGTAATCGTATAGGAAAAATTTTTTACAACCCCCCCTTAGACTTTGTTGTTTTACGTTTCAAGGTGAGTAGATTCAAAATCTGCAATGTCCGTCCGCCGTCCGGGCCATAAATGCCCTTTAAATTGATTTAAAAAACCCGTCCTTTCGCTCATGGACTCCACTTCGGGTCTAGTTGGTCCTAACTTCCAGCCAACCCGATCGCTTCTCATGCAAAGATGCTATGGGCGAAAAACTTCTCAAAAACGTGCAAAAAACGTGTTTTTTCGAGGTATTGCTGTAAAAGGCATGTTTGGTATCATTTTCCTAATAATTTTGGACGCGAAATCGATTGGGACGGGTTTCAGACCCGTAAAAATTCATCCAAATGAAATAATCGTGATTTCTGGTCTAAAATTAATTTTCCTCTGATAGGCATTTTTTCAGTATTTTCGGATTTGAAATCGACTGGAAGCGGTAGAAATTCGTGCAAAGCAATCAATCATAATTTCTGGTCCTAAAATAGAATTCAAAATGCCACGAACAAATCACGCGTTGATCAAAAAATAATAAACCCAAGTGTTATAATTTGCAGCGTTTTTTTGGTCGTTTTAGCATTTTTCGCAACTAGAGCCGAAGTAATTTTATCTCTACCTACCTGTAACGGTCTGCGGTTTTTTCATTCCAGGAATTACTAGAAAACAACTGAGCAGAAGCCCCTCACTCAGGCTCTCTACGAGCAAGCTTGTGCTTTGATCAATGCAGGCTCTTCGAATTTTTTAGGGTGTAATTCTGGGTTCATTCTGCTACTTTTGTTAGATTTCAAATTTTCATTTTCAGATTTTGTTAGACTTCAGGATGCCTCTGAAGCTCGAAGCGTTTACGTGCCTACCTTTCATTTTGCTACTTTCGTTAGATTTATTGAGCTAAAGCCTGAAATATTTTTTGAATATTATGTGATTTTTGAGATGTTATAAGCCTAGTTTATCTTTAAACATGATTACTTTTTATTTTTGGAACCTAATAAAACTTTTATACAGTTAAATTTGTGATGTTCTGTGCTTACCTAGCTCTGAAGTTACAAGTGGGGCAAAGGTTCGCAGGGTGAACCTGGTGCAAACCTTTACCCCACTGAAGGGGGTAAAAGTTCGCAAAAAGGCGGGGAGTTAAAATGGAAAATTCGAAACTAAATCTTTCCAGAAAAAATTCATTCTTTTCACTGAAGGTGGGGGAGATACCTAGCTACAAAATAAGCCACTTTTGGTGAGAAGAGGACCTAAACCTAAAAATCGAAAACTCGAAACTGCAAACCTTTGCCCCCACCTACCCTAAACGTCGGCCCAATACCGAGAATTCAGCGTGTTGACGTAACCGTCATGGAGGAAGGAAGCTTCGTCATGCGATTGCTGAACTGTAGCCTTTTTTTTATGGTCTTCTGAAACTTCCTATCCGGCTCTTCAAGAGAATGAGGCGTCCTTTCCTTCAATCTCTTCCGTTTGGCCATACTCTCCATTTTAAAAACACCCGATCCTTGTGCGCTACTGGGTCGAAGAAAAACTCATTTGTTGTAGAATAGTAGGCAGAACATCAACAATGATCTAGAACATTAAAGAAATCTACGAACTATACTATGACGGAAAATGTACTTACTTAAATTTCATTAATATTTGCTTTAAAAAATGATCAAAAAGTTTAAGAAATTATAATAAAAAAAATGTTTCATTATTCAAATTTTATACGAATAGCAACTGGATATGGACTTTTGGAGAAGGGTTTAAGAATAGAACTGGCGATTTTGTTCCGCGTTACAGGGTCAGTGAAACTATTAGCATTGATATTTTTAATGTGGGGAACACGTTTAGTTGGGATAACGAAAGCTACTAGTTTGAGCTTCTTAGCAGTTTGATCAGGGGAAACCGCAATAACTTGTCCAGTGTGATACCACATATTGTCCCTTTTATGCCAAAATAATAAATGTGCAATTGTGTAGTTTCGAGAAAAATAGAAAAAACAGTTTTCAAATTTTGTTTAAATCTCACAGAATTCAGTTTGCTGTTTGAGGTACTTTTCATCCACTTATGGTCTCAGACCTATCAATGAACGAGGGAAAAATAGTTGTATGACACTAGCCCACCCCCGCGTCACAGATCACACATTCGTGGTTTGGGCAAAAAAAAAAAGAGATGAATAATACACATTCATGGTTTCGGCCAGTAAAATTTCCTATGAAGACTATATAGATACGGTGTGTCACAATATTCAGTAATTGATAAGAGGTAAACCTTTTCTTTGTCAATGGTTCATTCCGCTGTAGTTTGATTGACAGTTTTGTAACGAAAAAATACCGAGAAAATCATAACTGAACCAGGCATCGTGGATGTCATTGCGGTTCTTATGATTTGGATAAGAACACTCCATACCAATTCTTCCGACTCGTATAGGTCCAAAAACTCTAAAACAACTTCGTTTGGCCAATCCATTTCACTATCAAGCTGTAAAAAAAACGGAGTGCAGCAAAAAAACTCAGGGGAAAAGTGGCCGGTAGGGATGGAACATCGATGTCCGATATTATCGAAACATCGATGTTTTTGGGTCAATGTTCGATGTCTTACCATCGATGTTGAGAAGACCGATATTTATCGAACATCGATGTTGTCCCTTTGAAATTATCACTACCATGGATGTTGGAAATGACAACATCGATGTTGGGATTGTTAATATAACCTGCAGTCCCGTAACCTGATTCGTGTAGTTGTTCTATTGTTACCACAATATTATCATTCCCTATTCTCGTTCTTTTGTGATTTTTTAATGTGATTTGCAGAAGTGACTGTGAAATGCCTCCCAAGAGTGAGTGGTGGGCAAAAAAACAAAAAAGGAAAAACTATAACATCGATGTTTGAGTTCAATAACATCGATGGTGAAGGTAACGATAGTTTAGGCTATCGATGTTGACATCGATGTTTTGGCTTCGATGTTCCATCCCTAACTGAGGGAAAATGGTTATGGAGAAGGGAGATGTGAACAGTGCTTTGCGCATGGGCATCTGCGCAGCAGGCTTCATCGAGTCCGAGAGTTTTGGGCGGGGTCGGTCCCCTCTGTAGATGCGCTTCCAAGAAGGTGGGTAGAAAGATGGTTGCTACGCAGGGCGGAGCCTCCATCACGGAGGGGGCCACGGCTGCTACACAGGACGGTAGGGCCCACAAAACGAGGGGCTCCGCCTGTGACGTCACTGCGACGCTACTTCCACCGGCGCTCTGCTTTGAGCTCACGGATACTACACGGTAGGGGTCACCCGCTCACGGATGAGCACGGAGACTCTCTTCCCACCACGCACTAGACCACGGTAACTACTCGGTAGGGGTCACCCCCCCCCCCCCCCCGGGCGTCTCAGAGAGGTGACGTCACTGGTGCTCACCGACCACCGGCCCCTCACCTAGCTAATGTACCCGTACTCATTCATATCTCGTTTCTAAGTATTTCCCCAGAAGAATAATTTAGTCAGTTGATCTGTTGGTAGATGGACGATTCAAAAATTATTTAATTCTTCAAATATATATGTACATTGTTGTTTACAATTATAATTATAAGGTAGGTATGAGGGTGATTCCTAAACTTGGGGCAATTTCGAGTTTCACTTGGGGAAATTTCACTCATTAGGCCTACGTTCTTGATTTTTTTTTCCTAACTGCAGGTTCTGAAGAGCTCATCTAACACCCTTCAGCAACAATAATATTGTCATAATAATGGTCAAATTATGACCATTTGGTTTTTAAAGAAAAGTAAATAGGTAATTTACGTACCTACTCACATTGTCGTGGTTGGTCTAAAATTTAAATACTCGGCTCGGCAGTTGATTTTCATGCACCTATAAATTTTTTATGAACGCCATTTTTTTTCCTCATTCAAGTTGAGGATCTTACGCCTTGAAAATAGGTTTTGCAATGCTCCTATAAAATCATGTCAGCAATTATGATCAACGAAAAGCTTCCTGCAACTTTTCTTAACATTGTCATGGTTGAAAGAGACCCCCAAGCAGTGGAAAGGGGACTCGGAATATTTTGGAAGTTGATGTTCGTCACGAAGGGTGGCATCACAACCAATCCCGCCTGCAAGCGCATCACGTCCCAATGGCTACTCAGTGACTGAGATCATGATCCTCTAGGAGATGACATTCCAGGAGCGTAGGTTTATTGTTGACATCGTCGTGGTTGTAAGTAACTAGTTCTGTGATTTTAATGACCAAGATTCCATCCGATGCATGTTTTCACAACTTCGTTATAGGCTGTAAATAATAAGCATTGGAGGAACCCTGAGACATGAGTACTTCTGTCACAATGTGATCTTAACGTTGAAAATAACATTGTCGTGGCTTTTAGTTTTTAACATTGCCGTGGAAATTCCAAATTACCAAAAGACTACGGCAATGTCAGAGTGCAACAACAATTTTAAAATTGGGTAATTAACTTCTTTTTGTACCAAGCTTATTATTATTGTGTACCACTACTCGGGAATCCACCTACTTGTTTGGTGACTGCGCAAGAGTTTTTACTGGTTAAGTACAGCGACTTCCCCCGGGCGGTAACTTACCCGAGGTCCTGCATTCGCCGTGCCCCTAAGACCGTGCTCTTACTCCGGCGCTCTCCTCTTGTGTCCTGTACCTGCGGATCGGGTGGCGAGCTCGTGAAGTCCCTGGAGGCAGCACCTAAAACGAGAGAAGCACACGCCGGGGGGCGGAGCCGCTGAGCGCTCCCTATCTTACCCATACACCCTGACCTAGGTGTAAATAGATAAATGGGGGCGTGTAGAGGGTGTGCAAGGATTAGGAACGAGGGGCTTCGGTAAAACTCAGAATGAAGTTAGTCCGGCGGCTGTTTGAACTGTTATGTTAGGGGAAATTCTTTAACACTGGGCCTATGAAGTTGGCGCCGATGCTGGGCCCCCTATAGCCTCATTCCTAGGATCTGGGGGCTAGAAATGCGGAACTCTAACAAAAAAAAGAAACTCTTCTGGTATGAAATAGGAGAGGGGCAACACAGTACCTTGATGAATGGGGTATGCAAGCGGCGGGTCCACGGCGGAGAGGCGGCGGCGTGGCGGTCGGCCACCCTCGGCCCCTGGTCTCCTCGGGGGTGACGTCGGTCCTGTTGATCGGAGTAGGATAGAACGTTGTCTGAAGAAAAAAATGATTTGAAGTAAAAGTTCAATGATAAGAAGATTGTAGCTCTTAAAGCGGATAAAGGAAATACAACTGTCATTTTGAAGAAACAAGACTACATTGAAAAAACTCTTAAATTCTTGAACGATAATAACTGCAATGTTCTCAAATCGGATCCAACTGATAATTATCAAAAAGTAATTCGAAAAGAAGTTGTCAAATCCGAAAATATTCTCAAAGGAATGTACAAACCAAGCCTTGTAGAAATGAAACCACATGCGCCTAGGTTATCTTGTCTCCCCAAAATTCATAAAGTAGGAATACCAATGAGACCAGTTGTTTCTTATATTGGTGCCCCAGCTAACAAATTGGCTAAAAAACTAAATACTTTGCTCAGAAATAGACTCAACTTTCGGCCACAGAATACTGTTAAAAATTCACTAGATTTGGTTTCAAAAATTAAAGATATTCAAGCACCTCCAAATGCCAAACTTGTTTCTTTTGATGTGGTGAGCCTATTTACCAATATTGATGTCGCTAAGTGCAAAGATGTGGTTAATGGGCTTATCCATGATTCTAATCTCGATGTTTTTGAAAAGAATAAACTCTGTTCGTTGATGTCTGTTTGTATGGATCAGAATTATTTTCTATTTGAGGGTCAATACTATACTCAACCTGGTTTAGCGATGGGTTCTCCGCTATCTCCTTTGCTTGCAGATATTTACATGGATCATCTTGAGAAACAAATCTTTCGAAAATATAAATCCAGTAACCTTTTGTATTGGTATAGATACGTAGACGACATAATTATTTTATGGACAGGAACCGAGACACAACTAAATTCTTTTCTGGAAAAAATCAACAATTTGGATCCTTTCATCAAATTTACCCTTGAATTGGGCGGAAATAAGTTAAATTTTCTTGATTTGTCTATCTCATTAATTAACAAAAGGCATGATTTCTCCATTTATAGAAAAAATACCTACAGTGATATAACTATTCGTAGTACTTCAAATCATCCATAAACATGCCGCCTTCCATAGTACGATCAATAGGGCACTGTCCATACCAATGAATGATCAAAATTTATTGAAAGAAAAATCTGTCACTTTTGCCCAAAGGGAGGTATGTTGGATGTGCTAGAAAAATTCGAAATTGTCAAAAGTGATAGGTCAGGAAAATGTTTAAATGATGTCATTCCTCAAAATATTTCTCCATTATTGGGTTCTTTCTTGTTTGGTTCCGCCTCTCTATAATGATACTGTTTGTGCCCCTTTCACTTTGTAAGCCTTGAGTGGCATTGGTTGGTCCTCCCCGCCCCCTTTCTCTCCCCCTTCCACTTCCTTGAGCCAATAGGATTCAATCTCCTCTCACTCGATCCTATATAAAGCGGCCCACACACTATCCAACCGTCGGCCGAGATTCGGTGGTGGGGGGTGCCGAAAGACGACCCCCTCTCCGCACTCGCACGTGAGTTGGGCGGTGTGTGGAAGAGACCCAACCGTCTGGCCCATTGGATGACTAGAACCACCCGACATCAAGCGGTCGGTTCCCCCCACCTTCAGTCCAGATTGTCGGCGGTCGGTTGGATAGTGTGTGGGCCGCTTAAGATATGCTTTCTGTGATGTACTTTCAGTTCATGTTTGTTACTGATGATGACCTAACCGTCGAAATCGATTTAACAGTGTAACTCTTTACTTTCGTGGAAATATAGACAACGTTCTATCCTACTCCGTTTTTATTTTTATTTTTATTTGTTTTTTATTTTAAGTGCTACGTTTTTTTATAATTTGTTTTTCTGTTGCACGCATATTAAGACTTTTAATTCGTATGAAACCTCGTTCTCACATTTTAAAAAACATTCTTGGATTTATTAACAAAATTGCCATGGAACACATCAAATTTTTGAAAAATAGAAGCTGAACAACGTGTTTTCAAGCTATCTGATGCACATTACTGGTTGATTATTATTTCATACAAAATTTTCAAGAAATAGCTTTTTAACCACCCAAATAAATTAAACAATATGAGTTACTACCAACATCAATCCAACCTCCGTCTCGTGTGTACAGTACAGACAGACAGCAACACAGCTGATGTCATTGTCCGAGCTCCACCTTACAGACAAGTACAACGTCATTGGGAATGTCATCGCATACACACACGCATTATGTTGAAAAAATAGTTTATTTTTATTTTTGTTTTGTTTATTGGCATTATAAATTTATATACAGCCATAATGTAATACAATATTATATTTTCTTTATCATGTTTTAAATGTCTTTACCTATTTCCACTATAAACTTCGTAAAATTAACTAGTTTAATTTTGTTAAAAAATAGTGTTTTTTTTTGGATTACGAGACTTGCAAACTTACGTCTAACTTGTTAAAAAAGTGTATTGTAACATAAAAAATTAGATCTAAAACAAAAAATACAATGTGAATTTAAAATAAAAAATCTGGTTGTGCCAGGCACCCGCCCATAGAACAACCGCCCATGAAACACTAGAAAAGTTGTAAAAACGCAGAGGTACAACTCCAACGCATAGGGACAGACGGGGGCGCGGTGACGTCACGACCCTCGGGTTTTCCCCAGTGGCCCCGCCTCCTGATTCGTACCGTGTAGTGTAGCAGCAGTGGTGTAGCAGCGGTGGGTAGACAGGGCTGTTACAAGCACAGAAAATGGAATAAGAAGCGGCAGTGGCACCTGCCGACAGTGAGGTGATTGGCACCCGCTCGACTCGACCCCCCACTCCTTTACCTCCTAGTCGATCCCCTCAGCTGTCCACTGCTGTGCTGTTGACCAAGGGCGAACATGAACCCTTCTCTACTACGGTGATTCAAGGTCACACATACACCACTGTTGGGTCGGATTCAACGGATACTAAACTAAGACTCTTGTCCAGTATCCGTGGATCTGACCGAGGGTAGTAGACTACAAGGTGGGGCTCACGAGCCGCTCAGGTTGGGATGCTGACGTCATTCGGTAACCACCGCCTGACTCCGCGACACAACGGGGTAACCGTTTTTTTCGAGCCCTCCCCGCGAACTTTATCTTCGGCCCCCTTATTCCGCAGAGGTTATCCCTGATACGGGTGTTATCATACATTAAATACGGCCCCTACACAATCAACAATAATGTCATTACAGGTAATGATAGATAGATAGATAGTTTAATTACATCATTCTACATGTTACATTCTTTATTTGAATAATAACTTATGACCGAGCTGGATAGTGTAACACTGTTGCGTAGCCCGGAGTTGGTTCTTACATCTAATTTTTATAAATGTACGTACCTGTAACACTATGTTTACCCCACATTAATTATTAAAATTTTGATTCCACTTCCATAAAATGATGTACTTAATATACACGCCATTTATATAGCTGCTAAGTTTATATAATCATTAATTTTAGTTCATAAAGTACTTGAATGGGTTATCTCTCATTAGTTTATAAGTTTCTCTTTTGAATAGATGCTCACCGTTTATCTTCATTGACATAAAGACATTACTACTTCATTCCTTTTCTTCATTTCACTATAAGCCTTAGACTGTCAGTAATAATGTCATTGTTTCGTTCAGTAACGTGTCTCAAGCTAAACATTTTATCTGTATTTAATATAACAACTGATCGTCGCATGGTAACCATCTTTCCCGCTTCTATTCAACCTTTCGTTCTTGAACCAGCACAACTGTCAACCTTCTATTTGTCCAACTGATATATACTTTACTAGAAGGATTGATGTAGGATATTTTTTTGACCAGCAACCTAGACAGAACATCGTGAGTCACATTATGCGCGAATTGAACCTATCTAAGGCTACTGGTGCTGATTGGCCTTGTTTTTTTTCAGAGAGGTTTTTGTGGATTTGTTGGCGAGTGATACGGATGTGGTTTGAGGTGAGTATGATAGTTGAGATAGATGTGAGCAGTTGTGGATGCCAGCCGATTTTCCCGAGTGATACGGACATGGTTTGAGGTGAGAAGATAGTTGAGATAGATGTGAGCAGTTGTGGATGCCAGCCGATTTTCCCCCCCTCCAGACGCGTAACCTACGTATTTCAGTATGTTCATTTCCCGCCATTTGCTAGGTACTTGAAAGTTCGTTATTCTCCGCCATATTCAAAAGTTGCAGTTTTTACGCGTTAGAGGTAACGCGTATCATCGATTTATATAAATCGATATATCGGAAGCGTGGATCGATATATAGACTTCGTGTTATGACGGTCTTATCAGGAAGGCCCCCCTATTCTGAACTTCTACCAAATCCTCGTTCAAAGTGAGTACATTATTATGTAGCTATTACTCGTACCTACTGTTGAGAAACAAAGTATTATTGGCTTATTGAAATTCCGATTGTATTTGATCCCGATTCCCGTTAACAATGCCCGTTATTTATGCTCTCCACTCATAATTTCCAGTGCAAAGGGGCAATCGAAGTAATCGGTGGAAAGCCGTATGTACCATTAAGCTCTAAATGTATTTCGTATTTTGCTCTTTTCCAGTAGTTTTCCGAAGTTGGGGATTTTTGTCCGCCCTTGGGGATAATTTGTCCGATTACCATTACCTAGTTTATCCCCCGTACTCCACCCAATCAGAAAGGGCTCCCCGGTAACTTTGGGTTGATAATGGGTCCAACAGTAGATCGAACGACCTTTCGAAACGCCTTGCCGGAGACTTTTTTTTTTTTTAAATAGAGGTTGCTGGAAAATCCATTACTGGACTGACAGTAATCAGTAATACATCAAAAGATGTATCGCCCTCACCCTTTGTGTCGGGGTCTCCATCGTGTCATACCGACTAAAAAACACCGTTCCTCTCGTCTTTTAGGACTGTCCTGGGACTGCTTTTTGTCATTACTCGGGACAGCCCCCTTTTTAACCTCGTGAGGGTTCCTCCTGGTCTTCACTACTTCTACTCTGGCTCATTCCCAGCTTCTGTTCACTTCCTTCTCTTTGAGCACCATAGTGATATACGTGCTGACTGTACTCCAGTTCTCCGCTGATTGTATCATCTTTTCTATTACTGTTTCTGGGCTAAAATCACCTATTACTCCAACCAATTCCTGCCTTAGCTGCTGCCATTTTGGGCATATAAAGAATGTGTGCTCTACATCATCGTCCCCCATCCGCAGTACACACACTTTGCCTCGGAAGTCTTCCCTATTTTCTTTAGGAACGACCGATAATAACCATGCCCCGTCAGGAACTGGGTTAAATAGTAATTAACGTCGCCCTGTTTCCTCTCCGTCCATTTTTGCACTTCCCCGATCAGACGTGCTGTCCACCTTCCCCGGGTTTCAGCTTCCATTTTTGCAGGGTCTCTGCTCTCTCCTCTCATTTTACTTCTCTGGCCGCATGTTCTTGCTTTCTGGCATGAACCCGCTTCCTCTCATCAGCCAAAAGGTCGATTGGTACAACACCCGCAATAACCTGGGCTGCTGGTCCACACACAGTCCGATAGGCACTGCAAATGCGCAAAGCACCCCTCCTTTTAACCGCCCCCATCCTAGAGGCGTACTTTTTATATCTTAGCGCCTCTGCCCAGATTTCCGCCCCATACAACATGATAGCCTCCGTTGTCCGCATGAGCAGCCTCCTCTTTGCTGGTGATGGTCCTCCCACATTGGCCATGAGCCTACTCAATTTCCCTGTTACAGCCGCTGCCTTATCTGCCACCTTGCAGATGTGGGTCCAGAAGGTCAACTTAGTATCAAGCATTATTCCCAGGTACCGCACTGCCGGTGAAAACTCCTTGCCGGAGACGTTGAGGAGTTTTTGTTTGGATGACGAGGTCGTTGCCTCGGGAAACGTTATCCTAGTTTTGGGAGAAAGAGAATCTCCCCTCACCCCAACTGTTGCATAACGTCGCTTGCCCGTTAGTTTCGGACGCCGATAAAAGTTGGGGAAAAAAATTGTTTTCTCGGAAGGTGCGTTGAAGTTTGTCCAACAACACAAAGGGTCAGAGAACAGCTATCCCTCTTAAGCGTAAAATGTCAGTATGATTATTCAGTGTTATTGTTCAGTATGTTAGTATGATTTGTTTGTTTATATATATTATTCATAATTTTTTTCTTATTCTTGCACATGCTATTATACATCCTATATGGTTTATGGATGAATATGCTATAATTTTTTGGGTTGATGTGTGATTTAAACCTAAAATAGCTCCTGTTAATGTTGATAATATAATAATAATTATATTCAATAAACCTTCTTTCCTTATTGACATAGTTAAGAGTCCAGGGGAAAACCCCCCGTCGTTGATACAAAGCTGATTATGAGAAAATTTAATTTTAAAGTTTACCAACTCACAACAACTTAAAAAACAAAAATTATTTCGAAAACACAAAAAATGTTGTGTTCAAATCATGGACCATGCAGATTTACCATATGTTTCTCGGATAACTTCTGGATTCTGAACTTAGAATGCGAATTTTAACCCTCTTTTACTCCTGAAGGAAACAAAGGAGAGAATGAAATCTTTTGAAGCATGAAAAAACATATTTTGATATCTACAAAATACACAAACATTTTCACTGTACAATTTATACACTAAGTATTTACTAGATTTTACAATGAATGTGTCCAAAATATACAGATTGAAAAAAAGCTTTTGTTGACGAAAAATACGGTTTTAAAAATATTCAATTATCACCTTCTAGGTTTTCACCTTCAATGGGACGTAAATGTCTCGATCATTGTCTTCTGATGCAAGTTCATCCGACGCCAAGCTTTAAAAAAAATCCTCGCTTACTTTCTTCCAATAATTGTGCCTGGTGAAATCCGTGTATCAAACCTAATTCCTATTGTTTGCGTCCGATTTTGATGCAATTTTAGAGGAATTTACAAATTAAGGGGTCAATTCACTCATTCTGCGCGAGCGCAAAAGTAAAATTCCCCGAACAACATTTTCTCAGTTTCTAGTGGTTTGATTGCGCTAGAATTTCCAAGGGAGTCGGGAAAGAACGGCCTGACAATTTCACATAAATTTCAACACTCAAACAGACAGACCCGCAATGCATGTCAACTAAACGTTTGAAAGCAAGAATGAATACCGGAACATGTCCCGCGGCATTTCTGTCTTGTTAATCGTTGTAACCAGCTTAAATTCTACATCTTCCGAGTTCGCCTGAAACATTTAGATCTATACATTCTTGTTACCTCCACGAGGAAACCATGTGCAACACCCATCTTGGCAAATCTATAGCTATAGCTATTCCCCACTCTTTATTAGATTCAAATTTGTGACAGGCATTGAGTTGAATTCCGGTGGTTTTAGACTCTTTTCCACCAAAATCCCGCAGGATTTAAGCGCTGTGCGATCGGACAGAAGTTGCCAAAAGATTGAATATGTGGCGTAAGTGAAATCCTGACCTACCCTAACCAACGGGCCAAAGTGGGAAGTGGCCCTCATTTTTAATAAATCTGCCGACTTCATCCACGCAGTCCTCTTGATATTTCCTAATCTTGCTAACTTCCTTTCATCCATCTAAGGAACCTCTCGAGCGTTGGCGGTCTTCCAGCTTTACTGCAGGATAATGGACTGGCCAATGTTGATTTGCCTTGACAATTTACTAGCCCCTATGGTGCAAAAACTGAATGGATCCAGAGATACTCCAACTGGTCCTGATTCATTTAATTTAACATTTTAGCGAAATGAAGTTATTGCAACGGCTTTAGAAAGCCTAACATGAATATTTTTGAAAATTTTCTTCATCAAAATCCATTTGAAGCATTCTGAGAGGATTTTAACACTTTTCTTATATAAGTAAATAACTAATATTTAATTTTATATACAAATGAGTGTGTGTGGTTTGAATCTAGGTCTTTTAAATGACAAACAAAACAAAAATTATGTAACGAAAAGAATATAATGATTGAAAAAATAATTACATCAATCCTAACGGAGCTCCCTAACGTTAAAATTGATCGCTTCGTAGAAATTAAATGTCTTTTATTGAAAAATGTAGTAAAAAAATGTTACGACTTGAGTCGGATTTGAGGTGAAGGCGGGAGTTGCTGGGTGATCGGGAGTTTGAGAACGAATCGGCGTAGTAGACGTTCGGTGGATCGGGGGAGAAGGGCTGAGTAGCGATAGGAGAAGAAGCCACTCGGGAATCTTCGGGCGAAGTCGGTCCGGGTCGTGAAATGTTCGAAACTTGCGGAACGATAAACCGCAAATCCCGACTTATTTCCGGACTTGGCGGGGAAATATATCCTGAATTTCCCGACTTATTTGCCTGCGTGGCGGGTGTACGGTTGCAGACGATTTAAGTATGACACAAGGATGCTGATGACCGAGCGTATACGAAAATGGGGCGAAATAGAAAAAGAGTCGACTCGATGCGCACGGAAGCAAACTAGATACTACTTGATGCCCATGAGCTCCGGCCGAGTTCCCCGTTATCTCACTTGGTCTCTAAACCCTTAATCACCAAGCTCACCTTAAACATCACCGTGGTAAACAAAAACAAATCTCCTTATTCGCGCGACAATTGCGTGAACAGTGTGTGTACCGAAATTTTCGTGCCGTCCGGGTGGCTACAACAGCCAGCGCTTTAAGGGGTTCCAGAGATAGTCGTAGGGCTGTACATACCCTCTGCCGTGGCTTTTGGGGTGGAAATTAGAGCCTGTGTTACGTGGTGCAGCAGTGTCCACGATATCAGATGCATTGTCAACTATGCCGAGTGACTAGGGCAATAAGCAGATATCGTTGCCATTAAGCCCAAAGCCTGCCATCAACCTTCATGTCCAAGTTGTCATTGGCAGCGTAGACCTGGCGGGCTAAGAAAAGTAGATACGATCGAAACGACCTGCGGCAAACTCTGAGCTAAAAGGAGTGGCGACTAATAACATCCAGATTATGTCTACAACCATGTCATGTCGAGGAGTGTGGTGCTGGTAAAGTGCCTCTGAGTCACTCAAGCTGCCCATCTCGTTAGGAGTACTTCGTGGTATCACTTAGACTAGTGGTCATTCTTTATTATTGAGTTTTCTTGAATCCCGATCAACTACATTTGCAAGTGCATTAGAGCATGTTGTGGATTACTTTTTGTTGCAGTTGCAAATAAGTTGAAAAAGTCTTCCATGTTTTTGAAATTGCTATATCTGAACGAAAATCGCTCCAAAAGTAACTTTGAGTTCTTCAGCATATTAAGCATAGGCAATATTGTCATACACAGAGACCGTGGTGAAATGGTAGCTGTACCTAACAGCATATGTGCCTCCCACTAGCGGATTTTCTTCTAAAACGCTTTCAAATTTCTGTACAAATCATTTACCAACTGTGCTTGTTTCTAAGTTTCAGATTTAAATCATTCAAATGGCCTGTAAGGTCTACCCGGAAAGCTAAGTCACACATCCATTTTGGGTCACACTATTCAGATAGTGGTTTATCTTTTATTTACATAAAGTCTGCTATCGCATTTCTATGCTCGTAAAACCGTTTCGCATTTTCCCTTCGCTTAGCCAATTGACTTCACTATATTATGTTAGGTCGTCATATTCGGCTGATATTTCATCCTAAAACTCCTTGGATTCTATAATTCTCTCAATTTATGCTGTTAGAACTTCTCCTACGGTAATTTTTAGGATACTTCCTTTGCCGTCTTGGAAGGTATCCAACACCTTTGCGCCTACAACCTGGAATTTATTCATGAAATCGATTAATAATCGCAAAGTTGATGTTCTGTACTGTTAAGAAATCGTTTGACACTTTATAAAATATTTCCCAGATTTTGATAATTCCCGTGATTTAATTCGTTTGAACATTATCTCCTTATATTCCTCTTTAGCTGTCATTCTCCATATATTCCTGTTTAGATCGTGCTCAACTAGAATTTCTTCATAAAATCGACCCAGAAATGGAAAGCTGTGTAAGCCTCCCTTCTATCCCTATTATGTGAATAGCACTTAAACGTTCAACCTGTGGGTTGGGTAGCGGACCTGAGGGGTCAAAGACTCCTGAAGGGAGTTTACTATAATTTGTGAAAGTGTAAAACCTCGCTGCAAGGGAAGTAGGTAGAATGAAACACGTGGTTTATTACCATAGAACTTCAAGAACATGTACAAAACAAAATACAAACTTAAGTATTGTACTGTAGCAACTCTTACACAAAAATAATAAAAACTGTTGTAATCAATAAACTCTCTCTGACTGGTAAATAGGGATGGAACATCGATGTCCGATATTATCGAAACATCGATGTTTTTGGGTCAATGTTCGATGTTTTACCATCGATGTTGAGAAGACCGATATTTATCGAACATCGATGTTGTCCCTTTGAAATTATCACTACCATCGATGTTGGAAATGACAACATCGATGTCGGGATTGTTAATATAACCTGCAGTCCCGTAACCTGATTCGTGTAGTTGTTCTATTGTTACCACAATATTATCATTCCCTATTCTCGTTCTTTTGTGATGTTTTAATGTGATTTGCAGAAGTGACTGTGAAATGCCTCCCAAGAGTGAGTGGTGGGCAAAACAAAAAAGGAAAAACTATAACATCGATGTCAGCATCGATGTTTGAGTTCAATAACATCGATGGTGAAGGTAACGATAGTTTAGGCTATCGATGTTTGGTCTTCAATGTTGACAACGATGTTCCACCCCTAGTGGCCGGAGAGCAGCTCACATAACAATGATGTGAATCACACTAAACGGTGGAGGGAGAATGCTGTGATCCACAAAAAAGTACCCTGACGATCAGCCCTGTGCAACCTGCATGTGTGGAGCGGGGCAGATGCTCGCTACTTGGCGAATATTTGTCTCCTTTGAAGTGGGGAGAAAACCGACACTGAGATTTTAGCACCCCCGAGCACGAATATTCGGCATTTGGCAAACACCGAGCGACCCTCCACACCACTAGGAAATAGGGGAGCATTGGCTAGGTGCTCGGCGAATACCGCATGTGTGGACCCGCCTTAAAGGTGCCCAGATGTCCCCTAGAATTCACAAATAAAATTTATACAACACTCACAAATTTCTCAACCTAAGTAATTTTGGAAATAGTAACTTTCCTTTTTACCTCCTTCTTTTTTTCCTTTCTGGCCCACCACTGGTTACTTCAGACCCCTTGTCAACCTCTCTCAACGCCTTTCATGCAACTATTGTTACTTCTCCAGTTTTCATCAGGTTGTGATGCCCCTAATTTCAGTTTTCAACTGATTCTTTCTTTATGATCTATTGGGCTGCAGGAATTTCCCGTAAGTAATGAAAAACTCAACAAATTGTAAAAAACTGTATTCTATTACAGTTCACCAACTACAGAGACTAAGGTTTCCTTAGAATATGAAACAATTACAAGGCCAGAGGATTTCATAGGGAAACAAACCTAGTCGATAAAAGGTAGCTATTGGAAAAATATTTTATTTAAATAACTAAGTGATAGCAGAGTATCAAAGTTTACATAGGTAGGTAGTAGATTGTTTTTACAATACAGGTACATGGGTGTTTCAGTGAACATATTAAGTAGTTACCAAATAGGTATCTTGATTATTATATAATATATTAATAGGTAAAACTTGATAATGTGAACTTCAAGAGGACATGTAGATACATTGTGGTGAAAATTTCGTGGAGTTTTCAATACATTGCACGAAACTAAGATTGAGCTAAACAGGGTGGTACGTCTTTTGAACTTAGCGAATTAAGAACTCGGATATTCTTCTTCAAGTCAAGGTACTTGGGATGGAAGACACCATAAAACAGTTTCAGAATGATTTCAGCTTCTGTTGAGTAGACTTTAGTCCGGTTGTAGAGTGCTCTGAAAAATTAACAATGTTTTACATCTAGACACGCACGATTTGACGAACAGAAGATAAGGAAATGTAATACTTTTCTTGATTGAGTGAAACAATGTCAAAGCGCACCGTGTCCTAAGTGGATGACTAAAGGCCGGATCACACAGGACACGTTATAACGCAACGATAGGTGTTCCTGTACCGTCGCGTTACGGCGTTCCACTTGCATGACGCAACATGGCATCATACCCGCCACACACACGGCGTTAGGGCTCAGCGATACTTTCAGTAACGTGGCGTCAAGTGTTGGGGTTGTAAAAAATTACAAAAGTAACGCGCGCTGAAGGCGTTCTCCTCGTTATTTTTTCGAGATGAGTGAGGAAACAGAGGCTCTCATTGACGAAACGATCCTCGTGTGATTGCAGCTCCTGACATAGACGGTAGTATTCCCCAAACTCTTCTTTCTTTTCATTGGTTGGGTCCACCCAATGCCGTCTACTTTTGTCATCTAATAATAATAATAATAATAATAATAAAAAAAAAAAAAAAAAAAACCAGTCTTGTCCGAACCTCCGGCCAGTAAACATAGTGCTGTATCGGTTGTTTCCTCGAGCGGTTATTTTTTTTCACCATGGCGAGCACTTCGCGAGATCTTTCGCTCGTGGAGGTGTTGACACAAACAAACCAGCGCGTTTTGCAACTCAAAGAAGGTCACGCTAACATCGGGGATCCAGTTTTGCAAGCAACGGTTGGTGAGTTATATTCACTTATTGAATTATTATGTCAGGTAATTGGGGAAGCCAATGAAGCTATGATTGAATCAAAGCGAGAAAATTCCAGTCTCAAAGTGCTCTATTCTCTTAATAACAACGAGGAAAAGAAGGGTAATGCGAAAACAGAAGAAATTAAACCATTATCTGACACTGATTATAGTACTGACGAAGAACGTCACGATTTAGAAACTGCCAAAAAATGGACAAAAATGTCCAAGTCTGATAAGAACAAGCTGGAGACAATGGATTGGCAGACCGTGCAAAGTAGAAAGCGCAAAAAAATGAGCAACTCACCGCCCAGTAGACTGGATGCTGTTAAAAAAGAGGGAAATAGGCAAATTGAACAAAAGCCTCCTCCAATAATTGTTGAAAAATTAAAAGTGACAACGATGTTCCTTAACGAGATTAAAGAATGCATTCCTGATGGTAAAAACAAAGTTACAATAATAAGTAATGGTTCTATCAAAATAAACGTTGTGGCGTTCCCTGCTGGAAACGTCCAAGTTTCCGACTACAAACTTTAGTTTGGTTTATTGGGCAATTGCATGGACCCAAAATCCAAACTACAGCCCAATACTAGGAAAACAGGTGGGAAAACGGGAGGAAGAAGAATGATATAGAGAGTTATTCCTTTAATAAAAGAAAAGGAAGGAAATATAAAGAACAAGGAAAAGAAAACCCCAGCACCACCTAGCGGAATCCAGGGGAACTCACACCCGTGGGCAGCCAGGAAGACTACCCCAGCTCCATCCAACGGCGGACTGACAAACCAAGCACCGTCATTCCGCGGTTGCACCGTGAGGCCGCGGTTGATCGGGTACGGCCCTGGTAAAGCACGAACGAATCGGGAATCGGCAATTGTAGTGAGAAGGTGTAGGCAGTCACATCGGAACAGGATCGTTAAGGAAGGATCGAGAAGATGAAGGACTCGGATTGGTAACGCACGTACTCGTAAATGCTCTTTGGACATCTCTCTCCGGCTACAACCCAGTCAGACCAGTATCGCTAACTTGAGCGGCCTGGAACAGTTCCGGAACAGTTCCACGAAGAGACTAGGTTCCACGTTCCCGATCCATCAGTATCGGCACACCTCTAACCTAGAAACCCACAAGGCTATAAGGCCGCTTGGGGTGAAACTCTTGGAATCACATTACTCCTCAGTGGTTACAGGAGGTGAGCTCACTCACAAAGCAAATCACGATTAATTAATCTGCATCGTAGTTTCAACACAAGAAAGTCTTATCAACCATACTTGCATTAATTCTACAGCTTCATTAAAAGCCTCAACTGCCTGGGATCTTTCAAACAGCTTCAACTCCACTTATCTTCATTAACCAAATGCATCAGCTTTTCCTCAGTTATCAAGTGCACAGAACTCTGTAGCTTAAGCAACCAAATTGTAAAATTAACTCTAGTTTATTTAAAGGAGTACTCTTTTAACACTAAAATAATAAAATAAAATTTAATTAAATTTTGCCTTGAATCTGTGAGGTTTCAGGGTTGGCTATAAGGGGAGGTTTGGAGGCCAATCATTAACTTAAAAGTTAAATTTCCTTTAAAAAATCATATAATTAAATCTGTGGCATTCACTGTAAACCCTCAGAAAACATAACAGTGGAAAAAACGCCACAACGTCGAAGACGAAAAATCCTATAGAGCTCTTGCTCAACTGCTCAAAACAAAGCAATACTCGTTTTACACCTACGAGAATAAGCAACAACGACCCATACGAGTTATGGCCAAAAAAATACCGTCATCAATTACGGATGAAGAGGTACTCGCAGACCTAAAAAGCAGAGGTTAGAAAATTATTGATGTGATCAATAAAAGATCAGCGAGAACTAAAGAACCGCTGGATATGTTTATTCTAACATTTAAGAGATGTGAAAATATTGAAAGCATTTACAATATAAATCAAATAATGAAAATAAAAGTAAACATTGAGCCTCTGAGAGGTAGTAAGCTTGTACCACAGTGTAAGTCATGCCAGGAATTTGGGCATACTAAAACATACTGTGGTAGAACCCCAAGATGTGTTAAATGTGCGGGAAAACATAGCACCGATAATTTTACCAAACAAGAACAAGTCAAGCCAACGTGTGTTAATTGTGGAGGAGAACATCCAGCTAACTATAGAGGGTGTACAGTAGCACAGCAAGCGCAGGCTAAAAAAAAATCATAATAATAAACATTTAAATTTGAAGCAGCAGCCGATCCAGGTAAAACAATCTGAAAACAAATCAAACAATATGCAGAAAGTACAAACTCAGAGTCAAAATATCCGGAAAAGCAATAAAAGCTACGCAAGTGCCGCGGTGGGTGCGGAAAAAAACGTTCAAAACATGTTGGAATCAATTATGAAAGAAATCACCTCAATTAAACGAGCGCAATATGAGTTAGTACACGGTTAGAAAAACTAGAAAATGAAAAGTCTACGCATCATGGCATGGAATTCAAATGGGCTGGCCCAACGCAAACACGAGCTACAGGTTGTTCTTGAGATTGAAAACATTGATGTTTGTTTGATTTCCGAAACACACTGTACCAACGAGTCATATTTAAAATTTAAAGGCTATAAATTCTACCATTCAATTCACCCCAGTAATAAAGCACTATGCTAGCTTCAAAATTGAGCAAGAAAAAATGCAGGTTGCTACGGTTGTACTGCAAACAGAAACGTACTCTGCTACTCTAGCAAGTATTTACTGTCCCCCTAGACATTACTTGAACCAAGCAGAATTTACTGCGTTATTCAAGCAATTAGGAAATCGTTTCATCATAGGAGGTAACTGGAACGCAAAACACACCTTTTGGGGATCTGGGCTCACTACTGGCAAAGGGAAGCAACTTTACCAGGCAGTGCAAGAAAATTTGTGCGATGTGCAATCGACAGGTAAGCCAACCTACTGGCCTACAGATAGCGATAAGCTTCCTGATCTTTTAGACTTTTTTATAACTAAGAACATATCTCATAATTGTACAGCTATTGAAGAAAATACTGACCTCAGCTCTGACCATTCGCCAAGCAGGTCCTAAAACCTGTGTAGACCTATGGTGTGCAGTTGTGGGGCTGCACTGCTAATAGCAACATCAAGATTGTACAAACATTCCAGAACCAAGTATTAAGGAACATCGTCGATGCACCTTGGTACATTCGGAACGACCCTTCATAATGATTTGAAGATCGAGAGTGTCGCTGCCACAATACGGAAATTCGCCGTTAAACACTCTGAACGGCTAAATGGCCACGTCAACGCAGAGGCCGTCCATCTCCTAGACATTGACAACCTTTTTCGAAGACTAAAAAGAAGAAAGCCGTTCGAACTGACACTTGACGTATAAAGACTTATCGTTCATAGTAATAGAAAAATCTCCAACACATTCATTACAAAAAATATGTTTATTCAATAAGAGTAAATTTATAAGCAAAAGTAGATATTTTTCGAGTTCCAATAATGTGATGTATTCTTATGTTGGCAAAATTGGAACGGCATCATGTTGGCGGGGACCTTGATAAAAAATGGCATTCGCATGTTTCTAAATAAAGCACGAGTACTACTATCGCGAGTGTGTCTGAATTATAAAGAAATTTCCTTTCCCTCTGGTCGGATATTAATCACTAAAGGTGTGTAGGAAAAGAAAACACAACAAATAACCTATAAGGGCCCTTAGGAAACAATATTGAAAAAGAAAATGAACGAACAATTGTTCTGAATCGTAAAAAAAATTATATGTATAAGTTCACTCTACCTAATTTGCGCAGGAGTAATTGAAAAACCAGTACACCAGAAATATAATTTATTGCGATACTATTAGGTTAATAATTACACAGGCGAAATAAGAATTTCAAGTTAATTCGTGAGAGTGAATAACATGACCGACGGCAGTTTCTGTACGACTAATGAGGATTCCAAGCTCGTTCCATGATACGATGTGAGCGGTGAAAGATCTCCGAGATCAGATAAGATGAGAGAGATTAACAGCGATACGAGGTGTCTACTTTTGCGAGATTGTATGTTCTGTACAAAGTCTGGAATGTGGCAATAAAGAGAAGGCATTTCGATTTCATATGATCTGGCCTGAATTCGAATATTCGCTCGCCGGTAGATTCTACGCTGGGTAGCTGCGACTCGAGGGGTTCCAGAAACGAGGTGAGTCGAGAGGGGGTTGCAGAATCGAAAAAAAGAAAGAGCGACTGCCTCTTGGTGTCCTGCAATAAAATTGGTTGAAGATAAGCCATTGTTCGCAAAGTTGGGCGATCCCAAGTGGCAAAATTGGAGAAGGGAAGTGGTAGGTAGGTACGTCAATCCGATGCTCAAAACTCGCCAAAGACTATCCTCAAATCTGCAGACAGATGTGTTTGGGATACTGCGACCCAGAACGAAGTGTCTCCTTCAGATGAAACGCCGTAGTTAAAGGTTGAAGAAAAGCAGTGTGAGGTCCTCACAATCTCAATATTGGCGTGTGACTGATGAGATTAGGGATCCTACCACTTCCAACCGATTGCAGGAATTGGGCGGCGCGTCGCAAGAAACGAGGCAGGGTTCAAGACGAGGCAGCATGGCGATAACAAAATCGAACGGGACAACAGGCGAAAAAAAAACTTGCCAAAACAAATAAACTAAATCCTACCTATTTTAAACACATAGCCTAATCCCATTCATGCAAAAGAAGCCTGATTGTTCAACAAACGGATAGCTAAATTCGTGGAAAAGGAGAAATAGCTGATATGAGTTCCATTTCAAACGTAAATCAATATGAAACAGAACTAACCCCCGTGTATACAAACCGCATTCCTAATATGTTTTGCACTACAAAAGCAAATAGATTGGAGAACTCACTTGTCAGGATTCTTTCTCCTCATCATCCTGATGACGACATCCGTTAATTTCAGGATTTCTCCAGCTATTTCTACACTGACACTACCATAAAGCTCTCTTGCACCATCGACACACTCTTCAATGAGAGTTGCGCTTTTCTTGAAATCTCCTGGGAACAGACACTTTTTTTTTTATTACAATTTTCAATTTCAATCAATTTGCCTAAATACTATTCAGAAAAAAAATCAGATCACAACTTTATGTAACTTTTCGCGATTGGTAAGCACTTGTTTAATCGTTCGAACACAAGTGTGTCATAAAAAATGTCTAACATCCCAATTTATGGTGACTTTTACCCGTAAATAATATCTTTCATGAAAGGAGAACAGTACTATAACATACTGCTGCTGCTACAGCCATAATTTACTTTTTTTCTAACAGGATTCGTGTAAGTGTTGCTTAGAAAAAGTATCTATCAAAATTAACTCACCAATCAAACTAACTGAATCATGTTGATAGTCCCTAGTGATGGGAAAAATCGATAATTTTTAAAACAATTTTAAAAACTATAGTTCTTGCAACTCAAAATTCAGGTAATCTCACAATATTCTCATTTTTTAAACCCTCAAGTAATAACTTTGAGAAGGAACTACTTATTGCATTAAATTTTACAGCTTTCTGTATATTTCTCGATATCACTTCATGCATACATGAGAAAAACGCTGCAAATTCTTTCACTGGGGTTTATTATTCAATTGGCTTGCGTTCATGATTTGAATTTCTACTAAGCTTTGGAGTGTGCGTGTTTCACAGGATAGGGCGATTATAGAATTTCAGGAGATATACATAGAGCACGTGAATCTGTTCTCGACCAGAATACCTATTTGGATTGATCAGTTGATCATATTTGTGTGCCTCCTGAAATTCAATAATCGCCCTATCCTGTGAAACACGCACACTCCAAAGGTTAGTAGAAATTCAAATCATGAACGCAAGCCAATTGAATAATAAACCCCAGTGAAAGAATTTGCAGCGTTTTTTATTGAACCTCAATACCCCCCCACAATAAAAACATCTATAATTTATCAAGTCCTTTGGCACTCGTATTGCGTTAAAACTTCCCCAAATCCAAATTTAAACGATGTAGCCAAAGGTAGACAGATGTAGAGGGGGCACACAACTATCATCAACTGATCAATCCAAATAGGTGTTTTGGATGAGAACCGATTTACGTGGTCTATGGATATCTCCTGAAATTCGATAATCGCTCTATCACCTGTAAAACACGCACACTCCGAAGCTTAGTACAGATTCAAATCACGAACGCAAGCCAATTGAATAATAAACCCCAGTGAAAGAATACTTATTTACCCCAGTAATAATATTGAAAAATTACCCCAGTAATAATATTGAATAATAAACCCCAGTAATAATATTGAATAATATTTTACCTATATATTATCAGAATGCTTCAACCCGTGTATCGGCTACTAACTACACTACAAGTATTCACATCGGCTATCACTCCAGTACCCACATTCACTACAACTCGACGCTAACGGCCGGACATCACTAGGTTACAAACAAACAATAATAAACCAAAAAACGCAAATGTTGGCACCATAAATCGGGAATGGTTTGACCTACGGACCTGGGGAGGGGCTCATTCGATGCCTGACGGTATGTTCTTAAAATAAGTTTACATTCATGCCGCTTGGACTTGTTTTGAGGTTTCTAGGGATTTTACAAAACTTTGACAGCCCTTAAAGGGCACTTTAAATTGAGTGAGAGAGCTGGCTCAAGAATTGGGGCGTCGTCGGACCAACATGGATTCTTCCTGAAAATTTCAGATTTTTTTCTCCTGCCGTTTCGGAGAAATCGTGCGTACGGCGTACGGACGGAAAAATTTTTTATTGCAGATTCGGACTCCACACCCTTTGAAACGTAAACCATGAAATTTTCAGGGGGGGTTCGAATTTTGTTTTTCCAGAGCGATTACAATGGTTTATTATTGAATAATAAACCAAAACTATATTCAAGAGGACCTGGTCAAATTCTATTTACAAAGAAAGGTAAGGTCACATTATGTTGTCAACATGTCAACAGCAAACTGTAAAGCAAATTCCTTTAAATGGTACTCGCATTAACAGAAATTATAATAATTTTCTATTTTTAATCTTCAGGCATAGTTATTTTCGTTTCCCTTTCAAGATTCAACAATGAAGAGTTTCGGTTTAAGAAAATGAGTTGTGTTCGGGTCAAGGCGATTTCGTCTTTCTTGAACGAAATAGTATCGAAATAGTATCTTGATAGTATCGAAACTATCGATTGTTTCCCATCACTAATAGTCCTTACTTAAGATGAGTAGCACAAGATTTAGTATCATCAATAGCAGGCCTTTCAAAATATCTAACTCATTTAAATGTAGCACCAGTACTTTCAGAGATTCGTAGATACTCACCTTTGCAAGCGCAGCTTCGAGCGATCAAGTCCTTGCATTCAAGGACTTCGCGGTTGTTTTTGTAGAAGTGTTTGGACAGATACTTCAGTGCCTCCTCAGCAGGCTCAATTGATCTCTCGTGTTCGTTTTTCTTTACGTAGTCTTTGGCTGAAAATTGAAAGTTTCTTAGTTTTAGAAGACAGGCATCTACAGCGCTTATGAAAGTTGATACTGAACTTGTAAGTTTTCCTTATTGCTTGCCTTGAATTTTTCCGACGACGTGGACTGCAAAATCATCAACCACATTGTCAATCAAGGAACCTGTCTTCAGACCCAACCACAGCTGGCCATGAAGCCGAACGGGATAACTGTACAGAAACGAGTGTCCCAAGCTTCATCCAAGACAAATTCATTATTGGTTTTGGAGCCCCACTCTTGAATCATGAAGGTGACGAGTCATCAATTTGGACTGAACGTTGGCGGAAAGCCATGGCCCTAAAGGGGGGACAATTCACACTACCCCAAGGAGCCATAGGGCGCAGATTTGTCTCGTTACTATCAGCAGAAATACAGCTTGTGACAAATGAAAATGAAACTTCAGAAAGGATATTTGTATTCTGCGCCAAAGTCCTACAGAGAGAAAAAATGATAAACTCAGGACCAGACATAAGAAGGCTGTTAAGCAGAAGGATGGACGAATGGGTCGAAGGCAGAATCGACGGACTAATACAAGAAGCTGAGTGCTGCGACTGTGGACACGTCCAAAGCAACCAGACAAGGACCACAAGATACAGGTGTTATGTGTTACAAGGACCACGAAGCGACCAAATGGATCACAGATCGGGCAGGAAATGGAGGAGTTCTACAACCTGGGTCTGTGACAACGAGTGGTCAAACCGTACTTGAAGTTCTTGAGAGTAAGCACCCCCCTCAAACAGTTCCGAACCTGGAGATGTTCTTGGACCCCGAGACAATGCCATCCATGAGTGATGTTGACGTCACAGAGCGCCACATTTCAGTAACAGCACATAGACTCAGCAGCAGCGCTTGTCCTAGTGGCACTGATGCAGAACAGTGGCGTTGATGTTACTCAGATATGGAGCTCACAGCGCCTGATTGAGAGAGACAGTTGCAGCTTTAACCCAAATGCTAGCAAATGGTGTTGTTGAGTGGAAAAAGATTAAAGCTTTGTTGGTGCGACGTGGGGTCGCACTTGATAAACATCCCGGTGTTCGTCCGATTGGAATAGGGGAAGTACTCCAACGCATATGTGCCAAAACAATGGCCATGATCACAGGAATCGATCTACGAGAGGAATGTGGCAGTGATCAGCTAGGCACTGGGATCAAATCCGGCGTAGAAGGAGATGAGAATGAAGAAACTGGTCTCTTGCTCATGGATGCCACCAACGCCTTTAATTCAGTGAACAGGCCTCTTGCACTGTGGAACTCCAGAATTTTGTGGCCACGCTGCGCTACCCTCTAACCTTATTTTGCAAGAGCAACTCACATCTGCTGAGCCAAGAGGGTACAACGCAGGGAGACCCTCTTGGCATGATGATGTACGCTGTAGGTACACGCCACTTGCAAGAAAGTTAAAGCAACACCTAGAAGGAACAGATTGCGTCCAAAACCGGTATGCTGACGATGCAGCCTGTGTGGGAAGCCTGACCAGTATTCGCCAGTGGCTTTCACTTCTCCTAGTAGAGGGGCCGAAATGGGGTTACTACCCCGAGCCTAGCAAGAGCTTCCTCATCATTAAACAATGCATGGAGGAATCAGCCAATTCTGAGTTTGCTGGTCTGAATATACAAGTGGTGTATTCCCACAGATTTCTTGGAGGTGTCGAGGGACCTGTTCAAGCAAAACGCAATTACGTCCAATCAGAGATAAATGGTTGGATTGAGAGTGTTTCGAAGATGTCCGAAGCAAAGCAGAGCCCCCAGGCAGTCCACACAGCATTCACCAAAGCTCTCCAGCGAGAATGGGCATACATGCAGCGAGTGGTAAGAGGATTTGGAGACGAATACATGGCGCTGCGTGACACGGTACAAAACAAGTTGGCACCAGCCCCAGTTCTTGGGCGGGAGGCAGGAGTTTTACAGGAGCTTCTCGAGTATCCAACAAAATTGGGAGGCCTTACTCTCGAAAATCCTGTCATGACGGCCTCGAAAGCTTTTGAGATATCCAGAGAAGCCACCGCGCCACTCATTCATGCCATAAAAAGTGGCAGCACGTTGGATGTTGCCCAATATGAAGGTGCTGTGGTGTCAAAGTTGCAAGAAGTGGCTAGACCACGTAAAGCCACTGAGCTTGCAGCCAGCGAGCAGCTCCTGGCAACATTACCAATTCCCACTCCAATCATCCCAATTCCGCGATGCACTGTCCATTTGGTATGGCTGGGAACTGAAAGGGTTGCCAGTGTGGTGCAACAGATGCGGGAGTCCCATGGACATGAATCACGCCCTTAACTGTATGAAGGGAGGCCTGATCAAACAGGGACCTGACCTCGTCCGAGATGTATGTGCAAAAATAGCAATTTTATACTATAAAATGCTATAATAAACGTATTATAAAACGCTACCCGGCTTGGTAGCGGACATGAAGGTCCATGGTGTGTGGGACCGCGAGAGACCTGCGTTTTTCAACACCCGCGTTATAAAAACACTGACGCGGTCTCTTACTCCTCCATGGATTGGCTTACCATCTCCCGGCATGCAGCCCAAGCCAAACACACATAATACGACAGAGTCACTGAAGACCTGAGAGGGTCTTTCAAACCCAATCGTCATTTCATACCGCGTTGCATAAAGAATACGAAGCCTTCCTCAAGAACGTTTCCTTATGCTTTGGCAACAAGTGGTCGAAAGCCTACTCCCAGGTGATGATGTGGGCACAAGTGAAAACTCAATTCTCGATCCATCGAGCAGTTTCCATGGGGCTAAGGGACCCGAGGAAACATGTCGACGGCTAAGAACCAGCATGACATAACTCAATTTTTCCGATTTTGAGGTTTTTGCACATTCCTATTCAAATTTTCGCGCCCGATTCGATGGAACCATTAATTTTTTGATAAAACCACACGGAGCGCCGCTATCGTCGATTTAGTCAGCATAGCATAACTGGAATTGAGCAGCAGCATGACATAACTCACCAGTTTACCATGGAGTCGTCACCTGTCGCTACATCTGATGTAAGCTGCCATCCATTTTTGTTGAAATTAATTCCTCAAACACATGAAATTTAGCTTGGTATTGTTGTTGAAGGATTCATCTTCAAAATAAACCACTAATCTTCCATCCCTATTTTTTAGTTACCTTGGAATCAGTGCAAGAAGAACACGGGCTTAGTTATGCTATGCTGAAATACTCGTGTTTCTTGAGTTATGCTATGCTGATCTCTTAGTTTCCTTGATTCTCTATGGCAAACATTCAACTATGACTACGGTATTTTGGAACGCTATGCTGTAGAACCAGGATAATTTTAGTTTCAACGAACGGTTCTTTTACCAGTAAATTAGAAGAGAAGCAAACGTCTTTGTTGCCAGAGAATAATAAACAAAAAGTGAGAAAAAACGGTCGAAAGTGAACTGTAGAGGTCGAGAGTGAACGTTCAGTAAAATATTATTCATTAAGTCAATTAAGCAATGATACGAACTTGGAGAACTTTTGACTCCATGCTTTGGGTACACTGAAGTGGGAAAAGCCAGAGAACTGCTAAACGCACGCCTCTCCACCCAACATTCAAGCATCTATCGTTCTCACTGAAATTCCCTTTAGCAATGTTGCAAATGGTGACGAATGATGAGCTACCGTTATTAGAGGGCTCCAAAAAGGAACTACCCACACCTCAGCTCAGAGTATTCTCTCTTAAAATTATCAACGACGAATACGGCGACCACTATAAAATATTCACAGATGCCTCTAAAGGAGCCAATTGAGTTGGTGTGGGAGCGTACGACCTGCGGACTAAGCTATTGCATTCGAAAAAATTATCGGTAGTTTTCCAAATATGCAGTGCAGAGCTATATGTCATCCTGCTGGGAATGGAAGTTGCAATGAATAAAAGCAGCTCTAGAGTACTGATCTTCACAGAATCAAAAGCTGTATGCCAGGATCTCCAATGAATCCATTGTGGCGCAAACCAATAACTACCTGGTGTACAAAATCGCAGTTACCAACCTGGAGTGTCCCAATAAAATCATTACCTTTCAGTGCATTCCAGGGCACACAAATGTCATGGGAAATGAAATCGCCGACTGTGCGGCTAAGTACGGAGCAACACTAACTCCAACAATGAGAGTTATGAGCCAACGCCTGTTCTCCTTCCGGACGCACTGCTCCTCACTATCAAGACGATGTTGATGGAGTGGCAAGTGAGTTATGACCAGATATCTTTTGATAAGGGATACCATTACCTGATTCAACCACACATCAAACCCAAAGCATGGTTTTCCGGACTTCACTTCAGCCGCCAGGATATTGTCCAAATCATCAGGTTGAGAACCAACCATGGAAATTTAAACCGAAGTTCATTGCTACGTTGAAGAGGATATGGTCCACAAAATGATGGATTGTGCATCTATCATTAATGATAGATTCCATGTTAACATGGAATTGTGCTGGCAATATGTGAATAAACACAAGATACAAAAAAAAAAAATCAATAAAGTAAGTTTTCAGCCTCAAGAGGATGGGAGTGGCAAAACTTTCAAAAAAATTATTCAGGTTCTACCGTCATTCTATTGAATCAACCCAATTAAGTGATAAACATGTAGGTACTCATTATATGTAGCAAAGAATCATCGACAAAAAATTTATTTTTGATGAAAAAAAAGTAATTATTTTTGTCGATATTACTTCAGTCAATGGCCTGACTGATGAGTGTTTATTTCGAAAGTTAGACTAGCTTATTAACGTCCCACTGAATTCAACTCAGGTTAATTGTTTTTCAACAAGGAACGATGAGACTCACCCATTCGTCCAGCCTAATCCCTGTAGCTGAACTATAGTGTTCTGAATACTTGACATGACAAAGAATTCCGATGCTAACGGGGAGCATTTGCTAGAAAATGTAGATGAAGCTGTTATTGGAGCTGATTTCTTTCTTGTTATTAACGAAAATGAAAAATCAATGCACACCACTTTTTGTTGGCCAGCCAATTTTTGTTCAATACTTGGTTTACAGCATAGCATAACTGCTATAATATTATGTCAGCACAGCATAACTCAACTATTTCTCTAGCTGTGGGGTAGAATTCCTATTTTTGTTAATCATAGTGCTGAAAGGTCATCAGTAAGGCCAGAAAATATATAAAAGCTAAATTTTTCGTTAGAAGTCGTCGGGTAATCAGTTTTTTCCCTCTCCTGAAAACTTAGGAATATTGAGTTATGCTGTGCTGGTTCTTAGCCGTTGATGTACGAGGAATGGGACTGGAGGACGGAGCAGCAATTTGGCTGCCGGAAGAATAAAATCACGCACACATTTTTTTTTTTTTTTTTTAAATATATAATCGCCTCTTAAACGCCATTAAACAAAAAACGAAATGAAATAAAAGTGGGGAGGACGCCCAGGTCTACCCGACGCCGGCCCTTGGGATACGAGAAGTTGAGGATGATGGAGGAGGAAGGGAGGGATGGAAGGAAATGCCCCTATAAAATGACCACCAATTCAAGTACAAGCCCCAGATGACACGAGTGGTGATACCACAAAGTACTCCTGACGAGATGCCCAGCTCAAGTAACTCCATGGCACTTTTCCTGCACCACACTCCGTGCCATGACACAGTCGCAGTCATAACCTTGATGTTGTTAGGTGCCACTCCCTCTAGCTCAGATACCGCTTGCTGCAGGTCGTTCCTATCATATTTGCTTATCTTAGCCCTCCAGGTCTGCTCCATGTCCATGCTGCCATGGAAAACTTGGACATACAGGATTATGGCAGACCCATCGGGCTTAACAGCAATGATATCTGGCTTCTTGCCCTGTATAGGAAGTCAGGCCACAATTTGAATGCAGACGCATTGTCATGACTCTCAATTCGTTTGGAAGTTCTGAGGATCGAAAAAGATTACACGGATGCTTACCATGTCATGCAACTAAATGCACTTCCAGTACTTCCTAGAGATACTAGAGCTGGTACTAGGAGTGACCCAGAATTGAGTGATATACTTGATAGTCTTAAACAGGGAGAGTCACAAGGGGATGGAGATACAAAACTAATTATTGCACAATTGCATATTTTATGGAAGTCGTGTATATGTACCTCATAAATTCCAGAAGAGAATCTTGGAAGAGCTCCATCTAGGTCAAGTAGGTATCGTTATAATGAAACCGTTGGCCAGGTCATATGTGTGCTGGCCAGGAATGAACTCTGAAATAGAGCTTACTGGTAAAAATTGTACAGATTGTGCAGCAATAGCTAACAATCCATCCAAAACATCCACCTATGCATGGGAGTACCCAAAGGAACCATGGAAGCTAATACATGTAGATCACGCAGGACCATTTTATGGCCATATGTACCTACTCATTGTGGATGCCTAGCCAAACCTAGCAAATGGTTAGAGGTAGTTCCCGTTCGTTCGACATCATCAGCTGAGTACATAGCAGTGCTCTCTCAGCTATTTGCTAGGTTTGGTTTTCCCAGGACTCTTGTATCAGACAATGGGTTCTCATTCACGAGTTATGATTTCAATTGATTCTTGAGGGAGAGGGGAGTGAGGCACTTAACATCAGCTCCATTTCATCCTGCCTCAAACAGACAAGTCGAGCGATATATTCAGTCCTTTAAGCAGAAATTCCGAGCTCTACGTTTGTCACCTGGTTCAATTCAGGAGAAGTTGAACTTGTTCCTTTTCACTTATAGAAGAGCACCACATTCAACTGCATCAGAATCTCTGGTCAAGTTGATGTTAGGAAGAGAGCTAAGAAGCACTTTGGATGTCCTTAAGCCCGACTTGCATGAAAGGACTAGAGAAAACTGTAAAATCTTTCCTCAAGAGCCAACCCTACACAGGAATGGTGAAAGAGTCGCATTTTGTATATATATGTCACCGATCCGGAAATGAGATTTTGGACACATTGTTAGTCAAGATGGTCTCCTTTACTATACCATTGAATCTGGAGGCAAATTATTACGTCGACATGTAGATCAGTTAAGAAAAGTTGGCCAACAAGTTCCATCCCAACCTGACATACCAACCAGCTTGTACCAGAAGCAACAGCTATTAACACCAAACAATCAGAATTCGTATGCTGGAGAAAATTCAAATGTCCTGTCATCAGAGGAACCTTTGGAAGAGAGAAGTGATTTAGAGCAGATAGATTTGGATGCCTCATCACCCAAATCAACGCCAGGCTTGACTACAAAGGTCACTTCAGCAGATCCAATGATGACAGTCAACCCAAAAATTCATCAACCTTTGGAAGGCTCAGTAAATACACGATCCATTAAATCTGCAGAGCCATCCACAGCGATGACTCAGAAATCAAGGGAGGCTAGAGAGAGCATCAGCAGATCTGGAAGGCCGCAAGGCATCAAGAAACCAAATCGACTAAATCTCTGAACTGTGAGGGTGATTTATCGTTTGAGGGTTTGAACAGAAAATTTGTTCATTCTGCACGTTATACAAATGCTATATTGTGATGTATCAAAGTTCAAAGCTTCTTTTGTAAGTGTTACCAATTCAAATCTAATTAATCTATTTATTTGTTATTTAGTTTGTAATATCAGTTGCTATTTTATGTAAGGTATTTCATCCATCTGGGCGTTTTGTTATCATAAAAGTCACATCATGATACATCATGATGTGATCATGATTACATGTGTTACACGCAATTTACATTAATTTTTATATAATTCCCGTCATACACAATAACCTCCAAAGCCCGAAATTGTACTATTCTAAACTTACAACCGTTTGTACAATCTGCAAAACGTAGCAACCTCTATACAAGTTTCTTACTTTGTACAAGAAAATTGTACAAACCTAAGATTGAACAAAAAACTGTAGAAAGCAGTTACCGTTGTACAATGTTGGCAAATAGGTCCAACTCTTCCTAATACACAGGTCCATCTTTACAATGATGCCCTGTGCCCTTCGAATTGAGAACTCAATCTACTAATAATCAACTCTACTTCCAAAAACCCATTCGCGTTAACTAGAGAAAAATTTGTGGCGTCATTGAGTGAAGTGGTAGCAGCCCAAAACATGTTTATAACGGAGATGGAATATCGGAGACTCAACAGGTTTTAAATATTGGGACCACAGCAGGAAGCGTGGCACGAGCTGACTGTAATGCCCAACAAACGGTGAGGACACGAAGGCTAGACAACAACTCAACAAGGTGGAGTGGTTTGTTTAATTTCCAAAGTATGTTCGAGAAACGTTCTTGTTGCCACCACACTTCATATTGTTCTAACAAGTAGCTGATTTGTTACTCAATTAGACATTTGTGATTCCTTTTACCATAAAGTGTTCACATTCTGCATTTCATGAAATTGTAACTACGTACAAGAGTGTTTGTATAAAGCTGTCCCTCAAACTGACATTGTCTACCGTCGTTGTACAATGTTGGACGTTTGAGGGTTTGAACAGAAAATTTGTTCATTCTGCACGTTATACAAAAGACGGCTTTTGAACATTGCATCATGTATTAATATTTGGGGGAGACCGGAGAAGTTGGCAGTCTGTTTCTAATTTTTACCGCTCACGCTTGGGAGCGCCACTAATGCGATCGTAGTTGCAGTTCGATGTGGTGAACCTTCCACAAAAGTTTCAGTGTGCTTCGAATCACGGTATAGGGAAGGTGCCGCAACAAGTGGTTTTCCGACTTCTAAGTAAATTTATTCTTCAAAAGTTATTCTCTTCTTGCATAGCTATAAAACCAAAGTGAGCCAATTCCAATAGTCATTTCTGGTAGAGTAGAGTCCTGTGAACGGAATGGTGAGTAAAAGTTCAGGGTTTCATACTCAAGGAGCTCAGGGGAAGCCATTTTTGTTAAAATTTGTGTGGGGCAAGTTGGCATTCTCATTGTCAGCACACCAAAATCCTCACTACCCCTAACCCCTGAAGGAGTTTGGCCCTTCCCAAAGGTCGGACTGTGGAAACAATCCAGTCAAGGTAGGAAAAGAAGACATGCTTGTGTCCTGACTGACACTGAGAAAAGCTCTCGCAGAGGAAACAGCTGATACGAAGATGCCCAAAGAATACGGGAAGAAGCCAAAAAAAAGCTAAGCAAGAAAGCAACATGTTTTTTAGTTTTGGAAGAAGTTCCTGTTAAGTTTTTGGTTTATTATTCAATCATAAACCATTGTAATCGCTCTGGAAAAAAAAATTCTAACCCCCTGAAAATTTCATGGTTTGCGTTTCAAAGGGTGTAGAATCCGAATCTGCAATAAAAAATTTTCCGTCCTTCCGCCGTACGCACGATATCTCCGAAACGGCTGGAGCAAAAAATCTGAAATTTTCAGGAAAAATCCATCTTGGTCCTACGACGCCCCAATTCTTGAGCCAGCTCCCTCACTCAATTTAAAGTGCCCTTTAAGGGTTGTCAAAGTTTTGTAAAATCCCTAAAAACCTCAAAAAAAGTCAAGGCGGCCTAAATTTGTACTCTTTTTGCAGAACACTCCACGAGGATTCGAATGAACCCCTCCCCAGGTCCGTGGGTCAAACCATTCCCGATATATGGCGCGATTTATGGTGCCAACATTTTCGTTTTTTCGTTTATTATTGTTTGTTTGTAACCTAGTGATGTCCACTCAATTTAAAGTGCCCTTTAAGGGCTGTAAAACTTTTTTTAAATCCCTGAAAACCTCAAAACTAGTCGAATCGGCCTAAATATTTTCCTAGTTGAAGAACATACCATTAGGAATCGAATGAGCCCTTCCCCACGTCCGTAGGTCAAACCATTTCCGATGTATGGCCCGATTTATGGTGCCAACATTTTCGTTTTTTCGTTTATTATTGTTTGTTTGTAACCTGGTGATGTCCGGCCGATAGCGTCGAGTTGTAGTGAATGTGGATACTGGAGTGATAGCCGATGTGAATACTTGTAGTGTAGTTAGTAGCCGATACACGGGTAGAAGCATTCTGATAATATATAGGTAAATATTATTCAATATTATTACTGGGGTTTATTATTCTATATTATTACTGGGGTGAATAAGTATTCTTTCACTGGGGTTTATTATTCAATTGGCTTGCGTTCATGATTTGAATCTTACTAAGCTTTGGAGTGTGCGTGTTTTACAGGTGATAGAGCGATTATTGAATTTCAGGAGATATGCATAGACCACGTAAATTGGTTCTCATCCAAAACACCTATTTGGATTGATCAGTTGATGATATTTGTGTGCCCCCTCTACATCTGTCTACCTTTGGCTTCATCGTTTAAATTTGGATTTGGGGAAGTTTTAACGCAACACGAGTGTCAAAGGACTTGATAAATTATAGATGTTTTTATTTTGGGGGGGTATTGAGGTTCAATAAAAAAACGCTGCAAATTCTTTCACTGGGGTTTATTATTCAATCGGCTTGCGTTCATGATTTGAATTTCTACTAAGCTTTGGAGTCTGGGTGTTTCACAGGATAGGGTGATTATTGAATTTCAGGAGGCACACAAATATGATCAACTGATCAATCCAAATAGGTATTTTGGTCGAGGACTGATTCTACGTGCTGCATGCATATCTCCTGAAATTCAATATTCGCCCTATCCTGTGAAACACGCACACTACAAAGCTTAGTAGAAATTCAAATCATGAACGCAAGCCGATTGAATAATAAACCCCAGTGAAAGCATTTGCAGCGTTTTTCATTTTGTCCAGTAAATTCGATTTTTACATTAAAATAACTATTGCTTGCTCATCTAGCCCCTTCCTTGAAAAGTCCATACCAACTCACCCCAAAGGGTAGGCCAACGTGCCTCTTGTGCAGGGCTGATTGGCATGGTTGAGGCACTCTGGAAAAATGATTTTTATGGGTACTAAAATAATTTTTTAAGTAACGTGCCCTACCAGATTTTGTAGCCAAGGAATGAAACTGCTCAATCATTGAAATCAGCTTCGAAAAAATGGGAAAATTCAAAAACCAAAACCTGTGCCAACTTGCCTCAGTCTCCCACCTACGGAGTTATTCCATTCTGTTGACAGTGGGTGTTAATATTGAACGTATACTATTTATAAGATTCTTCGAGGAGAATCAAGGTTTGTCCCATAGGGTTTTAATCCTCAGACTGTTTCCAACCACCTTTTACAGCAGTCTTGCACCCAATAAAGTTCCTTACCTCAAGTACCTTAGGGACCCTGTCTAAACTGTACACATACAGGGTGTCCCACAGTGGATGTAAAAAAAATAAAATTAAAATTAAAAAAAAATTTCGAATTACATTTCACGCCATAAAAACCCTACATCTAACGTCTTGAAAACGATATTTTTCAACGTTTGACCACATTTTCGGATTCATTGTCAAGTTTTCTACACGCTGGGTGCATTATTTTAATAAAAAACTAACTTCTAAGGACCCTAGCTGCAGTTCAAACGTTCAAACTTGCAAATTTAATCAACTTTCCAAGGTGAACTTTATGATTCTGTAATGATTTCCAGTTGGAAGGCGAAAAAAACATGGGCCGCGTTCTGAACCATCTAATGAGTGACTCCAGGGATAAAAGGAGCAAAAGTTTGAGCAGCATAAACTGAAAAAGTTACTGAATCCAGAAAATTGTTTTCAAAGTGTGAAATGGTTTATAAAAAAGCACAAAACATTTGTAATTAATATTTATGCACTATCTATGTGAAGCAGCACTGTGAGGCGTGTGATGGATATGGTTAGTTGGCCCTTCCCAATTCATGAATCCGTCGCCTTGGGAGATATGCCATACGCCTTCAAGCGTCTGGGACATAGGAGGGGCTCGATCTTGTACAGCGAGGTTCAACTAGCACTGCCTGCTGTTACATCCAAGCACTTTTCCTACCGTTTTATCGTCAATTGTCAGTCTTATCGTTTCCTGTGATACAATTTATTTATGCTTGTGATACAAGTACGCTTTTTATATCCTCAATTTCGACCATTTATTCCGATGTGTGATGGATTTGCAAGCAATTGGATGTGACTTAAGCGGGAGGGATTTATGGATTCCAGGTACCTCCAAGAACACCATGGAAAGGTCCACCAAGCAAAAAGGTACTGTTGTTATCACTGCCAGTTCTCTGCTGCCTACAAATATAAATTGAAAGCTCACATCGAAAGCCATCACCTACGTGAGGACAAAAAGAAAAACATTAAAAACAATGTGAATGCCTTTGTATGCAGTTTGTGTTCACAATTTCAGTCCTCTAATCAACAGTCAATGACCGAACATTACATGAACTACAGTTCATGATGTCAACATGGATCGCCAGTCGTTCACTTTCAGGGAGTTCCAAAACTGGAAGAGTGAAATCGAAAAAGCGGAACGTGCAATGGCTCAGGTGTTTTTGGGATGGAGTTTTCACATCAAAAGATGAGAGAAAACGAAAGCTTAATTGTATCAATAGATATCGTGCAGGTATATAATATACATTAAATTTAAACTCAGATTTTGATCCTTGATGCCTGAAACAGATTTTGAGTATCCCCTGTTCTCGGTCGAATTTGACGCCCCCGAAATTTCTTGATGAGCTAAATAGTACAATTTTCTTCGAAAATTCTCTAAAAACTTGGAAAATAGAACTTACTTGTCAAAATTGTTGGGTTACCTGGTGTTTGGGGCGCTGGAAAGAATTTAAGTTTAGTCCTGAACCATTACAGAAGTGAAATTACTTAGTCCTGAATGGGTTACAGAAGAAAAATGAACGGGGTGTCTCCAATATGAACTAGGCGCCAAAGAAGGGGAGGTGAGAAAACAGTGCTTACGTTTACCAACAGGTAGCGCTAGTTGTGTCTCCCTGTTTGATATCGAGCCCTTCCTCTGGGACATCTACTGAGCACGCCAGGCTTCACGTCATCACCTATTGGAAGGGGCGACTATACTGTTTACCTTCCCCTAGTAGGCCCTACAAGTACACTAGGAGTCTAACGTTGTTTGCCCACAAACTGCAATTTTTCCATGATATCGTTACAGAATTGCAAAGTTGACCATTCCACAGGAAAGCTGATAAAAGTAACAATTTTGCCTGAAATTTGACTTTTAGCACGTTTTTATTTGGAAATGGAGTCAAGGTTCAGGAATTCAAGAAACTTGAATTTTTTAAAATCGTTGAACGTTCGAACTTCAAATAGGGTCCTCTAAAGTTCTTATAATAAATATGTACCAAAGGAGTAGAAAAATTATCGCTGACAAAAGCTGAAAAAAAGTCGTTAGAAAGTGGAGGATGGAAACAGCGTAAAAACTGGGAATGAATTCGTGGAAAAAACAAACAGCAAGTGTATATCTGTTGTGTGAGTATGTTTGGTGGCTGGCGGATGTATGGGAGGGGGTGTTGTCTATATAGCTGAGGGTTTGTCTATGAATTCCGCTCTAAATGTTTGGTGAAAGTGGCCCTCAGTGTACTCGTACACCAGCTCAAGTCACCAAGAACCTACCACGTTGGAGAAGAACGTCAGCTTTGTCTACATCTTGTTGGAACGTGAGAGACATGCTGTCTGAGCATTTGGCGCACTGGAGGGTGTTATAAGGGATCGAGCCTTTGCAATTTTGGCACATTGAGCTGAGGAATTTGTCCAGGAAATCCTTAGGGCTGAGGCAACGATCGCATTCACACTTGAAGAAGTACTGGCCCATTAGCAGCTCTTGCCGTTCCACTGTAGGCGTTCTCCGAAAATGTGGTCCTGTAATATAGAACATTGCAGCAGCTTAGTGGGCAGAGCAAATATTGAGACCCTGAAAATATTGTCTTGCAAGTTCTTAACAACTATACATAATGAGCCGAAAGTGTCCAAGGAATATTACACATTCGACCTGGAAGTGTTTCAAGCATTAATTATTGAACATGCACCAATGTCAAGAACGTAGATAGTAAGTTCAGTAATCTAAAATTTATTATCGTAAATACTTGGTTAATTCTTAACCAAATTTTACAGTTCACTTTACATCAACAATTTATCATTTGTCTTGATTTAAAAAAAATTTCCTTACGATATAATAAAATGGGTCATACAATTTAGAACCCATTCGTTTCATGATCAAGTGCTGTGAGAGAGAATATAGTTATTGTTTCTGGATATGAGACGAATCTTATGCTTGCCTCGCTCAACTCCCACACACTATGTTCATATGGAGACCTTCTGTCCCTTTGGCGCTGACCTGCAATTGTCTGAGGATGGAACCAGATCCAATTTACCAGAAATTGACTGGATCTGCCAACTGTAATGCCTCCTCACATTGTTGGTGATAGGGAGTTGTCAGGCCTACTTGACAGTGACTCTGTTTCATCCTATCTCTCAGCATGGTGAATTGGGAGAATCAATGGCACTCTATCAGATCAGCTGACATTCACCTCTGTCTTAAATAAGAATAGCATTGATACCAACGTAAGATATATTCTTTTGGAAAGCCTCAAGCCTATAGATTTATAAATCATTAGAATGTGGGCAGATAATTTTCATGAAAAACCTCCACAAGTGTGTGTGAGACACAATGCAATAGTCATGGACACAAATCCTATTAACATGGGTCCACAAGCCTGAAAATCTCCTTCACTTTCTAAATGAAGAGGTCATTAAGAAGGTTTTGAGTTAAATGGGGAAAGTGTCACAATATATCAGAGTGATGACGAGGAAAAACTGAATTACCATAGCAGTTGAACACTTCGTTTCCTTTAGGAATGAATTTAATAGCCTTCACAACGAGATATTGGTCATGAAAACTGAAACAGTAAGAATAAAAAAAATCAATTATTGAAGGACAAAAGAAAACTTTGGTTGAAAGAATTTAAACACATAGGAGTGCACAAAACCACAAGTACAATTATTTCTCTGGTGAAGAGTATCCATAATGCTTCATTCCTCCGATTAGCAAATAGGATGAGGCAGAAACATTCTTCTTTGGCCAAAAAAGTCAAGAATTCTAAGAAAAAGGATGAGTTCGTAGGACATAATTTTTTGACTGATAAAACTGCTGACCTAAAAAAACGGGTAAAATGGTAAACTTTACATTTTAGCAGAATATTAATCAGAGAAAGTTAATCAAACGTTGTAGGAGATTTACAAATTTATGCACAAAATTCTAAAAAACTTCAAAAACTGTAAAAATACAAAACTTTGTTTGACAAGCGGCTAATTACTAAGAAAACGTTCATTCACCATACAATTTTTAACGAACAATGACTTTGCCTAAAATGGTCCAATTCTGAATAATTTAGCTTACATAAAATATGAAGAAAAAAAATTTGATCATACGAATTGGACTTTTTGAATACACTTGTTGGGGCCAAGTTTCTCCAAAACCTCCTAGTCCTCTCTCTATAAAATCAACAGAGACTGGAAAATGACGAATCAATTTCATTGACAACATCAAAACATTCGAGCTTCAAGCAGTTGTAGCTTGTTCCAGTTTTAGGCAATTTAATCCTGAGTTTCTTATAAGTATCATCAGTCCTTCTTACTTTTCGTTGTTTGGTCGTAGTAGGAAGCTTGGTCGCATCATCAAAGAATGAGGCAGCTTCTTCCTTTATTTTACGATACAAGGGATTCGAGGAACTACTGACACTAAAGCGTTCATTACACTTATCACACCTCCACTTAAAACGAAGTAAGTTATTTATAAATCAAAACTGAATGTACACTGGATCGATTGAAAAACATTGTACTGAGAGAGCAATTGGTTGGAAAAGGAGAGGAATAAAACACAAGTATTCATAAGTATTTTGAAAACCCCAAATTGGTGAGGACAGCGGCAGCAAACTTTTTTTTTTTTGGCATGTACGAAAATACTGAATACGAAAAGGCTTTTAAATCAATGGAATTATATAAAACTAATGAACAAAAAAATATTAATCATTATTACCTGTTCCATTCACCCCCTTCCATAATGAAAATTGAATGATATGAAAAGTAAACCAAAGTCCTAGGTGAACAAAAAAAGAATAACATGAGTCGATCAAGAATCCTTCCTTGAGCAGCAGTTGAGTTTGGTTACCCCCTCTTGTCCCAAAAGCGAAATTTCCTAGGTTCGCTGCAAAACTGGACTGAAATTGGGATCAAAATAAATAAGAATCATGAAAATCGGTTGAGAATTAGAGACAAAGCGAGTGGGAACACGTTTTTTTCGACGCTACCCCCTCCGATTTCTATCTTTCGTCATTAAATTAGAATTTCCAATGTTTGTTGCACAATAAGACTAATAATGGTCGAACCAAAAAGGAATAATTAAAATCGGTCAAGAATAATTCTTATTATTATTGTAGGCTGGGCAGCGTCAGCAAAGTTTGTTACACACACAACTTATATTTGTTCACGGATTCGGTCACAGAATGGTCTGCAACGGATTTGTAGGCAGTTATCAATTATAATAGGCGCTCCTCTACCGGCGAAGCCTTGCTTCAGAGGGACTTCCTAAAAAAACTACTGGGTGTTGCATCATGATAATGCGCCATGTCACACTTCAGTCTCGAAAAACGAGTTTTGATCAATAAAAGGATTCCTGCTCTTGTTGAGATTGAAAAATTGCTGCTAGGGAAATCATTTTGAGACTGGAAAACAGTCCTAGCAATGCTGTAATGGTTGGGAAAACCGCCTCTGATTCTGTGTGGCTTCTCAAGGGAACTCAAACTAGGAAATCTTTGAAAAATACAAAATCAAATTGGATTTTATTTGAATAAAAATTGTTTTAAAAATTGTTTTAAAAATCAGTTTTATAACATTATTTACACGACCCATACTAGAAGTAGGTAAATGGGCTCATAATTAGAAGTCTGATCATAATGCAATCTGTCTAGCTCACCTATTAATTATTGAGGGGTCGCATGAGTGGTTCATCATGCTCGCTGCTGGATAGATACCAGTGCCCACTCTGACTTGGTCTTCCGAGCAAACACCAAACGGGCTCTCGTCTTCGCATAGATGGCAGTCCACTAATGCATGACCATTGGACACCAGTTGGGCCACGTGGAGTAGAATGGTTCCTCCGAACTCCACGAGGTTGCTTTGACGACTGGGGCCATTGAACAAATCCGTGAAGTGCTTCAAGTAGATCACCAACGCTGTGGATATCTACAGGGAATTTAGCTATTGAGTTAGCTTTTTTATTATTTTGTATTCATTGCGTTTTTTTATTTCATGCAGTTTGAAATGAAAAAGAACTACGAGACTTAGAAAAGTTGACATTTTCAATTGACTAAGAAAAGTATTGCTTCTGGGCCCCTTGCAATAGACCCAGGCGAGCTCAGTGCATTGTAACAAGAAAGGTTCTCAGTCCCAGGCTATTTATCACTGTGCTAGTTTCATAGTAGATTCCGAGAAATTTTTTTGCTGTTGAGATGCGAGCATCTAGACCATCAAACTAAACAGAAAATGACCTTCGTATAAACAGCGGCCTAGTATAGTACTAACGGACTTTTTTCGTATCCATGGGGACCTGTTTTCATCGATTCCTGTGCACCCCTGGTGTTTCAGAGGAGGAGCCACCACTGGTGCAGTGATACAATTTTCCACTCCTGTTTCGTTAATTTCTCTTTCCTTTTTTACTTCTTGCCTCATGAGGATTTTTTGGCTTATTAGTGTTGTTTTAGCGTTACTAAGGTGTCGTGTTGGTGTTGTAAAGGATGGAGGGGATTCGACCAACGTTCTCGAAAGTGGAAGAGAACCTTTGTGAAGAGCTTGCCGAAAAATGAATGGATCCAGATACAAATTCGTTCCACCAGAAGCGTGTTGGTCAGCCTTGTCCATATGATACGAAGATTTTGCAACCGTCTGAATTGGGCAGATGTTGTCCACAACTATTTGAAGGTTTACAATGAAGTTGGTGTAATGAAATAAAGAAATCATAAACCTAAATGTAGGCTTTTTTTAACTGAAAACTTCAACATCAATGAATTACGAATCAGTCGGAAATTCTAAGCTGCAGCATCATGGTTGCTACAGCAACCAGAGTCAATAATAAACCGTAGAATCATCACATTTTCCCCCTCCAGAAAAAAGGAGACTACAAAAATAAAAGAATAATGCCCTAATCGGTCAAGTAGTCTTCCAGATAGGCAGGAGGTCTCCTTTTTCTCGTGGGTCGACCCGATTCTTCAACAAATGGGATATCTGGGTTCTGGTCTGCCAATTCATGGTCAGGAGTGCTCGGCAGATGACAGGGCGAAGATACCGGAATGCTTTGTAGAGGATGAGAGGGCGAAGCAGGTGTAGATGGACAGCTCTGGCGAGTTCAAGGTGGTTCTGGAGATGTTGAAATCGACCTAGTTTGGGGGACAATAAGGGGTTTGGGTTGACTAGGTTCATCGTTAGTTAGGATGTTGTTATCCCTAGGTGCAAGCTGTCTCAGTGAGATTGTAGCTTCGGTCCCCTCCTGCCTCCTAATCCAAGCATACTCTGGATTGGCTTGGAGTAATTCTGCTTCTTCAACAAGGTCATCATATTTACTGGATCAAATATTTTTTCGATAAGCACCGGACCTGGATTCAACAGCCACGTAGGAAGTGTCACACCATTAGCAGAGCGGCGGGGAAATGCGTCAAACCTTTAATGTGGAGTATGATTGGTGGCCGTGCATAGGAGTGACCTAACAGCACGCAAAGCTTCTGGCAAAACGGTTTCCCAGTTAGATATGGCTAATTGTTTACTTTTCAGAGAGAGGCTTACAGCTTTCCATATGATGCCATTGTATCGCTCAACTTGTCCGTTTCTCATGGGATTGTAAGTTGTGGAGCGACTTGTGGCGACTCCCTGGGAATTGAGAAAAGAGGTAACGTCACGAGATAAGAATGAAGCACCACGGTCCGAATGGATGAATGCAGAAACACCCACAAGATAGAATAGCTGCGTTAGGCATCGTATTACAGTAGCTGAACTGATGTCAGGGCATGGGAAAGCAAAAGGGAATCTTGAAAATTGTCAATGACGGTCAAAACGTATTTATTTCTTGAGGAAGTTGGTAGGGGTCTCTTGAAGTCGACGTTCGGCTTTTCAAGTGGAGCAGTTGCATTTATAAGTTTTCCGTGAAACTTGGAAAATTTAGGCCTTACCTCGGCACATACAGAGCATTGGGATGTCATCCTCTTCACGTCATCCACCGAGTAGGCCAGCATAGAGACTGATGAAGAGCAGCAAGTTTGTCAAAGCCATAAACTGCACCACAAACACGAGAAAGCATATCTGCCTCGGCGTTTTCTACTCCTGGACGATACACTATGTCAAAATCATAGGGTGCAAGCTCAATTCGCCATTGAGTAACTTTATCACTTTTTATTTTGCTTGAAAGTATTTTGTTAAAAATAAATGAAAGTGCCTTTTGATCAGTTGTAAGCTTGGACGATCTCCCGATTAAAGACACTTTCCACTTCTTTAGTGCTCCCAAAATTGCGGAGGCTTCTTTTTTCTGTCGCCAAGTAAGATTTCTCCCCTTTACTCAGTGTTCGAGAGAAGAACGCCACAGGCTTGGTGTCCTGGCTTAGAGTGGCTGCTAAGGCAAAATCTGAGGCATCAGTTTCAACGATCAGTGGTGGACACCACAGCCTCGGCGACTTCCTTTTTCAAATTTTCAAAATCAGCTTTCACCTTTGGTGTTAACGGGAAGGATTTAGTGTTGAGGAAGCTTTGAATTTTGTCTGAGAACCGTGGGATCCATTTCGCATAGTAGGCAAAGAAGCCCAGTATTCGTTTTAAGGAAGCTGAGTGCGAAGGTGGTGGTAGAGTTAGAAGGGATTTTAGGCGATTAGGATCTGGTTTTATTTCTTTGTGACTTACTAAATGGCCTAGGAGGTGAATTGAGTCTTGTGAAAATTTAATTTTCTTATAATTTATAATCAGACCATACTTTTTTACAGCATCAACGAATTTAGACAAATTTTCGTCGTGCTCAGCTTAAGAGGCCCCACACATTGTGATGTCATCCAAGTAGGCAGTGACTCCAACGTCACTCGTTCGTCTTGAATTATTTTGTCAACAACCCGTTGGAAACAACTAACCCCATTGGTGACCCCAAATGGAATTCTAGTGAATTCGAAAAGCTTTCCACCAGCCTCAAAAGAAGTAAACGCCCTTTCTTCATATGAATAGAGCTGAATATCTTGAAATTGGCTACTTTTCTCACAACACTGTCTACATCTGGAAGAGGATAAGCATCCAAATAGTTATATTTGTTTATGGTTTGAGAATAGTCAATGACTAATCTCTTTTTATGGTTTTCGATTTTGGTAACTAGCACCTGTGCCCTCCATGGGGACGAGCTCTCTGCAATAATACCTTCAGACAGGAGGCGAGATATTTCCGATTTGATAAATTGAGAGTCTTCCTCAGAGAAACGTCTTGATTTAGAGGCAATGGGCTTACAACCTGGAGCCCAATTGCCAAATAGTTTAAATGGGTTAACTAGCGCTGGAGCAGCATTGCACACTCGAAGAGAGTCTCGGATACCCCCCAAAAAACGTGTACATTGGAGTGCAAATTCATTATATCATGTCCTATAAGAACATAAGCACAAAGCTCTTTGAGTACCGAGAGTTTTTGCCTAGGATAATGATAATAGTGGTCTGACAGTCTCAAATCCGTTATTACATATCCTTCAATTTGAGAAGAATGTGAAGTTGAGGCCATAGCAACTTTAGCGTTCTCAAAGAATACGCTAATTTTATGGCGCTGCACAAAGCTCAAATTAATATAAGTGTTCTAACTACCCGTATCAATTAAGCATGTAGCTGGGTTGTTGTTGATCTTACCTTTGACAAGAGCTTTGGTCAATGAGGAGTTACAAGCCGCAACAATGGAAGAGGCTAAATGCTCCGCTTTTGCACTTTTTAATAATTGACCTACCTTAGATTTGCAAACCTTCACATAGTGTCCACTTCTATGGCATTTACTGCAAGTTGCTTCTTTTTCGGGGCACTCAACTTTTGGCGACTCAATTTCAACTTTCGGCATACCAATTCGATCTTTTGGAATATCAATTTTTACTTTTCACAACCCCAACTATTCCAACATTCCACCCCATATAATTATCAATAAATGTTTTTTCACATCTTCGGGGCACTTGTTCCTAGCGTGTTTAACATTACCACAAAAGAAGCATTTTCCTGAAGGCGGTAGCGCAGCTGAAAGCGTATTATGTGGGTCTTCAATGCTGTTTGCTCCTACGGATTGTGGCTGAGGATGAATGAGTGAATTAATACCACAGGCAAGAGGCTGGGCGAATGGGGCCAGACCAGCTGTAGTAAAGCTGGTATCTTGGGAAGAAGTTAAGACATCTACTCGTTTCACCTTTCAAATAAGATAATACATGGGTAACACTCATTGAAGATGAGTGCTCTACACTAGTTTGAGGGGATAAAACAAATTCCCATTTCTGCACTAAACTCACCAATGAGTACTGGTACAAATCATCAAGATGCAGTTTTTCGATGTGGTCCAGGAGTTTTTCTATTGTGGAGTAGCTGTCTTTGTCAGCAGACAGACCTACTAACGCAACGCGTAAGCCAAGATGTGCAATGCCAATGTTGTAACAAAGTTCCATTCCAGCACCACACTCCCATTGGTGGAACTGCTTCCAGGCTTCATCTTTACAATCCAAACTGCAGTAGCTGCCTTCAGCACAGTTGTCGCAACTGCACGAAAATATTGACATCGTTTAAGGGCTACTTGCGTATAAAAACTTACTAGATTTATGACCGTAGTTTTAGTCACACACTAAGCACACATGTACTTATATCAACCTAACATATTTTTATATTTCTGGTTCCTATGTTTAAAACTATTTCAACGGTTTAAATGGACTTCAATTAAGTCTGTTTAGGTTCACATATCAAACGGGTGAAGAACAGATTCTGTTCTTAGCTTTATTTCATTTGATCTGATCCATTAGTTCACGAATAGATTCTGTTCTTAGTTCAATTTGTTTACTCTGATCCATTAGTATAAATTAACCTTTATAAAGTTCTAGTTCACCTCATTCCTCAGTATTTTTTTGTAATAAACCCTTTAGAAGGTGACTAGTTATTCCTATAGGAGTACGTACTTAACTACAATTTTCTCTCAGTGGGGCGTGTTCTTCGAAGCAATTTAAAGTATAACTTAAGGCAAGTTGCGCATATTGCCTACCTAACTACTAAAATTACACAACCACGTATTTTTTGTCAAAATTAGTGGCTAACATCAAAATAATGACTTACGGTTTGGGGTTGTACGTTTTTCTGCAGCAGAACTGGCAACGTAGGTGAGTTGAGTCAGGCAAACAAACAAAGGTAAAGGCTTTCTCGAAAAACACGATCTCTCCAAGTTCTATGTCTCGGGTAGCAACAACGTACCTCCCCTTCTTCGTCGATTTCCTGCAAGAATTAGGGATGATAAGTTGAACTACGTAAACTTTATTCGCTCCCAAAATGCACAATATACTACCGTTCAGTACAGTGAAATGTGGTTTATGTTTCTCTCCTTCATTGTCATTGGAAACAGAAGCTACTTTCACCAGATTACTACTCAACAGGGATTGAAAATAACAGTTATTTTATTATTTACTTTCTAGTGATTATTTTCATTCCAGTTAACCGTTTTAGCATTTTGAATCTAATAACGCCATAAACCTTTGTTTTGCACTGTTCCGAAATGGCATTATTTTGACACTTTTTTTGTGTGTCTATAATGTTTTCTCAATAAATATTTTTGTAACATAAACGGTCTCCTGATTGCTCAAAAGGTCAAGGTGGTGAACTATTTTTCTTGTTGTATAGTGTTGATGATAAAACTACAACGATTCATGAAGCAATAGAATTCTACAAATTATTGCAATAAGTACTTACAGAACGTTGTGTCATCACTCCAATGAACTTCACGGTTTAATCCTATTTTAAAATACTGGTAATCACTTGTAGACAGACAAGATTTAGTCAAACGGAGAAACGAGGTGTATTAACCAAAACAAAGGTACCACAAGTACAAGTCTCGGACAGTAAGTGAGATAAAAGATTTCTTCAAAGAGATGCGTAGGACGAGAGCGCAGGTGTTGCAGAAACAAAAGATAACGAGACGGCAGGAAGTCCTCTTGATCCTCCACTCTTGAAGCATAGATTGGATGTAGGTACTTGTTATTGTTGTAGGTAGTTTCTTGTCATCAGATGAGCATTGGAAAAGTGCCAGGGAGGTGGAGTAGTAACCTTATTTCCGACATATAGGATATATACTATACAGGGCGGTTCTCTTTTTTGTTTTTAACAACCTAGGGGTCGATTCTTCAAATGATTTCCGATCGAAAAAGCCTCCAGCAATTACTTTCTATTCCTTTAAAAATCGAGTAGTTTCAGTACGAAGATTTTTTTTCTTGTGTTTTCAACCTTATCTCATTAAAGTGACTATTAACTCTCATTAATTTCCTTATTGAACCAAGTAAGCTCAAATTCGATTATACGTTGGAAAACCTCAAAATAAGTCGAAGCGGCCTAAATGTGTACTTATTTTTAAGAACATACCTTGAGAAATCGAATGAACCCCTCCCCAGGTCCGTAGGTCAAACCATTCCCGATCTATGGCCCGATTTATAGTGCCAACATTTGCGTTTTTTGGTTTATTATTGTTTGTTTGTAAACTGGTGATGTCCGGCCGATAGCGTCGAGTGAATGTGGATACTGGACTGATAGCCGATGTGAATACTTGTAGTTTATAGCCGATACACGGGTTGAAGCATTCAGAAGATGTGCATGAAACGCTGATAATATATAGGTAAATATTATTCAATATTATTACTGGGGTTTATTGTTCAATATTATTACTGGGGTAAATAAATATTCTTTCACTGAGGTTTACTATTCAATTGGCTTGCGTTCATGATTTGAATCTTACTAAGCTTCGGAGTGTGCGTGTTTTACAGGTGATAGAGCGATTATTGCATTTCAGGAGATTTGCATAGACCACGTAAATCGGTTCTCAACCAAAACACCTATTTGGATTGATCAGTTGATGATATTTGTGTGCCTCCTCTACATCAGTCTCCCTTTGGCTACATCGTTTAAATTTGGATTTGGGGAAGTTTTAACGCAATACGAGTGCTAAAGGACTTGATAAATTATAGATGTTTTTATTGTGGGTGGGTATTGAGGTTCAATAAAAAAACACTGCAAATTCTTTCACTGGGGTTTATTATTCAATTGGCTTGCGTTCATAATTTGAATTTCTACTAAGCTTTGGAGTGTGCGCGTTTCACAGGATAGAGCAATTATTGAATTTCAGGAGGCACACAAATATGATCAACTGATCAATCCAAATAGGTATTCTGGTTGAGAACAGATTTACGTGCTCCATGAATATCTCCTTAAATTCAATAATCGGTCTATCCTGAGAAACACGCACACTCCAAAGCTTAGTAGAAATTCAAATCATGAACGCAAGCCAATTGAATAATAAACCCCAGTGAAAGAATTTGCAGCGTTTTCCAAACTTAAATAACCGATGTCCGAAAATTAAACATAACAAAAAATATTGAAACAACCGTAGAAGAATCTATGAATCTAATCTAAGAAACCGTAGAATCCATACACCATCCAGGCTTGCAGCACCATGGTTCTTACTGTACTGGGCTTTCCTGTACTGTAATCTATCAGTAACTTGATATGGTCTTTGAACAGATTGTGGTATACAATTAAGTATGAAACATAGTGAGAAAAAATAAAGGCTTCGGGCAGAGGAAGCCGACATGAGGAGCGGGAAGGCACGCCTCAGCTTGACTGCTTGGGCTTCTTTCCAACCTGCCCAGTTACCATTCTAGCAGTAGGTACAGTTCGTTGCTTATCCGTGACAACTTACCACACCACCATGAAATTAGTTTACCCTCTTGAGGTTTATTACCTGATTTCGACGGCTTCTGAGGCCCCAACAAAATTGGAATTTGGCGTAAAATTATTTTTCAAATGTTGAAAAACGATTTCAGAGGTGACAGTTTCGTAGGGGTCTGAATCATCTACTGGTTGAGGAACATTCTTCAGCAACTCTTCAATTTCCTTGAGTAGTTTAGACTGCTCTACAGGATTAAAAAAAGTGTAATAATTAATCAATCAATGCACTTAATTTCACAAAAAAAAAAAAAAAAAACAACAACCTTTGAATAATGCATAAAGTGTTGTATTGTTATTATTTTAATTTTTTTAAATTTTCTATATTTGCTTTATTTTAAAGTCCAAACGTTCAAACGCCACGTATAGTCAAAATTTTTCTTAACACGAATTAGATGAAAATGATCCTACTTCAAATCACTATGATTTACCTATTGAAAACTTAAATCCAGATAACCATATAACAGGCTATCAACATTATATTCAAACTCATTGAGATCGCCACCGAGAACGCTGCCAAGTCCATTTATTCAAACATGTGATTTTGAATATAGGATTAATTAAACATGTGAAAACGACAAACTGCGAGTTGCGCTACATTACGTAAGACTATTTTTGCATCAATTGGTCCCCAATCAGTCACGAGATCTGAGGGTGCAGTAACATGACCAAAATTGGTACATAGTAGTGTGAATCCCTGGAAACGCCGCTCCTTGTGGCCCACCACCCACTAATACGACCAAACAGAGTAACACGTGGAAGGTAACAATGATAAGAAAATGACACAAAACGAAGGTGGGGACAGGAACGGGAATCAGAGTCAGGTTATGAAATTGTGATTAGGGCAGTCATGTGACACAGCGCTAATCCCCTGTGCATACTGTGGCAAAGTGTAGACTGCGTTAGGATCTCCTCAGCATTCTCCTGGACTCATGGTCGGGGAGCACCAACACCATATGATGCAAGAATTCTCTATTGTGAATGTAAATGTTAAGAAGGTAGGTACTCACTCAAATCAAGTTTATCAATATTGGCAGGGAAGAGATGGCGGGCAGCATTCAAGCACTCTCTCGCCTCTCCGTGATTTCCCAGAGCCCTAAAAGACTTGGCTTTTCGAAGGTAGAGTCTGCATTGTCTCCCGAGGTCTTTTCCACTCCACAGAAGGGCTTTGTTGGCATCTTCGATACATTCCTGAGAAAACGGTGTAAATAATATTAGACCAGTCAATGGATCACCGAAACACATCCTTAGGCAACTGAGATTAGAAACGAAGAAGTGAATATTCTCTCTGAGTGTGAAGCCTTGTAAGGCTTAAGATTCTCCAAGAATTTCATCACATTCAAGTTTGAAATACCTTGGTTTAATATAGAAATTTGTGAAACAAGATTTACTCCTGCTATTTATTCTCGACCTATGGGGCCAGTGGGCCTCCAACCCACAGTGGGCCAGCAAATCTAGGATGACAAAATAACAAACTCTACCACTACCAATTCTGACAAATTTGTTTGGCACTTTGCGTCTATGCGAGTGAGGTGGTCAGGCTGGCAGGAAGTTATGAGGAACTAGGCTCCAATTAGATTCCATGAGTGTAAGATCGGTTTTTTTACAATAATTCTGACGCCATTTCTGAACAGTACAGTGGGAAGACTACGGATTTTGAATCCATCAGATTATAGATTATTATTCTACTTATAGCATAAAATAACAAAGTTTCGATTAAGACAATTTTTTGTTCGATTAATAACGTTCGATAATTCAGAGCTTTCTCATTTTAAAAACGGAAGGGGTTAAATGGTGGGATAATTGTGCTAAAAATAAGTGGTAAACAAAATAAGTCTTCACTATTTCCACTTTTTTTTAAATTTTTATTTCGAACAAACCTCTTTTGTGCATTAAACTTCAGCTATTTCTAATTTGGTTTCGTGAAGGAAGGGAGGGGGGAGGGATGGTAAGTTCATAAATGCGAGTCTCTTAATATCTCAGCCAATTTTTGTTCGATTAAGAATTTGGTCGGGTTAATAAAAATACTCATTTTGAGTTTATGTTGTTATGTTAATTGTGATCATATAAAAGCCGGCATTACTTGACACATTTTCGATTTATGAGTTTCTGTCATATTCTTATTTATGATAGGTCAGGTGCCACTGATACTCTTGACTCTCATTCCCAACAACTTATTTCTTAATCCTCTCCATTTTAGGCCTGGTGGAACCGACATATTGGTTGGGGCCCTACATTTTTCAATGACAATCCCAACAGAGATACATACCTTGTGCTTTCCTAGGAAGAACAGCACAGCCGATCGGTTGCCATAACAGAGGTAGAGGTCTTCCGAGTCTCTGGGTGCGTAAAATATCGCTTTGGTGTAGAGATCCAAGGCACATTCAGGTCTTGCTCCAGAATAAACCTTGTTTCCTTTTATTCTGTACTGACTGGAGATGTCTTTACTTTTGCAGAACCTCTTTCTTTCAGATAATCCCTGAACCCAGGATTTCAATTGTTCCCTGAAAAATGAGTAAAGTCCACTAGTTTGAACCAAACAAAGGTATATAAATGAAACATTTTTAGAGATAATATAAAAAAAATGCCACACGAAAATGAATTATTTCTTTATTAGATGGATGTCCCATTTAGTTCAACGGACTACCTGAACTGGACTGTACAGCCAGAGACAGTAGAGAGTTTTCCTCCCCACAGTGGTAAACGGTATTAAACGCCAACCTAGGGAAACGAAAGGCAGATGCTAACTTTTCAAGAGGTCACGTGGTCTCCTTACGGTGTCTCCCCCCGTCGTCAAACGGTGCTTATCATAACCTGACATCCATGTTTTGATTTTGCCGCCATTTTCCATAAGCGAAGTTTAATTGAGTTATAAATTACGCTCACTCAAACATCTCAATCAGATTAAATTGCCTCGACGTCAACTTAGCGACAATACGACAATAGTCACTTGCATTTGTAATGTCCCCCCAAAAAAACTCGTTTTCATAGAAAAATGAGTTGGTTACACGTTTCTATATTACAATTAGGACTGATTTGGATAATGGGTGCTACTGTTGGCATCCTACTGTACTCAGTACAAGCTGTACTCTACAATACTCGTACATGTACTCGTATTTCCTTATATACATTTGATTCCCTTATATAAATGTACTACAAATGTAAAGATAAATACAAAATTGCAGAGAAAACTGTATGCACTACAGAAACATAACCAACTTTCCTCATTGATCGGGTTGAATTTTGATCACCAGTGGCTAACAGGTAGCATTTGAAAGCAGTTTTGAGGTCGTCGTTGTCAATCAGATTGCTGCGACAAAAACTGATCAATTCGACCAATTTGGCTTCCGTCATAAACATTGCTTAATAAACAGTACTAAATAAAATTGAGAAAAGCAAAGACGATTGCGGAGGTCAAAAGGGTTAAGAGATTCTCATGCAAAGAGGGCATTGACGGTTTTGAGCGCATTCTAGTGGGATTCCATCCAACCAGCAAACTTCTTTCTAATCTCTTTGGAGCTTGAGTTTGAATGGAGAAAGAGAAAATGACTCAGAGCACTGGGAGGACATTGTCACACAGATTTTTGTATAAAATTAATTTAGAAAAACGATACTATTCACAAGGAATTGACGGGGAAGGCGAGTGGGGGGAGTTTTATGGTAATATCCACTTTGCTCCAGGGCTGTCACCTGGGTCATTTTAATCGTGTCTACTCTCACATTAAATACAATCCTGTGATTGGAGAGTGGATGTTTGTACAGCAACTGGAGTAGTCACACTCGATTCAAGGAACTAATTTCTATCTGAATCAAACCCTGCCAATTCTAACACATGTGGGTTACCATGAAATAACTGCAACAGTCAAAGGAAATCTGCAGGGTAGCACTAAGAGAAATAGACCGTGGGAATTCGGTTTTTGAACTTACCTCACGAAAGGGTCATCGTAGCATAATCTGATCCTATCTGAGTTGGATTTGGCCTCTTTGACTTTAAGGAGAGTTCCAGATTCTGTGGCTTTTTGAGTCAGGATGTCCAACACATGCTGCCATTTACTATCTCGTTGGTCAGGCATATTATGATATTCCGAAATGCAGAAGATCCAAATTCATCACTTACATTCGAACGAAAGGAAGAGCAAGAACTGTTCAACAAGATTGCCAATCAAGTTAGATTACTAGTACAATCTAGAATTTATTCGATTATTTGGAATAAACTTTTGATACTAATCAACTAATAATAATCGAATCAACTCATTTACAGTAAAAACAAACTACCTACATAACCTAGTATAAACAGTAACGATTAGGGATGGGTATCGATACCCGATATTTCAAAACATCGATATTTTACCGTTGACTATCGATATTTTTGTATCGTAATAATATCGACTATCGATACTTTAATTCCGATATTTCAAAATATCGGCAAATTTTCTCACTGGCTTAAAAAAATTGGTTTTAATGTTTTTCTTTGGTCGATTTTCTTACTAGTCTAAGAACTCACCAACCAATTTTTGGACACTTTTAATGGAAACTGGAATGTAAAAGAATAGTGGCTTTAATACTCGATGGGAACCGGAAATGAAGAAGTAGGAAGGCAACAGTTGGAGGCTATATTACGGCTATAGTACCTACTGTTACTGTTACCTTACCTCTCACAGGTTCAAAAAATCGTAACGAAGATTATCTTCTGTTCTTGTTAAGTAGATACGTTTAGGTTTCTTGTAGTTCAAGTTTGAAAAATTGATGTTGGAAACGATACTCGACATTTATAAATATCGAAACCTTGCTTGACCGATACTTAGAGTATCGATACCAACCTTCCGATAGCGTATCGATACTTGCTCCACGATACCCATCCCTAGAAACGATAAGGCCTGGAAGTAACAGAACTTCTTCTTTGTCTCTGATCTTATTTGGCCAAAACCAGATTTCATTTTTCTGTAATGTTCATTTCTTTATTTAAATTGGTATGTTATTAGGTCACATCAGTCACGTCAATGTACTCATCTTTTGTTTGATTGTCTCCATTGGCGCAGCAGTCGCAGGGCCTGCATTGCTTGTGGGGGGGGGGGGGGTGGCAGGGGGGGGAGGACGAGGAGGAAAATACCGGAAAATGGCGAGCGGGAACCAGCAGTGGCGTACCGCACACCCTTGTGATACAAGGGGGCTCTATTTGCTCTAGCAACATTTTTTTTATTATAAAGAATAAAGCGGAACTAACGATACACAGAAAAATTCCATTATATAACATCAAGTTAATAGACATCAACGGTAATGTAGGTTCATTGATCAATCATCTTTTGGTTACCAGGTGAGGAAGGGTGTAAAGTAGCTAAGGTGTCAGAGGTGCAAAGGTACATATTACGTGGGTAGGCCTACCTGAGGCAGTACTGACGCACGTGACATTTCAAGTCTAATATGTTCTGTAATTCAAGTCTAATAATGTAAGGTAAATTATAATTTATTGATTAAAATAAACAAGCATGTAACATTTTTCATGTTACCTTATATAAAAACTTGCCAGTTTTGTCTATATTCGGGATCGTCTGCCCGTGTTTGTGTATTCTGCCTTCTCCTGAGCAGTGATTACAATGTAAAACAATGTAAACAAACTTTTGAGATATTGAGGTTAGTGCGGATTGTGGGAATTTAATGTGTTTCATCATGCTGTTGATTCGAATCATTGTAATATAAATTTTATACCATATTGATACTTAAAAATGACTGAAGGAACTGACGTGTCTATGGGAAAATTTTGACTTTTATAACACACGGTCATTGTGATATTATATTATGTACTTTTAGTTAGGTTATTGTAGCGTATTGCACAATGACCATTAAAAAATGCACCCTTCGCAAAAAAAAAAAAAAAAAAAAAAAACGTTACGCCGCTGGGAACCGGCAATCTTGAGTTTAGAGTTTTGGCTTACAGTTCATTAAATTAAAAAATATAAGCACAGTATTCAACACCAGGAAGATAATAGTATTCATTACTTGACTTATTTTCTAACTGAAACATTTTCAGTTGCACTAGTTGACCATTGTTAAAAACTAGCCCAAGTAAATAGAAAGTTTCTTCACTGTATGTTAAATCAGCTGATTTTCCATATTCAATGCTAAACAGTAAGGAATACTGTTTACCATGTTGTTTTCATTGTAGGAGGCAAAAATAAAAACTCTCTATTGATTAACACTTTCAGTGTGGGAGGCCTCTTAAGAGGCAGTCTCTCTCCTAACTCCTATCCTTAGGGAGGTGCTCGTTTCTCTCCACTCAATCACCTATCACCTTTGTTCCTCTTTACTTTCAATTCAGTTGGACTCTAGCTGTCGTCTAGTCACCCCAGGAGCGAGTGCCAAGTGATAAATTCTGAAAAAAAAAACCCACGAAATTACGACAATGTTACCTATATAAATTGTGTATAATCTTATTATTATTATTTTTTTTTTTTGTAAGTTTTTTCTTTTCTCTCTGAAAACACACTATGTATGACTCATGTGGGATAGAACACATATTTTTGACGTCACATTATGCGTTCTTTGCACAGAAATGGATCTACCACCCTCAACAAGAGCTGCCCAGGTGGGATATATTTGGCATTTATTACTCACAAACTGGTTTTCATTTTCATTGCCCAATTACTCAAGAACTAGATATTTTGAAGAGATAAAGAAAGGGAGGAATATTATTTAAAAACACAATAGGTTATTCACAATAATAGGTATTTTATATTATGAATAATAGTGGGCCAGTGGTAGGCTTGGCCATGTTTGTTGGGTTCAATTTGTTTATTTCGTTGCATAAATGGAATTGGTATCTATCAATGAAGTAGACAAAGTAAACCATTTTTGCGATTTTTGGTTTGTTTACGAATTTGGTTTGGTTTAAATTTAAGAAGAAAAGGGAAGCTATTTTTTTCCATTATTAGTTCTCAAGTGTTAGAGTGTTTTGGCAGGTAGAAATAACAGTTTTGGTTAGATAACGGTTCAGTAAGCCTCACAGTTTGAGGGAGACAAAAGGTCTCAACAGCGAGGATGCTAACCCTCACAATAGCTGTGCCAGTTGGGTGGCGCTTGTGCAGTAAGCTAGTTATCAATCCCTGAAATCCTATAACCAATCCACAACCCCCTCTCCCCCCTCCAAGCAAAAAGAAAGTTAAAATGTATGATGATGCGATAAGGAGCTAGTGCGATGCCTATTAGCTAATAATACGCAGGGGGAAAACTCACTGTTGGAGGATGAATCTGGAATGAGAGGGAAATGTTCCGTCTCGTTAGTTTCCCTTCTCTTGCACCTACTTGTTGTCAATACTCGTAGGTGTTGAGTGACCAACAGTCACACATCCTAATGGTCCAGTATGCATGGACTGAGTCATTAAAATTCTTTGGAGAGGGTTCCATAAAAATTTTTGGGGGGTAAAGTTGATTGAAATGTTACTTAATGTGACAACATTCAAAAATATGTTACATCACTATAGCTTTTCCAAGTCAGATTTGGAAATTTCCAAACCAATTTCAGAAATTTCCAAATCAATTTCAGAATTTTCTATTTCAATTTCAGAATTTTCTACCTAAATTTCAGAATTTTCTACTTCAATTTCCAAATTTTCCATTTCAATTTCAGAAAATGATCAATATCTGGGTGGGAGTGGTTTCTGAAATTGAAATAGAAAATTCTGAAATTGATTTGGAAATTTCTGAAATTGGTTTGGAAATTGCCAAATCTGACTTGGAAAACCTATAAATATAATGTAGATAATAATGAAGCTAGTAATTCATTTAAATATGGTTTGTTTTTCTATCTGAAAATGTATAAATGACAATGACAGTGCTCAAATATTGTCTTTGATTAGTTTTAGATAAAACAAGGGGTACTAATGAGTATCATTTTTGTTTTGGGGAGGGAGTACTAACCTACAAGGGGGGCTAGTTCTAAGTGTGAGGGGGGGGGGTGCGTTATGAAGATCGGGGGGGGGACCCCTGCAGTGTGTGTTCCGCAGTTTGAACGAGACGTTCTTGAAGTGTTTTTTGGATGGGAGGTGGTTTTTGTGCTCAAGTTGGTTCATCCGATCTTCGGCAAGCAGCGCTCGGGGAGTACAATGGCGTACTTCTCTCCTGCGGTAGACGAGTCAGTCCACTCCTCCAGTCCTCGCATCTCTCCATGCACTTTTCAAGATCCATGAAAGAAGCAACACTGATCTTAAAACCATGTCAGCCGTTCATAGGGTTGTTCCGATATCGAGGATCTTCCGATATTCGATATCGATAACGATATTAACCACCAACATCGATACACCGATAATATCGCAACAAAATATCGATATCAGCAATATCGAATGATATTACGCAATTTTTATGATTGCTCACAATTTCATGACAAAACTCATTGTACTTACGTGATTATATTGCTACAATCTTAATCTGATTTTATAATTAATTGTAATGTAGAAAATTGGGTAAATTGCTATAAATTTGAAGCAATTTTCATTCTTTGCTGTAAAATTTGGTTGAACATTCTTTTTTAGGTTAGCTAATATATCCAAAAAATATCCAATTTAGCAAAACTTATATGCATACATGGGCAGAATGAAATTTTAGTTTTTTAATAAAAAATGTATTTGGATCAAACTAATATCATTGCCATTCCGCGATTGAAAACCGGTATTTTTATAAAAATAGCCATCTCAAAAAAATTCAATATCGAAATCCGATGTTCACCAAAATCTTTCGATATCACGATAATATCGAAATCCTTATAACGATATAATATCGGAAATATCGAAAGAGAAATATCGATATTTATTGATATCGATAAAATCGGAACATCCCTAGCCGTTCATTACCCGTTTTTCGAGTATTCCTAGTGTGACGTCTTCCCAAGAGTATTTTATTCTAGAGATTTACTAATGAAATATTTGTAATTTCAATATTTTTTCGGGTTCGCCGCAGTTAATTGCGTGAGGAAATTCGTATGAAAGATCAACTGTTCGCTACTACACGACGGAGTTTGCGCAAAGCCGGCTGTCGCATTTCATTTCTCTCTGTAGATTAGATTTCCACATCGTCAAGAAGAAAGTTGCTCGTCTTTGGTTAGGGAGGTGAGTTTCCTCATTGAAAATTGTTTGTGAGAATGTTCAGTATGCACTATTTGAATGTCAATTTTGGTTGTTTCGATTTCCTGTCAGTCGACTGTATAGCTGCGTCACTATGTGCCCAATTTTATTTGGAATCTGAATTAGCAGACTAAGGAATCCATCACATACTCCACTTAGTAGAGTCTGCTAAAATCATCTCGGCGGTCAATTAATTGGAATGTAATATCATCATGATAGGTACGGTCTTGCATAGGTATGTATGGCATCTGAATGGTTTATTTCGACCAAGTAAGTAGATATACCCTTTCACTTGAAGCGTGTTTTTCATAAATGGCTAGGTCATGCGATCCAGCTGGTTGAGTAAATGACACTTCCTTCGTCATTATGGCTGCTTATTGATGAGTTAAACTGAAATTCTACATCTAATGGAATAAGTTTAGTCAGTACATTATAAATTGTGTCCTGATCGAAATCTCGCTGTCTGCACCAGAGTTCGTCCTCTTGAATCATGTCTATGGGATCAAAATATCCAAACCTATTAATTTTTGTTGTCGAAATACTATTGTTCAGTCACGGTAGATCGTCCCCTGTACTGAACAAACGAATATCTACTTAGTGCTTCTGGAGCTCCAAAACATATTAGAAGGATGCGATTTATAGCAAGTCAAAGTCAACCTTTCCCAAGTGAAAGTCAATCTTGTCAAAAACAAATTCAACATTTTCCAACTCAAATTTATGAGGTGATGGAATGGGCTGAATGCGGTAATAATGCTCCGCTCCATTCAGAGGATGACCCAGGCGTTTGAAAACGTCTGATTCATCTCCTAAGGCGACGGATTTCAGAATCGGGAAGGGCCAACTAACCATGTTCATCACAAATTCAACCATTTTGTTTGCAGTTGATTGCTGAGCATGTCTGACTATGAAAGTGATGCGGCCAGTGACGCTGGCAGTGATGCTGGAGGGAGTGACGCAGGGAGCTACCAGGGCTCGGATGCTGGTGGAAGCGAACCTGGGAGTCCCCAAGGGAGCGAAGTTGGAAGCAATCGAGGCAGCGAACCGGGCAGCCCCAGGGGTAGTGACAGTGAAGCTGAGGTAAGCTTCTCCGGCTGCGATTGGTGCAATTTTTACTAATGTATATCAATTGGCAATAAATGTATGATGAAGAGGTGAGCAAATGGTGTACTTCATCCCAAGAGACGTGCCTCATCCGAGTTAGGGATAGGGGAAGGGGTATGCCCAACCGCAATTGTTGGATTTCTGTGCGTCACACCATTTTCCAGTGAATAAGTGCCGTCTTCAAGTTTTTTATTGTTTATAAAACGTCTGATGTGAAGGAAACGCTTGAATTCCTCGAAGATTACCGTAAATTACCTGTTCTCTGAAATGTAAATGATAAAATGCTCAGTAACAAAATCTCGGGGAATGATGCGTGGGCCATTTTGGATGCAAAGCGAAAGTTGGACACCAAATGTGTTGAAAATAAAATTAAGAGCTTGAGGTCCTAATTTTCAAAGGCAGTAAACTCGCATCTTCTGCTGGCTCCATCGCAAGGGTTGAATGAAACCTGAAGGGCAAATGTGGACAGGAATCTCTTGCTTCTAGGGCATGCATCAGAGGCAATCTTCATGGGGCAAGTTGAAAGACGAAAATGCACAAGTGTAGACATACCTTTACCCCTTCCAGGCGCTAAGGCGATTAGCCCAACTTACACAGAAAAGAGTTAAGGACTACATGGCCACTACTGGTACATTGAAGGTCCGCTTGTGGAGCAATCGTTTGCAGCACTTGATGATTTTTTATATTTTATTCAAAAGAATTGGACATTTTTCATTCCTATCCATTCAGAAATGTGGAATATCAATCGATTCAAAAGATAATTCGGTTTTTTTTTTGTAACATGTCTACGAAGGGTACATTTACCTTACTGATGTATTTTACGATATAAATTGATCACCAAGGCTATTAATTTTAAATTTAAGGTTATTGTTTATTGAATACCATTACAAGAGTAGTAGGTATGCCACATTCTCCTCGCAATCTGCCAAATCTCAAGGTACGATTTATGAGTTCCTATAGAGTTCTTGGGTAGCGTTTGTGATAACCATAATATTCTATTGTGTTGAAGTGAAATTTCATATTGTTCAGGAACGAGGAAGATCCGTGAGCCGAAGTCGTTCTCGCTCCAGAAGCCGAAGTAGGAGTGGGAGTGTTGCAAGTAGAGCAGGGAGCGCCAAAAGTGTCGGCAGCAACAGAAGTCGAAGTGGAAGCCGCAGCGGTTCTGGTTCAGAAGCAGAAGAAGATAACAGGTGCAGTTCAATTTCAATTCATTTTTTCATTATATAGGGTGCCACAGTATAGCTTCCTTGTTTCAAATGCGCCATTCAATAGGGTGGTGTTGTAGGTGACTGGTAGGGTAGCTCGTGCGGTAGGCTATACAGTTTTGTCCAGGCATGAGCTAGTGAAATGCCACACACCGCCGGGGTATCGATGGGGGTTTTGACGAAACACTCCCCGGAAAGCCTCATTTCAACCAGGGCGATTCGCAGCGGCTGCCCTGTTCTCCCTTTCGTCCCCTTGTGATTTTTGGTCTCCAGGATCTTTTTACATCCTGTGATTATGTGAACCGTCCAAGGACCCTTCAAGATTTGAAGAACAACATCCAGGAAGAAATTGCAGCATAAGGCCTGCATTGCTAGAAACAGTCATGACAAACGCCAACAACGGTACAAATAACGGTATCAAAAATTGTGGACTCCTGCCTGCATGATTTTCTCTTCAAAACTCTTTGTACGGACATTGTAAAAACCCAATTAAAACTTTCCTATTTATACAATGTGTTTTGAAGAAAAAAAGAAGTTATGCTGACACAATTAAATATTACTATCCCATTTATATTGTATCGAATATGACGACATCGGTAGATTCTAAACTACCGATAATGTACACATTATTAGTGTAGGTGACCAAATGCAAAGTTGTATACATAAAAAATGCATCCCTGTATATGTACATAACAAACAGCCGTGGTCCGGCGATTCCTTCCCTTCCACTCGAGGTTAACGGGAGGACTTCTCGTTCATTCGTTTTCTAGTAATCTTATTTGTTCTGTCTAGTTTGGTAGTCTGAAGGCTCGCTACGCTCTCATCTCGAAAACAAAAAATACCGTAAATCAATCCTCCTACTAATGTTTGGACAAATGGACTGACAAACAGTTTAGTTTTTCAGAATATTTGTTAAAACTATTGTCTCTGAATTTTGATATATAGGCGTGTATTATGATGCAAAATTTGTGAATCTACAATAAATTATTGCCACCATACTGGATTCAATCGCATAACCTATTGTACCTTAGTTAGAAGCCCAACTGACACTTCTGCGAAGATATGTTGACCTATTGACGTTATTATCAGTACTCCTGTAGTTAATGAGTATTTATAGTTGAGGGATTATTGCGATTTTTCATCACTTGTGGAATAAAGAGCTTATTCCGGAATATTTACTTTAATACTAACCAACACCTGGGCGTGAAGGAATTGCCATCACTTTAAGCAGAAGGAAGAAGCTGTACTTTTCAACGGTCGGGAAGGAATCGTCGGTCCCTATCGAACTCAGCTGAAGTGGAAACAAGTTACATAGTCTCGCACGTGCTTATAGAAAAGAGCTGTGAAAAGTATATAATAAACTTTATAGTATAATGCTCGGGAGTTCTTTAGTACTGGCCCCATTTTTGATCCAGTTGTTTTCCACTTCAAACCATCCTTTTTTAATTTGTATTTATTTGGAACTTCTAGAATCCTCTATTTACATTTAAATAAGGGAAAATAGAAGAAAACGTAATTTCGTGAGTTTTCAAAGCTTTAAAACAATTGGGGACAGTACTCAAGTTTATGCTTTGTGAAGTACTTTAATAAAGCCCTCCACTATTTAATGTCAGGTACTTTCGAGAAACCGGTAGAGTCATTTGTATTTAATTTTGTGGTTTGGATGCTCTCATCTCAAAAATCCTCAACCAATCCTTCTAGCAAAGTAGAGACTCGTAGGACAAATAAATCGGCACCTGTGATTGGAATAGTTGCTTGAATAGGAGTGTTCGTCTTCGAAATAAAATTGAAAAGAATGTAGTTCGAAAAAAACCCATGAATAGTGATTACTTATTGCAACATTATCGTATCTTAACCCTCTTACCAATAAATTTTAATCACAGATTCGGATTTATTAACCCAACTAATCTCCAGTTTACTAGAAGGAGAACTAAACAGAAAAAATAATTCTATCTGTTAGTCTAGACAATCTGGCACTTGATTGATAGTACTCAAGTAGTTCACTATGCAAAAACGTTATCACCCCCCCTCCCCCTTTTTTTTAATGCTGCAAAAACAGTTAGTTAATTTTTTTTCTTCTAGTTTTGCTTTCTGAAATGTGAATGAGGGGAGTCTTTTTAAAACTAAAGAATTTTTTCGTTCAACTTTACTTCTGATGGAACTCATTGCTTTTTGGCTTTACTTATGTACTTGCAAATACTCCCACGGTCACAGCAATGTTTTGATTTCAGTGTGATTGGTCGATTTTGTGTATAGATGTCCGTAATTATCAATAAGTTATTTATTATTGTTGGGTCTATTACACCAATTTTAGCAACTTGTTCTGAAATTCATTCTTGTGCTTTCCAGAGTTGAAAAAAGTGGTAGCGAAGAGGAACCAGAAGGGGAAGATCTTAATTCAGAAATTGAAGAAGAAGATGTAAGCTGTAGTTTTCAAATTCATTTATTGCATAATGTTTGTTATCTAATCTCTTCTTGTTGATTCGCCGTCTCCACGCGGAGGTTGCCGATCCAAACGGCAAGCTCTTCTTTGTTGGTTTCTACACGGAAGACCTCCACCAAAGAGCAAGAAACCCAGCGCCTGAGGTCCTTTAGCCATGAATTCTGCCTCCTCCCAATCGAACGGCTCCCACAATTCTTGCCCTCGATAATGAGCCTCAGTAGCTCGTTACGAGCACCCCTCATCAGGTGCCCGAGGTACCGCACTTTCCTATGTTTGGCGGTAAGAAGAAGCTTCTTCTCCTTCCCCTTACGTCGAAGCACCTCAATGTTGGTCACCCGCCGAACCCAAGAGTTGCGCAACATGCGTCTATAAATGAACATCTCAAAGGCTTTCAGGTTCCTCTCGATACTAGGGTCAAGCGTCCAGCTTTCACACCCATACAGCACGACTGAAAAGATGTAGCATCTGACCATGCGCATCCTTATGGCCAGACTCAACGAGGAACGTTGAGGAAAACTTCTTCATTTGAAAGAGAGTCGCCCGTGCCATCTCAGTCTGACCCCTAACTTCCTTTTTTAGGTCATTGTGCTGGTTCACAAGTGCTCCAAGGTACTTATATTAAGGGACTTGCTCAACTGACGAACAGATCCACGTCTGTTCTGCGCTTTGAGAACACGAGCGCTTTTGTTTTGGAGACGTTCAGGGAGAGGCCAAACGCTTCACTGTGCTCCACGATTGAGTCCATAAGGCACTGCAGATCTGCAAGGCTGTCGGCTAGTACGACGGTATCGTCCACACATTGGCTGTTGCTGATGCGCATTCCACTCATTTAGATACCCTTTTCATGATGGGGCTCAAGGGCTTCTTTGAAAATTGCCTCTGAGTAAAGGTTGAACAACAGAGGAGATAAGATGCACCCGTGTCTTACGGCCTTCTCGACTCACACGGCTTCAGAGGTAACATTCTCCACTCGCACTTCTGCTGTCTGGGCCCAGTACTAGGTTATTATTAAACCAACCTCTCCACAGTCAACTCCAGTCGCCTTCAGGATATCTACGAGCTTGTCGTGTTTAACGCTATCAAACGCTTTACGATAATCAATCCAATAGTCCTACATTTATATTAGCTAATTTCAATAGAAAATGAAGCAGTTACAATGGCTTTGTAAATCTTGAAATTAAAATTATAGAAAAATGCCCACATCAAAATCCGTTTTGAAGTTTTCTGAAATATTCTTGAATTTTAACGTTTGCACACACAGGGTGTCCCACGAGCCCCCCCCCCCCCCTCCTTCCTAAAATCGTCCAAATGGGTGTAAACAAAAAATTCTTGGAAAATCTTCAAATTTTTTCCCAAGGATCTCAAATATCATATTTGGGCAACTGCGCAATCATGTGCAAGTGACACTAACTTTCTTATTTCAAATGGGAACCCCGATTTTTTATTGCAAATTCGAATTCCACTGAAAATTTCATAAAATCGAATAATGACCAAAATTTGTTTATTTCGCTTCCGTTTTTTTGTTTTAGTGCGCCTGTTTTCAGATTGTTTCAGGGATTAATTTTTTGAGGTCTGATTTAAAAATGTAAATCCAGGAGATTGAAACCATCTTCAGTGACCAAGTGAAAAATTATCATAATCTGAGAGTTAAAAGTCGGCATAAATGATGATTTTTCACACAAAATGAACAAAATTTGGTCATTATTCCGCAAATATTGAGTCAAATAAAAAAACGGATAGCATCATATGTTTAATGGATTAAAATTGAATTTGGACGGGGTAGACGAAAGAATTACGCGATTAACCGATGATATAATGAAAACATGAAAAATCATGAATTATGAAGGTGACGTCTTGAAATGAACAGTGTCTGAGTGGTAGGTACCTAACATCCTCCAGGAGCATTTTTTAAAAATATTTAAAGAAAGCTAGAATATATAATTAAATCTAGTTCAGTAGAAAATTACAAACTCAAAAAAAAATTACACATCTTCAGGAACATAATAAAAACACTTCAAATATTTGTCCTCCCACACTAAACAATGGAAATCCATTTATCAACAAACATCAGTCTTCTAGGAGCACTCCTTTGTCGTTGAGGATACCGTTTTGGTGGATTTCTTGCGGACTTGGACAATCTGGGAAGAGCTATGGTTTCAGAGGCGTTATTATCCCTGCTAGATGGTGCCATTGGATGTGGGATCTCTTTAGGTTGGACGATTTTTGGTGGAGTGGGGAATCCCCTAAACGGTGAGCCAAGAGAAGAGCGCTCGTGGTGTGGAATTGAGCCACTAGAGTCTGTAGAATCGAGGGCGGGCGTTGAGAGGCGTTCAGAAATACGAACTTTTCCCTTGATGGCTCCTGATGTACAGATGTTGCAGTTTCAGCTGATTTGTGGGCTCTTAGTTGGTCGATGTGTCTTTTGATACGATTTCCTTTGTGTTCGACTTCATAGTGAATATCTCCTAGCTTAGCCACAACAATTCCTGGTAACCAAAGATCAGTGTTTTTAGAGAAACTTCGGAACAAAACTGTGTCTCCTGATGAGAATGTCCGGAGTTTAGTAACAGAGTTGGTTTGCTTACTTTGATTTTCAATCACTCTACTCACTCACCCTTAAGTTAGGAGTAACACAATCCAATCGGGATTTAATGGTTCTTCCAAGAAACAACAGTGAAGGAGGTTGACCAGTTGTTTGGTGAGGACACTTGTGATATTGCTGAAGAAATTTGTTTATTACTTCTTGAAGTGAGTTTGGGGATGCACCAGCTGAAATTATGGCCTTTTTCAAAGTCTGCACACATCTCTCGGCTTGACCATTTGTTGATGGGTGGTAAGGTGCTGTAGTTTTATGAAAACGCACTCCTTCTTCTTTGAGGAAGTCGTGGAAAATGCTGGATGAAAATTGAGGGCCATTATCGGACACCACAACTGACGGAATACCGAATTGACAAAATATTTTGGATAAAATTTCATAAGTGGTTCGAGATGTAGTTGAGCTTGTTACTTGGGCAAACATCCATTTCGAGTAGGCATCCACTACAACCAATATCGATTTACCATGCACCGGCCCAGCAAAATCGATATGGATTCTCTCCATGGGTATTCCCAGTGGTGAGTGCGGTATTGTGGTGGCATTTTAGAGTTTTTAAGGTAGGCAGAACATGTTTTTGCTACACTCTCAATATCTTTATCGATTCCAGGGCAAAAGACAATAGACCTTGCAAGCCCCTTCATTTTTACGATTCACAGGTGGGCCACATGGAGTTCTTCAAGGATAGCTTGGCGGAATTTTGGTGGTATAACAGTTCTGTGACCAAGCATTAGACAACCGCTGGTCGATGTGTAGTCAGCTTCATTTCCTGTACAACCCAAGGATTGTAGGTTTTTTCCTTCATGAAGAGCAGCAAGGATGGTAGACATATGGGGATCTCGACGTGTCTCATTGGCGATCTCTTCTGATGTCAGAGGGGTTTGGCGAAGTTGATATTATGTGTGTTTTATTATAGTAATTATATTATAATTATCGAGAGGAATTACTAATGAAATATGCGCTGATTACGAAAATAGTGTATTCACTTCTGACTCAGACAAGGTATACGAAAATGAGAAGGAACCGACCAACCAACTCGAATGGTCATCTAGGGCAAGCAGTATCGACAGCTACTTACAACATCTTCCCCTTTTGAAATACAAAAACACAATTAACAGTACCCTCTAAATACTCGTAGGTATTTGAACAAAACAAAAGAAAGCATAATCTAGGTAAGAAATACAATGCTGGTGGTAAGCTGAGTAGCATTTTTGAAAACCAGTAAACAGTAACTAGAAAAACAAAATACAAAATTTAATACAAAATACAAATGAAATCAAATCAAGACTAAACACTTCTCAATCTAAAGAGATTTTCTAGCTGTGTCGTGCCCCAAAGCATTGGATCCTTCCTAGAACAGAAACACAGGTATTTTACATACCCTATACTTCCTTTCGTAGATAATCAGCCCAGTCATTCGTAGCGATTTCGCTAAGAGTTACGCCGTGTCTTACGTGGAAAACGAATGCGAGCGAGCGACTAACGCGATCTGTTAGCGCGATCAAACAATACAATCCTATGGAAGTGTCTTACATGGCAACGCGGCGTCGCGGTAGTCGCTTTCGTCGCGCAATCGCTCGCGTCGCGTGGTTTGATTTTCAAATTGGTTTGAATTTTGTCGCGCAATCGCGTAGTCGCGTTATTATTTGTTTACGTTTTTGTAGGTTAACCTGCTGTTGTTGACATTCTTGATTCGTCTTTGATATTGCTTTTCTAGTCAATAATTGCCTTCGTGGCTTGCTTTAAATGTTAATCATGGAAGCGATAATATCGGAAGTGTAAAAAAGAGAAGTTTTGTGGAACAAAAAAGCAAGATATATTATAAAAACAGGAGGCTAGCAGACCTAGCTTGGGATACTGTAGCAAAAGAGACAAGTTTTTCAAGTAAGTTAAAACACCATTTAATAAATTATTTCTTGTAAATGAATACACCGTTCAATTACCTGATAAATTCCCAGAAAAATATTGACAAAAGTTGTTCCGGAGAGAAATTACCGAGTCAGATCCACAATTGTGACTTCTTGCCTGTTGTGTTTCACTTGTCATGCCAAATGATTCGACTGATTTCGTTAGCAGTAAAAATTAGGAAAAAGAAGGCATTTTTCCGAGTATAAAATAAAACTGGTATAAAATTACACTGGAGGAATCTGTAAATATGGCGTATCCCGCTTCGGCGACTAACGCGATGTGTAACCTCACGTAAGACACTCGTTTTGGAATTGTACGCGATTCGTCAAAATCGCGTCGCTCGCTCGCTCGCGTCGCCCGCCTCTGTTCTCCACGTAAGACACGGCCGACGGGACGCGTCGGGTTGGTCGGTCATCGCGAACGACGGCAACTAGCAGTCTGTAGTTACATTCGTTACACGGAAAACTAAATCACTTCAACAAGGTACTAATTAACTACACTCGTCGCCATTTAATAGTATTAAAATTGAATTTGGACGGGGTAGACGAAAGAATTACGCGTGGCTGCGATTAGAACTGATGATATAATGAAAACATGAAAAATCATGAATTATGAAGGTGACATAATGAAATGAACAGTGTCTGAGTGGTAGGTACCTAACAATGTGAATCTGCGTTAATAAACAATGAAAATTCATGTGCCACCCTTTGGATTTCACCATCAGCCATTATTTGACGATTTTGGGGTTGCATAACTTTGTGTGCTTGCTGAAGCCATGTGTCCAAAAGAGGCCACCACTTATAGGTCAATTTCTGTAACACTTGGAACTGTCCCTTCACAGTGTTCAAACTAAAGCTCGATTCAAATCTATCCAGAAAGCTATCCTGCAAGTGCGTACCAGCAGCTGATTGATCAGCTAGGGAGGGGGAATATTTTTTCCAGACAAGCACTTCTGAAGCGAACAGCATGCATCAGATTTTTCAGATGTTTTTCGCTCTACTGCCGCACGTTCGGAATGGCTTTGGAAAATGAAACAGCTGTGGGAGGAAGCACGGGAAACGAGTTGTTAGCTTGTGCTCAGCCGATTCCCCTTCATCCCCTCCACCGCTTTTTACTAGCTTCCCTTATCCGTATTTCCAAACGTTCTGGTGGATGTGTACCCTGCTTAAGTGTTTCACCTCCCTTACTCCCCATCATATCTGCCAATCTTTGTTACCATTTGATAGGACGTCTCACTCAGCACCTTCTTTTTTCTACCAATATCATTCTAGCACCCTTTCACCTGCGACTACATAAGCCAAGTCCTTGCTTGTTCACTTACCGTTTGTTACTGATGATGGTTTCACTTTTCAAATCGATTCAGATTTGTTACTACTTTATTTCGTGGGAATGTAGAGCATTCTTCATTTGGCTTTAACGTACTCCGTTTGCCGTTATTTTCAACGATTACTTCTTTTAAATGGGTTTCCACGTTTTCGTCACCAGTGATTTAGTTAGTTCCGATCGATGTTGCAGAGCTTTCTTTCAAATCTACAGATCTTACGGGTTCAACCGAGAGTTGATGACTGTTATTTAAGAATTTAGTTTCCTTCCTTCCAAATTGAAACAAATTTGCGGGCGGGCATTCCCCTTGTTTTCGGTTGCAAAAAAAATGTAGCCAATTTTTACCTCTTGGCAGATTGTTTATAGTGAAATTGTAAGGAGATTCAATATTGCGAAAAGCATAGCACATTCATTTTAAGATGTTACTATTAATCCAAATCGATTCAACTTTGTTACTAATTTATTTCGTGGGAATATAGAGCATTCTTCATTTGACTTTTACGTAATCCATTTTACGTTATTTTTGCCGTTTACTTTTAGATGGGTTTCTACTTTTCGTCATCAATGATTCAGTTAGTTTCCATCGATGTTGCAGACCTTTCTTTCAAATCCACAGATCTTACAGGTTCAACCAGGAGTTTATGACTGTAATTTGAGAATTTAGCTCCTTTAATCCAAATTAACACAAACTTGCGGGCACTCCCCTGGCACTTTTTTTCGATTGCAAAAAAAAATTTAGCCAATTTTTTCGCCTTGGGAGATGTAGTAGAAATGAATTAGAAATTGAATATTTGGAAAAGCGGAGCGCCTTAATTTTAAAATTTCATGAATCCTGTTAAAATATTGGAATCATGAGTAAGTTTTTTAAGGTTGAGTTTGTTAAAAAGTATCTGATTCTAATCTGTTGCACTAAGCTTGGATTGAATTTACGTTATTCACACGTTTAAAAGGAGTGAATCCGGCAGAATACTGGTGTAAGATCAATATAGATTTACACAGTTTTCATAATTTTATTGATGACGTAGGATTATGACGAGGAAGAGGACGAAGAAGACGAGGGACCCAGAAGTAAAAAGAAGAAAAAGAAGCATGACAGGTTAGTTTTGGATCTTCTCCGATTATATTTTTTAAATGACATAACTAAGTTTTTGATAATTTTTTCGACCTATATCGATTTACTGAGACTGCTGACAATACCATTCTTTGTGTCGCTCTACATTCAATGATGATGAGTTTCATTTAAATCCAAAGAAATACGCTTTGTTCCTTTGTTTTCAACTTGGGGGGGGGGGGGGGGGGTATAGGAAACGATTTCTGGTGGTATTGGAGGTTTGGAGGATAGTTGCTACCATGCGGTCGTTGTCGAAGCGAAGACGTGATCGCTTATTTCAGAAAATCCAATAAACGTCAGGAAAGGCAAAATCGACTTTATTGCATTTTCGGGTATTTTAGAGACAGGCGATAGTTTATAACAGGAACGCCGCAACAACGAGCCCTCCTTGCCGGTTTTTCTTGGTCCTGAAAAAAGTGTTTGTTATAGAAACCCACTAAGCGACTACACATAGGAGCCTGATGTACCTACCTATAGTTTAACGATTTCCCGTCAAAGATAGATACTTTAAAGTCACTTCCGTAGTTTTCCGTTCAAATTTCTTACTTTTGAAGAAGGTAGTTCTTTGTTTGAAGTCTGTACAGTTGTTTTTGTTCAGATTTGACAGTTTTGTTGTCAGTACATAGTTGGAAGATAGATTGTTCTTAAGATTGTTCAAACATTGTTCTTTGTCAATGAGCTATGTTTATATGTTCAGGAACTATTTTTTTTTCATTACTCAACCCTTTAAATGAACTATTTATTCGATTACTAGTCAAAAAATTGAAAACCAATGTGTGTTTCGGAAGTTGATTGTACAAGCACTGCATGTACAAATTGATCTTTGTCTATGATTATTGGAAGTGACGTACTGTATATGTGTTCGAAATCGTGAGCCTAAAAGTGGAGTAAATGAGACGTAATTACCTCGATTTCCAGGTTGTATTCATATGTTCATCCTTCGTCGCCAACTTGTTGTGGCGAGTGGTATTGAAAGAACGAGACTTGTGTTAACTTTGAAAACGAACCGTGAACTTATATTTCGAGTAATAATGAATTTGTAAAAAGTAGGTATGGGAACCGCGATACATTTCCTATAATAATAACATGGAGACCGAATAACAATAGTATAACTTCACAATAGCAAATGTCAAAAGAACCCCCTCTCATTCCTCTAAAACATACAGCTAAAATTGCTCTGTTTGTATTTATAGTAATTATTGGAGACTTGAAAACCCGTATTTAGGGTCGCCGTTAAGTTTTTCTTGATTATCGTGAAACGCGAAAAACTGAACTTATGGTGTTTCTGAAATAAGCTATTTAATTGTGATTTTCTTCTTCAATACCTGAATCGTTTCAATTTCCATAGTAGTCTGGGGGAAGCAGCTGTTGGTTTCAACACCTACCCATTCAGCTGTTAAGAGATTCCTCCTCTTCACAATTGTCTGACACATCCTCCAGTCTTCGTACTCTGAATGTTTTGTGCCAGTTCCTATCATATCCAGAAGTAACCCTTGATAACCTCTTGTTACATAAATGTTTATTTTGACCAATCAGTTGTTCTAATTTGTCTCTTAGTTTACAAGTTTGTGTTTTTTCTGTGCCCCAGGTTCGGAGGATTCATCATCGACGAAGCTGAGGTCGACGACGAGCCAGAGGAAGAGGATGAGTGGGAGGAGGGCGTCCAAGAGATCGGGATAGTTGGTAACGAGATGGAAGAGTTGGGGCCCACTGCCAGGGAAATCGAAGGACGACGGAGAGGAAATGTCCTTTGGGAGTAAGTGAAACTTTGTCTTGAAATGTTTGCAAAGTAGTAAAATGGTGAAATTAGGCCTTGCTCTGTTTTGAAAAGTTTGAGAAGAAGCCATACAAACTTCGAGGAAGCAATGACAAGGAATTCCGTCCTCTTGGTACTTCCAGTGAATTCACGATCTAATTTCTATTCTCTCTACTATGTAAACGCAAATCAGACGTATCAACGTCATTCAAATCTATTGATTACTTACCAATGTATTTATTTGAACGGAACAGAGTCTTTGTGAAATATCAGTGTTGATTATATAGTAAATCGTATGTATTTAATTTCTGATATATTTCATTATTTATAACAACCAAATTTATATGAGATCTGTGGTAGGTAAATTTGACAAGAATGATGATATTGAGACCTTACACTCTTCTACGGAGTAGAAAAATGCAGTAAGTGGGTGATTGATAAAATTGAATCTTTCGAATTCTTCATGCGTCGCCTTTTATTTTGTCAATTTATTTATACAAATATGGGCACAGTTGCCCAAGAATGACAAGATTAAAAAAGTTCTAATTCTGTTAGAGAATTATATAAAATAAACACGATCAATTAATAAAATATCACATGTAAGTTACTAATTATTGGTTGTGGCTATTGGTTCCATTGTTGTATCGATGTTTTTGAAAATGTTGAACGATGTCATTTTTTTTTTTTTCAGTTCTCAGAAAGAAGATGAGATCGAGGAGTACCTCAGAAGGAAGTATGCAGATGAGTCAATCGCGGCTCGACATTTTGGCGATGGTGGTGAAGATATGTCCGATGAAATCACTCAACACACTCTGCTTCCCAGTGTCAAGTAAGATGTGTCAATATGCTTTGTATGGTAGCATTATTTGTTAAGGGTGCGTACTCACTGTGCGTATTATTTGTCCGTTAAAAGACTGGGCTTCATGTCTTTGCATGTCGAACACAGTCTTATCAAGTTATGTGTATGTCAAGTTGAAGCGTACTGCAATTACCTGCGGTTTTGTTTAATTGATCCAGCTTTCATTATTTTTGATGGTCCAATTTAATCTTCTTCTAATGACCGTTCGTAAGCACCAGCTGTGTTCAGGAAGCTCATTACTACATTTTGCCCGAGTTTCATAAGCGCATGGGAGGTCTAACTGCAACTTTGTTGACTACAAGTTCTGTTTTGTTTGGTGGTCTGGATGTTCAGTATGCATCTAATATACATCTCAAAAGTAAAAAAACAAAACAAAAAATCCTTAATCAATCTTAGTAATGTATAAATTAGTTGGAAAAATAAATTCGAATGTGTGGTAAAACTAGTGTCTCTACGTTTTGGTATTAAATCTAGAAGCCTAAAAAAATAATCGCTCAGAATTTGATTCAAACCTTACCGCAGTTAAATGCCGTAAATTCACCGCTATGAAGACTTGACAATTTAGTGTCCAAATTAGGCGTAAGCTCTTTGTAAACTGTTGGGAGAAGAGATTCACGCTCGGGGTGGCAGGACAGAACGCGGATGCCTCAAGGAGTGAAATGGATGAGGATATCTATCGCTCTAGCAAAACTTAAATCTGCGTGGCTGGACAAGCAATGCCACCTCACTCGCTTCAATGTAGATGTTTTAGTTTTTTGTCAATATTTTGATCCTGGGATGTCGATGTCCCACCCATGCTCCCTGATCCCTCTGATTGTCTGTTTCTCAGAAACACCCCTCTCCAGATACTCGTTAATAGAATATTCAAGATTCTCTGCATCTCACCTTAATACTACCTATCTTGGAGTATGCTTGTATAGTCTGGTCACCATCGTACGCTTCCCATAGGTATCGACTTGAACGGGTACAGAATAAGTTTTTGAGGTACGTGGCCTATAAGCTTGGCATCCTATCCGTAGAAGTTGACTACGACTATTTGTGACGAAAATGTAATTTGGGTACCCTGGAGAGATGCCGTATTTCCACAGACCTCACTTTCCTTTACAAACTTTTGAATAATGAAGTCGACTGCACATCCCTTCTCTCAAGGATCGACCTACATATCCCTCGGATTGCTGCTCGGTCGCCATCACTTTTCATCGTTCCATTCTCCCCCACGAAATCATCCCCAATAGAATACCAAAAAGTTCCAACATTATGTTATCACTAGTTTAAAGGCCCTGCTACGCAGGTTAAAAAGAAATAGGTGAATAACACAATGAGGGAGAATAAAAACAATATGCAAAGTCAAAAAATCGTATATTCCAAGTCCCCGAGGAGGGGAGCACGTCGGTTGCCCTGGGAGACGCTCCGCCCCGCTGGGAATCCAATCTCTCCAATTCACTGGCGGGGTTCTGGGGGGTGAATTCCACCCGCCCAGCTTCCAACTACCCCCTGGATGAAAAACGAATATACCTACTCTGATATTTTCATCTTTATATATACGATTATATCCTGACTTTGATTTATTTAATTCCTCCCTCCCATCTCTAAAGAAGATTGTTCATGCCTCCCCTGTTAGTTTTAATTAAGTAAATTCATTTATAAATTTTTTTTCTTCAAATTTTCAATATTTTTTCTGTTTATTACATTGATTTATTATATTACATGTAGACTGCTTTGTTCTTTATTATGTATTGGGCTTGCCCATAAATAAATAAATTTAACAACCTGCTTCTATTTGGGAGAAATCGATGGAAGTTGTCTTATTCATATTTGATTTGAAGCTTCCACTTGACATATAGTTTTGTAAAATAACTCGAAATCAAATGTAATATTTTTGTATCAAGTTAACTCGACCAAGTCCAGAACACAACAACCCTTTTTGAATCTGTAAACAACTGTTAACACCTGTTAACAACTAGCATGTGGAGTTGCTATAATCAACCCCTCATTATCCCCCTCTTCTTCATTTTCTTTTGGGCGCACGTTCACCAGAGCCAGCCTATTAGCATGAAGCCTCCTCTTCCTACCAGCAAGCTTAACATCAAACAAGACATCGTTCTGCCTCTTGACGACTACCCAAGGGCCAGTCCATGTTGGCTGCAGTTTTGGGCAGAGGCCACGCTTCTGCTTGGGATCAAGTACCCAAACCCAATCACCCTCTTTGAAGGGCGGAGCTCGGGCCCTCTATCAAAACTTTCCTTCTACGTTTGCACCTTCCATCTGGCTACCTCTTGAGCAAAACTCCTCATTTGTTCGAGGTTATCCCGTAAATCTAGTGCGTAGTTTGTGCTAAGTTGATCCTGTTCAGCTGGTGGTTGGACTAGAGTTTCTGGCACCCTCATATCTCGCCCATAGATTAATTGTGCTGGTGCGTACGCAGTAGTCTGGTACTGAAGAAGAGGGGAATTAACTGCTTCCAACTGTAGCGCTGTTGTGACAGCATCTTGTAGGGTTGATGGCTTAGTTAGCATTATTAATTTTGCTAGTTCTCTACTTGTGAGAGCACCAATAGAAATTCCTACAGCTATCTTACTTCTCTGAAGGCGACTCTCATCAGGGTGGCACCTCTCACTAGTCCTTCAATATCATTTGCTAGGCCCGAAAGGGTTTCGTTCGATTGTTGCCTCCTAGTCTTCGGCTGAATACGATAGTTGGGTTGTAACCTTGTTCGTCCAAAGCTCTAGTCAGTGAGCAGTAGTCCATCCTTTCTTCTACGCTCAAATCTGCTAAGATTGATACAGCAGGTCCCCGAAGACTATTTGCCAACTGGTCTCTTGTCGTCGGTATATCCCATTTGTTAGCATGCGATGTCACGTCTAAATGAACCTGATATTCTTCCCAAATTAGAGTACCATCATAAGGACTGAGTTTTTCCTCACGTAGATTGGGTGTTGAAACGGCAATAGCTGGTGTTGGGAATTGAGGGGACGGCTGTAGCTGATGGGTACCACTTACTGTCCTTATAGGTTGATTGTCCTGTTGGTGATCTGATATGTTAGCTAATTCCTGATGCATTGTACTCAAAAGATTTTCTACATTACTCACTCTCTCTGAGAGGTTTTGGGTTATAGGAATAGGCGGTTGGGATTGTTCCACCAAATGGGTTAGGAGTTGATGCATTTGATTGACAGAGTTTTCGAGTGCTGATATGCGCTGAACAACTGTGGAATATTCTGTCGTTGCTGAGGTTGGTGCATCTTGAGTAGGGGGCGAAGGTGAGGGTGGGGTAATTGTATCTGCCGGCCGACTTCTAGTCGACATAGTTCTTACGTTCCTTGTATTCTGCTGACGTGGCATAATCCTCGTGGTCCTCGCCCACAGGTCGTCTGCACTTACAAGGACATTCCGTCTTCCCCTGGGTTCAAAAAGTTACAGCGGACAGGCCCAAAACGTAAAATAACTCGAAATCAAAGGTAATATTTTCGTATTAAGTTAACTCAACAAAGTCCAAAACACAACAACACTTTTGGTTTATTATTCAATAATAAACCATTGTAATCGCTCATGAAAAAAATTCTAACTACGAGGGTGGATCAAATATAAACCGGAATTATTTTTTTCAATTTTATTGAATTAACAAAAAATACAAAAACACCACCTCATTTTTCTATATAGTCTCCTGCATTTTTAGCACACTTTTCCCATAGAATTGGCAACTTTCTGATGCCGTCCTTGAAGAATGAAGGAGGACGTGTAGTCAGCCAGTTGCGCACAAACTCCTCTACCGCAGCATCGTCACCAAACCGCCTTCCTCCCAGGTCTTCTTTCAGTGGCCCAAACAAATGGTAGTCACAGGGTGACAAATCTGGACTGTAAGGAGGATGTTCCAGAGGTGTCCAGTGCATTTGCGTCCATCCTTGCGCACATTTTTTTGTTCCTGGCTGAGGAGCCGAGGAACCCACCTGGCAGACAATTTCCTGAATTTGAGTCCATCGTTGATGATGCCTTGAACACTTCCGAAGCTTATTGCAACGTGTGAAGCAATCTCAGAAATTGTGCGCCGATCCTTCTCAATAAGGTTCCGTACAGCACGAATGTTGTCTGCAGTGATGCTTGTTCGTGGCCGTCTTTGGTGGGGCTCATTTTCCACTGGTTCCCGGCCCGCTAAAAATTTTTTGTGCCAATCATACACCTGCGTCTTCGAAAGGGTTGCTTCCCTGAGCTGTGCTTGGAGCCGTCTAAAAATTTTGGAAGGTTTAGTGCCTTCTTTTGTCAAAAACTTTTGCGCAACAGACGGGTGTACCTCTTGCTCGCTCATGGCGTACTGAAGCAAGCAACTGCTTTGCAGAGTGCGTCCCCTAAAGATCCCTACTCCAGACACCCACACCAACTTCCTCTCCAAGCCGCACCCTCTCCAGTTTGCTACCGTAGCCTCCAGATAAAAATTCCGGTTTATATTTGATCCACCCTCGTATAATATTCTGATATAGCCCAAAGACTAATATTGAACGAATGAAACACTTTATTAAATGAAAATCACACTCTGAATCATATTATCGAACACATAGTAAAAAAACCTCAAAATTACATCAGCTCTCAAACATCTTCGCGTTCTCGTTGCTAGGTTACTAGCTTACGTTCACTACTGGAGGTAGGTACACGACATCCCTCCCCCCTGGGAGTATTAAAGGTTCAAACGGTCGGGGGCCCTTCGGATTCGTGAAGATCTCCGAAGGGGCACTGGAGGTGAACACGCACTAGGGGATACACTTGGTACACTGATATTCAGCTGAGTTGAGGGGAACTGGGACGTCGAAGGGGTACGTCTTGGAGATTCGGGTGTAGAAGTCACTTCTGAAGGTTGTGTTATAATTGTGGTTGGAGGTGTAGGAGGAGTAACCTCTGAGTATCCACCCATTGTTGGCTCGGCAATGTTGGTTTGACTTGGCGATCGATAACTCGAGGGGTTGATGCGCCGATGGGGAAGGATCGTTTGAGGAAAACTGGGTTCCGGGACAATTTGGTCTCCAACCTTCTGCATTTGGTCAACATGACGTCTCCACATCTCCCCTTTGACTTGTACCGTGTAGTTTAAGTCACCATCTTTGGCTAAGATTCGACCAATGGCCCACTTGTGGTTGGGGCTTTGGTAGCTTCTTACTGCAACGACTTCTCCTGGGGAAAATTCTTTTGTAGTCAAGGGAGGTGATCTCATCTTCTCAATTATGGCTTTGATGGGGTCAGGTCTCAGGATGTCGAGCCTAGACCTTATTTCTCTTCCAAGGAACAGCAAGGCTGGGCTGTATCCGGTAGTGATATTTGGAGAACGACAATAGGTGTATAGGAATGTATTTAGACGCTGTTGAGTTGTACCTGGATAGGATTGAAGACAACGAAGAGCCTTCTTGAAGGTCGCCACGTATCTTTCCACTTGTCCATTTGAAGCAGGATGGAATGGGGCACAGGTTTTATGGGATATGTGATAGCTCTGTAAAAAGCTGCGAAATTCGGAGCCTGTGAAGCAAGCTGCATTGTCGGAGACTATGGTTTGGGGTATGCCGTATTGCGCAAACAAGGACTCTAAAATTTGTATGGCACTATTTGCAGAAGTATTTGGTACAATAAATGTTTCAACCCATTTAGAATGAGCGTCAACCACAAGGAAAAATGTCGATCCCATAAATGGGCCAGCATGATCGATGTGGATTCTCTCCCATGGTCTTGAAGGATATTCCCAATAGTGGGTTTGGGTTTTAGGCGGATTAGTTGCAGCCAGAATGCAACACGAGCAGTTTTTCGCAAGTTGTTCAATTTCCCTATCAATCCCTGGCCAATAGACGTGTGATCGGGCGAGCGCTTTCATTTTCACTATGCCAATGTGCCCAAGGTGGAGTTCTTCTAAAATTCGTTGTCTAAATTTTTGTGGGATGTACACTCGGGAGCCAACCATTATGCAATCACCTTGAAGGGACCAGTTTGGATCGGGGAATGCGCCAATTCTCCCACACCGTAATTCCGCCAAAATTTTAGATGTTTCAGGGTCAGTTTTAGTTTCGGCTGCGAGCTGAGTTGACGTGATTGGTAGAGTGTTCAGTTGTTCCAAGAAGAAAAGGGAAGTTTCATCGGGGATTTCTGGGTCCCATCTTTCAAAATGGAAAATGGAATTATCTTTGATTGGTTCTTCCACATGTTGGGGGTCAGGAAGTCTCGACAAGCAATCAGCGTTTCCATTTTGTGAGGATTTACGGTAGTTTATGTTGAAGTTGAAAGTCTGAAGAAAAAGGGCATACCGTAAAAGTCGGCTTGCAGTGATCACTGGCAGGTCCTGCTTTTTGCAGAAAATATGGGTCAAGGGTGCATGGTCCGTATACAGGGTGAATTCTCTCCCGTAGAGGTATTGTACGAATTTAGATACAGCCCATTTTATAGCTAATGCCTCCCTATCTATCTGCGCATAGTTCCGTTCAGAATTATTAAGCACCCGTGAAGCAAACGCGATTGGCCTTTCAACACCATCAATTTCGTGGGCCAGCACGGCCCCAATTCCTGTGGGAGAAGCGTCAGCTGACAGGATCAGAGGTAGTTTCGGGTTATAATGAACTAAAAGTTTGTCCGAAGCGATTACCTTTTTAATCATTTGGAAACTGTTTTCTTCCTTACTCGTCCAATGGAATCCTCCACTATCTTTTTAAGCAGATCATACAAAGGCGTTGCCAGGGTGGCCAGGTGGTTCAGGAAGCGCCCGTAAAAGGTGACCATTCCAAGGAATGATTTTACTTCGTGCACGTTGGTGGTTGTTTTACTAGCTAAAATTGCATCGATTTTCTCGGAAGTTTCACGAATCCCGTCTTTGTCCAAAATATATCCAAGGTACTTGACTCGGTCTTGAAGAAATTTGCATTTATCGTTATTCAAACGAATGCCAGTGTGTTCTAACTTTTCAAAAAGGGATGTTAAATTCTCTAGGTGCTCACAGTTGGTTTTTCCCGTGACTATGATGTCATCGTGAACCACTGTCACCCCCCGAAGTCCTGCAGTGGATGTTGGGGAACGACCATCTGGTCATTAACTGTGCGAGAATAGTCACCACACAATCTGATAGCGCCGTTTGGTTTCACAATAGGCACGACAGGAGTAGCCCAGTCCGATTATGATGTTTTCTGAATGATCCCTTCTTTTTCGAGGCGTTCTAACTCCTGACCTACTCGTGACTGTAGAGCAAAAGGTACTACCCTAGCCCTTCTAAATTTTGGGCGCGCATTTTCTTGTAGTATCAAATCGTAGGTGTAGCCCTTTATCGGTTTGATATTTACATCAAAAATCTTATGGAATCTTGAGATGAGGAGTTCTACGTCTTGATGTTGAGATAGTTGGTTAATATTCGTCGGTAAAACATTTAAAGCATGGATCCAATCCCGACCAAGTAGAGGGGTATGTCGGCCAGAAACCACGAACAATTTCAGGGGCTTGGAATTTTCTTTGTGTTTAGCAGTGACAAATACCTCACCCAATGGCTTAATTACGCCGTGGTCGTAGGCCCGGAATACCGCGGTTGTTGGGTTCAGTTTACCGACTTTTGGAATGGTCTTCAGCAAATCCTCATCTATCACCGTAGCGGCACTACCAGTATCTAGCTCTAGAGAAGTGTATTTCCCGTTGATTTCGACATTCAGCATCAGTGGTTGGTTCGAACTGTAATTTAGTTCATAAATAGGCAAGGAAGGTATTTCCATATCGCTGGGATCCTCGGGAGGGTTTACTTCTAGCGAATGAACCTTGGTGGAGTTATGCTTTTTTGCTAAGCAGACCTGTATTACATGGTTATCCTTCTTACAGTACCTGCAAAATAGATTTTTGGCTGTACACGTCCTTGAGGAATGTGAAAATTCGGCACATTTGAAGCACTGTAATTTAGGCTTGGAATTATCAGATTTTGAAAGGTCGAATTTAGAATTTTTGGTTCCTGTGTTTGAGCTCTGCGAGTTCAATTTGTTCACATTTAAATCATTGGTGAGAATGCCCCTTGAACTAATTGCAGCCTTTTCAATAGCAAGGGACAACTCTAGGGTTTCATCCAGCGAAATATCGTCTTGCTCGAATAGCCTGTCGAGTATTAAACGGTCTCTTAGACCCCCTACGAACACGTCACGGAGCATGGTTGAAAGCATGTTAAAAGGGTATTTGCATGGCGCTGCTAATTTCCGGAGTTCTTTCATGTATTCAGCTATAGTTTCACCTTCACGTTGCTTACGGTTTATGAAGGTAGGTCTTGAGGGAATAATCAAAGGTTGAGGGGCTAGATGATTCTTGAGCAAAGCCTGTAACCCCACCCAACTGTCTTAGTTTTGTAGGTTTCGGGATATAGGAGGGTTTTAAGGAGCTGAAATAAGCGGGGCCCAATGGCAGTGACAAAAGATTCGACTTTTTTCTGCTCCGGAACTTCCCGCAATTCCAGATATGCGTCAAATCTGTCAACAAAACTCTCGAAGTCTTCGTTGTTTTCATCGAATTTTTCAAAAGGTATCCCCGGGTTACCTGAATTTCCGGTTGATCTTGGCGGTTCTAGAACACTGCTTGAAGGCCCAGCGTTGAGCGTTTCTCGGTGTTTTGCTTGTATCTCTGCTTGTTTTGTAACAACTTGAACGAGGCTGCTCACAGTTTCTTGAAGGATCCTGAGTTGTTCTTCCGTCGACTGCGCCATTATAATATTCTGATATAGCCCAAAGACTAATATTGAACGAATGAAACACTTTATTAAATGAAAATCACACTCTGAATCATATTATCGAACACGTAGTAAAAACTCGGCGCTACGCCCTGGACCCCCCTTTTGCTTTTATTTATAGCCTGCTGCTACAAGTATAGAAACGTAGAATACGCTTTAGCCTCGAGTGGACGCTGAACTGCAGAACGTTCAACGGTGATTATGAAACGTGTATTAGCGTTTAAGTAACGTACACTAACGATGTTATTGATATGGCGGGCGAATATGGAATCAATGCACGATCCACCACGATAATCCGCATTCTTGTATGTGACAATCAATACAAACGTTCGCAAATCAATAGAAAAACGATGGTTTATTTTATTGAAAAATGAAACAAAATTATTAAGGTAAATGCAAGTTGTTTAATCAATAATTATTAAGGTAAATTTACGGATGTAAATATGCAAGTTGTTGCTTGGTGATCGCCTTTAGTTACCCAATGTGCTTATAAACATCAATTATCGGTGTTTTATGATCATATGATCTGTTTCTAAAGCAGCCCAGAACGTTCTAGACTTTTCCGTGTCACATTTCGTTACGCTCAAGCGTTCCTTTTTTGGCTAGTTAGTCCATGGCTAAAGCGTATTCTACGCTAAAACCTCAAAATTACATCAGCTCTCAAACATCTCGACGTTCTCGTTGCTAGGTTACTAGCTTACGTTCACTACTGGAGGTAGGTACGCGACACTAACCCCCCCTGAAAATTTCATGGTTTACGTTTCAAAGGGTGTAGAATCCGAATCTGCAATAAAATTTTTCCGTCCGTCCGCCGTACGCCGTACGCACGATATCTCCGAAACGGCTGGAGCAAAAGATCTGAAATTTTCAGGAAAAATCCATCTTGGCGCGACGACGCCCCAATTCTTAAGTCAGCTCTCTCACTCAATTTAAAGTGCCCTTTAAGGGCTGTAAAGGTTTTGTAAAATCCCTAAAAACCTCAAAACAAGTCGAATCGGCCTAAATATTTACCAATTTGAAGAACATACCATGAGGGATCGAATGAGCCCTTCCCCACGTCCGTAGGTCAAACCATTCCCGATGTATGGCCCGATTTATGGTGTCAACATTTGCGTTTTTTGGCTTATTATTGTTTGTTTGTAACCTAGGGATGCCGATAGCGTCGAGTTGTAGTGAATGTGGTTACTGGAGTGATAGCCGATGTGAATACCTGTAGTGTACTTAGTAGCCGATACACGGGTTGAAGCATTCTGATATGCATGAAACGCTGATAATATATAGGTAAATATTACTCAATATTATTAATGGGGATTATTATTCAATATGATTACTGGGGTGAATGAGTATTCTTTCACTCGGGTTTATTATTCAATTGGCTTGCGTTCATGATTTGAATCTGTACTAAGCTTCGGCGTGTGCGTGTTTCACAGGAGATAGAGCGATTATTGAATTTCAGGAGATATGCATAGAGCACGTTAATCTGTTCTCAACCAAAGTACCTATTTGGATTGATCAGTTGATGATATTTGTGTGCCTCCTCTACATCAGTCTACCTTTGACTACATCGTTTACATTTGGGTTTGGGGAAGTTTAAACGCAATACGAGCGCTAAAGGACTTGATAAATTATAGATGTTTTTATTGTGGGGGGGGGGGGGGGGGGAGATTGAGATTCAATGAAAAAAACGCTGCAAATTCTTTCACTGGGGTTTATTATTCAATTGGCTTGCGTTCATGATTTGAATTTCTACTAAGCTTTAGAGTGTGCGCGTTTCACAGGACAGAACGATTATTGAATTTCAGGAGATATGCACAGAGCACGTAAATCTGTTCTCAACCAAAATACCTATTTGGATTGATCAGTTGATCATATTTGTGTGCCTCCTGAAATTCAATAATCGCTCTATCCTGTGAAACGCGCACACTCCAAAGCTTAGTAGAAATTCAAATTATGAACGCAAGCCACTTGAATAATAAACCCAAGTGAAAGAATTTGCAGCGTATTTTCAATCTGTAAACAACTGTTAACACCTGTCAACAACCAGCATGTGGAGTTGCTATAATTAACCCCACATTATGTTGTCGAACGTTTCAAATGACACGCGTAAGTACTTAGTCTGTTACTATGGTTCTTGCTTCATCTGAGGCGTCAAGCAGTGGTACGCTCCACGTTGTAGCCTTCGTCCGGTGATAGGGTGGTTTCTTCACAATCGTTTAAAAACGTTATTTGGCATAATGAAGCACATGGCTCCCAAAGACATTTCATCTTTGCAGTAGGATATCATTTTGACAGCGGCGCAGCTGATCTGGTTCTGAAGAAAATATTTGTTCATGTTGCCTCACACCTGCCCTCTATATCGACCACAACGTTCTGAATAAGGCCGGTAGGAAGCAGGATGCCTTCAGTCCTGATCCTGGCATCCTCCTCGACCTCCAAAGCTGTTTCCCACTTTCTGGCTGTACCCCTAGAGTTTAGTTGAACTATCGTTCCTAAGAAACGTTCTCAATCGTTCCCAGTCCGAATATTACGAGTCGAGAAGCACAACGGATCTTGAGTGGATTGATTTTTTCCGCTCCCGCGAGGAACAAAAAAAATTTCGTTCCCTGGATTTTATTCTCATCCTTTTATTCATGGAACCGTCGAAAAAGCCTGGAATTTCGCTAACAGGATCCGTCTGTCTCCACTCCATTAAATTTTCATAAAATTTAACGATTCAAATCTAGTTTGATTCCTTTGCCAAAGACAATATGTTGTATATATCCACTAACCAGAGATGGATGACCGCTCGCTTCGCTTGCAGTAGAGTCAGGGGTGGTATAGGAGGCCCAAAAGACGGTTAAACGGCAGAGGAACGAAGCAAATCAGGAAGGATATATTTGTTCCGGCCAGGAACGAATCTGGTCAAGAACGGAAATATCGTTCCTTGAAGGATTCGAATCCTAAAGGGGGCGATTACTAGTAAAACAGTTTTGTATCACTCTGAAAATATCGTTTTCCATCGGCACTTCATTTGAGAGCCAATATCTATTTCGAGGCCTGCCCTAGAGTTGACCTTATATCAGCCAGCAGGTAGCTTCTCCTCATATGAACACCTTCGTAAACCTGAGGATTTAAGGCCGATGAAGAAAGTAGCTCTTTTTACCTTAGTGATTAACTCTGTGAATTTCGAGAAAGGTGCTTTTGTATGGCACCGAATCCAATTTGCTGGCGCCACTGTGTTTAATTTTATTTGACTAGGAAGATAAACACATTTCTAGCACTCGGATCGACTTTGAATTGAGTACTCTATTGTTTCTCTGGGTGTAGGATGAAAAAATTACAATACATTTATTCGGAACTTTAACCAGTTGTGCATGTGAGGGGTTTATCAATAAAACCACTTATCCCAAACTAATGATTTACTAAAAATAAATAAATGAATGTAAAATTTGTGGAAATCATGGAATCCTAAAAGGAGCTCCTTTGCATTAGTTGGAATACGCCAAAATACGATAATTATGTCCAAAAATTGTAGTTTAAATACGAAATTAAGGAATGTTCTGATCGGACTCGAGCTGCTGACCCCCTGGTCTTGAAGACCAGTCGGACTTCTTGAAAATTGACGTTTGAGCCACCAGTTTGAGCTGGGCAGAGTTGACGCCGCGGACAATGGCGGTGGATCCAGTCGGATCTGAAAGGTGCCGAATTCGAGGTAAACTAGTCGAAATTCGTCGGGTTTTCACTTTCATACCCGAACCCAGATGATGGGAGACTTCTGAAGTCCAGTAAAGTGAAAAACGAGTGCGCGATAGGGACGAGAAGTCCAGAAACATTGTTTCCTCGTATAGTTTGGACCAACTGCAAACATAAATCCTTTATCTCCTCCTTAATAGACGATATAGGACTTGGACAGTTGGAACTTTGTGGCGAATTATATGAGTACTTACGCGATCCGTTGAGTTATTGAAGAGAAAAAGGGCGCTGAACGGGATAGCGTGTATGGGGTGCTGATGACGCATTAACTTGCAGATTTATAGGGTTCTGGGGACCTCAAATCGCGGTTGGAAGAAAAAAGGAGACTGTCGAAATCACAACGGCGAGACAGCGACCTGTTCGAGTGACATCATACACTTTCACACCCCACTTCCACCAACCACACGCGATTTCGCGAAAGAGGCCTAATTTAATTGGCCAACTGATTGATGTCAGAGTTCAAACAAAAATTAAATAAATAAAAAACTTATAAGAAAACACTTCTGAGGTGTTCAGAGTACTGAACACCGGTATTCCACAACAAGTTCCTCAAACTTCAAGGGTCGATTTTAAAGCTCTTATTTAACCCCCGTGACTTTAAGCTAAATTTGATCTCAGTTAATCAATCACTTTGTATTATTACTGTCATTATTAATATTAAGTTGAACATTCATTAAAAAAGCATTACTTATAGTTAGAGTATTAAAAAGTTATATTGTAGTATTAACCCTTTTATCACAGTAGTGCTTAAATTTCTAAAATTATATCCTCCCACTGTCATATCATTTGTAATCCCCTTAATGTATTATTCCATGCGTAATTCCGTTATAATAATTTCTTCGAGCATTTCAAACATATTTATCGACCACAACTCACACTGCACCATGTTAGTTTGCACTGAACACCTCTGCACTAATCGTAATTGAACTCATCAATCAGAAACTTCCTGTACGACCATGCTGCTTTATAAAAACGGTTTAAGTTGTGGTAGTTTTCTTCTTCATTGAGCATCTTGATGACCTCCTGGGTGGACAGCTTTGGTTTTCCCAAAAATTGGGTCCTCGCACTACTGAAGATGGTACATCTACCCAAAAAGTGCTCTGTGGTCTCCTGCTCTCCAAGGTTGCACATAGAACATAGCTGCACAGCATCCTGATTCCATGGGCGACTGTTCAGTGGGAGCAACTCTCCTCGCAGTCTCATCACACCTTCTTCTCCTCAAAGCTGAGATCTGAATGGATATAACTGGCTCGCTTATCAAGTTGTTTATACAGGAGGTGAAATTGTGCCTGATTTGAAAGCTCTTCCATTTGCTGCTGGGTCTCAAGTTTTATTTTTTCCAATATTCTTGCCGACATGTCACTCCACTCTGCAGCAGAACCTGCAGCAAAGGCTACGCGGTGCTTCATGGACAGGTTTCTCCACTCGGCTGCCCAACCAACGTTTTCTTGAAGGCAAAACTCGGCTGATATTCTAGTTGATCTGGTTTCCGGTGCCGAGAGAATGGAAGTGATGTAGCGCGCATTCAGTGCCAAGGTGTGTAGGAAGATCCGCTCAACTCCAGTTTCCAGGATGAGGAAATAATTGGGAGTGTTCTTAGGAAGGCTGAAGAGCTTCTTGAGAAAGAATCTCTGTATCTTCTCCAGTTCCTCAAAAGCTAAACATCCCCAAACGTGGGCAGAATAGCAAATGGAAGTACGGAGCACAGCCTCAAATACCTTGTATTTCACTGGTAGGGAGTAGCACCAGAAGCAAAGAGGGTATGCCAAACTGAATTTATGGCAAATTTAGCCACCTTGAACTTCTGTTTGAAGTGAAGTTTCAGAGAGAGATTGTGCGTTAGTTTCACCCCAAGGTAGATGCAGTCATTTGTGGTAACCACTCTTTTCCCATCCACCATCCAACTCTCATCTCTGCCGAGCTTTCCTCCTCTTGGGCGAAACACCAACACCTTGGATTTTTCCAGGTTAATGGACAAATTCCAAAACCGTACTTAGGAACTCAGATCCACCATCATCAACTGCAGGGCTAGCGGGCAATCTGCGAGAAGAACCAGTTTGTCTGCAAGAAGCAGAATTTTTATCTTCAAATCTCCAAATCGAAAGCCTCTTCTCAACTCCTCCAAGTCATTGATGTAGATTGAAAACAAGGTCGGACTGAGTGTGCAGCCCTGCCTCACACCCATGGTAGTCTCAAAGCTTCCAGACAACTGCTCACCTTTCTTTATAAAGGACCATGTGCTTTCATACAGAGCAGCAATAGCCTCAACCAGCCTAATAGAAACACCTGCGTTCCTTAGCTTATACAGAAGAGCCCACCTGTCCAAACTGTCAAAAGCAGCTCTCAAAACCACAAAGAATGCGTATGTTTTTTATTTTGACTTAAACGAAACTGCACAATATTGGTCAGCACAAACAAATTGTCATGGGTTGAATATCCCTTTCTGAAACCAGCCTGTCCCTCACAGATCACCCCTCTCCCGGTCAGCCAACCAGTCAGCCTCTCATTTAAATTGCTCGTGTATAACTTCAAATTAGCATTCAGGAGGGCGATTCCTCGGTAGTTCACTGGTAGCCCTGGGTCTCCCTTTTTGAAAATCGAAAAGACCATTGAATCTGAAAATTGTACATACATTTCATTATTATGTGCTGGAAATTTGACAAAACAATTATTTTGTAGGACAAGATTTTCCGCAAAAATATTGGTAGTTACAAATTTGTGTGCAGAAAGTGCTCAAATTCCAAGTCAATCTTACTTGAAATGATACGAAAATTTTGGAACTTTTTTTTTGGTTGCCCCTCCTAGATTGATGAGTTTTAGCCCATTTCTATTGCATTTTACCTACGATCTTGTGTGGATCCACTTCAGCAGTTATATCTACAGCTCACTTTGAAAGTTCTTGTCTTCAGGGATCCAAATTTGTGGATGATCCGGTGCCGACTGGGCGAAGAGAAAAACACGGCTCTTCTCATGATGAGGAAGTTCATCGCTTACCAATTGACGGAAACGCCGCTCCAGATCAAGTCCGTCATTTGTCCCGAGACTGTGAAGGGGTACATTTACATCGAAGCCTTCAAACACGCTCACATCAAGCAGGCCATAGAAGGAGTCAGCAGCCTCAAAATGGGCTACTGGAAGCAAAAGGTAATAACTTGAGACACACTGTCACCTTAAGGGTGTTGGGAACGTTTAAAAAGGTTATTAATTTATTTTGTGAGGGTTCAATTGTGAAAGTTTTCAGACCACTGTCCTTCCTACAAATATTAACGGAGATATGATTTTTCAATAATACCATTGATATAATAATATTTTTCAATAACCCTCCAGTTCTCTTTCTGCAAATCGCTTTTAGGGTCTCCCTGAAAATAAATTCCCCTAAACTCTATAATGGAAAATGAGAAGTAATACTTTATTATATATGCCATATTTAATGTGTACAATTCAGGCATTCTATATAATGACGAGTCATTTTGGTCAATGTGTGTAATTTCTTCATTTCTTCAACTTCTTGCACATATTGACTTGGCATGATGTAGAATGCCCACATCGTCTATAGCAAAGTATGAAATAAATTAATCAACGATTCTGCCACCCGTTAAATTCTACATTTGATATTGATGAATGGTAAACCTCCTAACCAAACAGACCCCAGTTGATTTTTTTAATATCTACTCTTTAGCCAATGTGGGTGGTGGTGACCTTTGGTGGTAATCATCCACGTTAGAATAAAAGCTGCAATGACCTTTAGACTACCCTGCGTGTGTCTAGATATAAAACTTTTTGGAGTGATGAAGGTTTGGTGGAAGTAATACAAATTGGCCTGAATCAGCAAGATATTTTACACATTGCCTAACTGGCCACTAATCATTGTGTGGAACAGGTAGTATTTCATACATTGACCAGCTTTCGTTCTATAAAATGACTAGGCATTATATATAATGACGGATTAAACACAGTAACATGTACGATATTTGCGGCCATCTGAACTAGCCCAAGTATTTTCACCTTGAATGCAAATACAAGACATGGTGGCAGGGGGCGCCGAGATTAGGTGATGTTCATGGATTAGTTATTTTATGTAGAGGGGCTACATACTGAATAATAAACCTCGTATTTTATTGTATACTCAAAGATGCATCGTGTTTCAGTTGGTGCCAATAAAGGAGATGACGGATGTCCTCAGAGTCGTCAAAGTTCAAACTGGACTGCGACCTAAACAGTGGGTTAGACTTAAAAGAGGTGAGAATTGCTGAAGAGCTTGGCGAATATCACGTTTTGAACATCGCAGTACTAATAAAATTATATTTATGGGTGGTCCTCTCCTAAGCCATTTGAATGGAGAATAGACGTAGAAAAAAAGGACGTCACCATGAATGTGAGTGTGGACTTCCATACACTCTGTAAAAACCGCCTAGTAAATTGTGATGAAAACTCGGCATTGCGCACCTCGCCAGGACGCAAGCCCCCTGAACCCCTGGATGCTTACTGCTTAGAGCCTGCGACTGAAATTCAAAAAACGTGGAACATGCTTTAGACACACTTTTACTTTTTATCCATATTCATAACCTGACAAAGGGATGCAGCTCAATCAAAATTGCATGACACGTTTATCCAAGAAACGGGACGGAATCAATCCTGTATCATCAAGGTATCCTGTTAAATTGGGTATCATGTTGATAAAATAACGTTTTAACACAGTAAGTACTCTCAAATATTTGCCCATGTACCCATGCTGCTTGCCTATAACTCTCCACTTTATGGTGAGATGACACAGTTGCATTAGAAAGAAAACAATAGAATGTGTTGACCCCTCCCCCCCCACACACACACACACACACTACCCACCCTTTCAGCCCCGGTTGTTGACCTTAATAATCCCACGATCTCAAGCGTATTGCCACCACCACCATCCATTACCTTCCCTCTTTATACAGGGTGTCTTATATCCAATGGATCACCCCCCTAAAATCGCCAAAATGAGGGTAAACAAAAATTTTTTTTTAATCTTCATGTTTTTTTTGCAAGAATTTCAAAAATGAAAAAATGTTGCTGCGTGCAATTGCTCAACTATGCTCAACTGACACCAACTTTCTTATTTCAAATGGGAACCCGCCTTTTTTATTGCAAATTCGAATTCTACGCGAAAATTCATGAACTTTTGACCCCTCAATCGATTTTTTTGACCGCGCGCAACCCATTCAATGAGCATGCAAATTTGTTGAAATACCAAATTGTGCAAAATATGGTGTCATGTAAACCCCAAGTGTGGTACATGAATTTCCATTGTTTTTCAACGGTGATCCACGTGGTGCTGTCAGTTTTGAGATTTAACTCACTTTTATCGAAATTATCCCCATAATCTATGTTTTTCGGTGAAATATTACAGTTTTTCCAAAGTACCAACTTTGGCAGTAGATTTTTTTCCTCATCCTTTCGAAACACGGGCTTGGAACCGACTTTGGCGGGTTTAAAAATAAATTATAAAATAATAAAAATTTTTTCGTTTACCCTCATTTTGGCGATTTGAGGGGGGTGATTCATTGGATAGAAGACACCCTGTATACCAGTGTGTCTGGGGAGTGGGGAAGGAGCGTTTTCAAGGCTCCAGACTTAGCTAGTATGGGTTCCAGTACCAGGGCGCCTGGAGTGACCAGGAGCTTTTGCGATCTTAGCTCTTGGTCATTACTGGCGCCCTGGTACATGTGACACTTCCACGTCACCCATCCCACGTGACGTTTTTCCGCTAGTTAGTCTAAGGGTAAAGCATGTTCCATGCTAAAAATGAACTATTTAGATGGCTTAAAAAATTCAACAACGTGAGGGCTGTGATAGATTTGGTTGGATAGAAGGGTTCTGTCCTACTCCTTTAGTATATAATTTATCAATGAACTGATTTTGGTAACCACGTACTTACTAGTAATTACAAACAACAATACTCAAGGCTCGACAATAATAGTTTGTTAAAATTATCCATCGTTTCTGAATGGCTCGAAACATGAATGAAACAAATATGATTTTCAACATCTTTTCAAACCTTAAAATTTGGTTCGTTTCCTACGGAAATTCAATTTTCCACGTAAGAAAAAACGAATAATTTGTCCATTGATTGAAATTGAATCAATTACTTCCTGCATTGTAAGATGGACTGGGTATGAGATGGGTAAAAATTATTTTTTTTTGTTTTTTGCCGTGGAATTAATTTTTTTTTTTAAATTTTTATTGCAGGTATTTATAAAGACGACATTGCCCAGGTGGACTACGTTGATCTAGCGCAGAACCAAGTTCATTTAAAGCTTTTACCTCGGATCGACTACACCCGGCTTCGTGGAGCTCTGAGAACCACTCAGGTGAATCGTTATACTTTCGTCCCACCTGATTTCTACATTTTTATTCCGACTTCTTGACTGTACAACTCCAAACAGTAATACGGCAACTACAAAATGCCTATAGGCTCCGAATAGAATGTCATGATTAGATATTTTTAGTGAATTGAAAATTAATTAACGACATTGCTGACCGGGGACACTCCGTAGCTCATGATTATTCCTAAAAATTATGTAGGACTATCGATTTCATCATCGCTGAAAGATTGATTTTCAAATTGAAGAACTTTTATGTAATCTTAATAGGTATGTTATTGTTTGTTAATAGACTAATGGTAGAATAGTTAGTTCTATTTGTTTGTTGTTTGCAGATCACTGGTCTATGTTTATAAGTGATAATCCTACGTGCCTCCCAGTAACCATATTCTAGAAGTAACAACGGATTTTGCCCCGTCCCCTTATCTTCTCCTACCACGAGTACCGAGGTGTTGCAGGCAGCCCTTGTCCCTTCCATAAAGTGCTTTGTGTGGTGCTGTGTGTGTGATAGAGAGATTACGATAATGTAAATAACGACTATGACCACGATAATGTAAATAATCTAATTCTTTCTAATGGTCAACTTCACTTAAACTTTTAACTTCACTTAAAAATGAACTTCTTTCCGTTTTTTCGAGTGTTTTTTCCTGTCTTACTGTTTCATTAAAAATATGTGAGAGGACTTCGCTTAATTTGTTTATAATGTAAAAAAGTAAAAAGTAGAGTAAGCTAGGAATTTCACCTTGGATTTTCGTCCGACTACCCACAGGTTTTGCGGACGTCGCCAGCCCTCCTGTAGAGAGGATCGGAACCAGGTCTGACGATTTCGCTCGTGGCTTCCCATTGCCTCACGCCCCTGGGTCTGTAGAGATATGGATTCACGTGATATCAAGATCAGAGGTGAACTGTCTAACGACAGGACATGTTTACAACACTTGATAGGATTTTGGCCCTAGTCATTGGTGCCTGCCTGATTCGAACTGGGCTAATCAGTACTCCTACTGAAAGTAAACAGCCAAAGGACAGATGCCTTAGCTCGCCTGTCCAATTTGTTTGTAATGTATTTAACTAGAATACAGGATATACCATCAGGGCTCACTGCCTTGGATTTTAGATCGTTCATCGCCGGACACACCTTGACAGAAGTAATTAATCCTACCTCTAAATGCAGTGCATCGCTAGTGGGCGACACATTTTCATAATAATTAACTTCGTCAAGATCTACATTCTGCTCATTGCTTAACTCACAAAAATATTCATTGAGCTCATCGAGGTCGACTTCTGGTTCAGTTTGACCTTTGGCGTTTGACTTTCCAAAACCGCATTCGTTCAACAACGTACGAAACTCCTTGGGATTTTTCACTACGTCGAATTGATTCCGAACATCATTATATCGAGCATTTCTTATGAATTCTGCCGAGGTTGACGGCAGTCATCCACACTGGGGTTTTCTCAGGAGAAAGTGAAGTTTCATCCTTTGTGGTTTTTATTTTTTATTGGTATTATCACGTGTTATACAGCCATAAATGATACAGATTCTCTAAACATATGCATTACCTACATTAATCTACGTATTCTTTGATTATTTCATATAGATGCATATGTTTAGTTGATAACAAATATAGTTCTACTAGGTCAGATAATTTCGTAAGCATAACATCTCTTTTTAATAAAATGAAGGACCATCATAATGAAATGTTCTAAATCTCCTAATGGATCTCCGCATCTCTGGTTGTGTATTCTGGTTCTGCTTGGAGTCCAAATCTATGAAGATATTAGTCGCAAATTCCATGGTTAGTTCTCATTCTTGTTATGATTCTGCAGAATGATTTTGTGACGTCAAAGCCTTTGAGTCAAGGTCTTATGGGTGCGTCCATCTGGATCTGTTTATAAAATATACCAGTGTCTCTAGGTTTTATGTATATATTTCGCCAGTCTTTGTGGGTGTGTTCTTTAATCTCTTTGTGAAAATCGCTTGCTGGAATAAGGAATCGTTCCTGGAAATCCTCTGCGTTTCCAGGCGCTTAATTAATTTGGAAAGCGATTCAAAATGTATTCTGATGAATTTTTCCACATTTTTAATAATTTTTGGGAAATATGCTTGTAATATTCACATTTTTGAAAAAAATTCAGATTTTCAAAAAATTCCAAAGTATTCAAATTTTAATTAAAACTTTTAAACCAGATTTAGGTGGAAATGATCCAGAACGTCGAATCTAAACGACATATCTACTAAAAAAATACATACGCAATTATGCAAAATTCCAGGAATAACTACGGCCCCTAGGCTCGAATGTGCACCATTGAGGAGAGATGCCGCTGCTTGGAGTCTCTAGGTTTACAGTTATCACATAATCTAAAACGCTATTTGATTGTGGTTCGTCCAAATGAAAATAGTTGGTCGGATATTTTCATGGAAACAAGCTATCTCTCAATTCCAACCTCTGCCTAATGATGGAATTTGTAAAAATTTCTAATGAATTGTATGCCTTGTAGACGCAGGACAACGACTTAAAGCGTAAGAAAGGGCGTCGCCCACCTGCTAAACCCTTCGACTCCCAGGCAATCAGAGAGATAGGTGGTGAGGTCACGTCGGATGGTGACTTCCTCATCTTCGAAGGAAACCGCTACAGCAGGAAAGGGTTCCTCTACAAGAATTTCACCATGAGCGCTATTGTGGCGGATGGTTAGTAGAATTTGTGGCTTCTCTTAAAAAAAACTCGGAAAAGGTAGATTTTCAATATTTTGAAGTAAACAGAACTCAGTGGACAAAAAATTGTATATGGTTTTCTGTATTCCGCAACAACACACTGAAGTTTTATTGTTGCATTTCGTACATACAGAATATTGGATTGGAATATTGGAACCCATGCATTGTAGTGGCCTCCATATGTCACGCTTTTATACGGCTGCACTTATTAACGTAATTGCAAACACTTATAAATATTAAATATTTAACAAATTTTGTTAAAGCTAAAAAGAATTCCATATAGAACGAAAAAATGCATTAAAATCGGCTCAAGAATTAGAAAAGCATGAGCAGCTCTTGATTAGATCGGCCACTACCGTTTCCATTCTCCTTCTCGACAGCAAATTCAAAATTTCTGATGTATATTGCACAAGAGAGGCTTGTTAGACAAAATCCGGAATCGAACAAAACAAAGTAGATGAAAAGAGTTGTGATATTATGATTTTGAAATTCCCGGAGTTTTTTGCACAACTAGAGTAAAATTGCAATCGAACCAAAAAAGAATCAGAAAGTTCGGTTAAGAATTGCAGGGTGGGCAGAGTCTACAAATTTGTGCTTCAAATTTGCTTCACTTTGAATGATGGTCCTTGGTTTTACTTGGTGACCGCTTTGATTCACCCCGTTTTCACCTTGTATTGATGGTATGGCTGTACTCCTCTTACCATTTTCAGATTAATTGTTGCTTGTTGTAATTGAGCAATTAATCTTCCATAATTCAGGTTTCCAGCATACCTTAGATAGCTCCATTTCCACTGTATATATCAGCAGTGTTATCTCAGCTAAATTCGTCTGTATGGTTTAGGTGTGAAACCCACTTTGTCGGAGTTGGAAAAGTTTGAAGAGTCCCCTGAAGGCGTCGATATTGAAGTGGCGACGGCCAAAGATGACGCCGTGAGTCACACATTCAGTACCGGAGACAACGTGGAGGTCTGCAGCGGTGAATTGATCAATCTCCACGGTAAAGTCATCTCTGTCGACGGCAACATGGTCCTCATGATGCCCAAACACGAAGAGCTAACGGTAAAAATAGCCAATTCGTATATTTACTTACCTTAGATAAGATAATGTTAGACCTGTTCAAGTAGTAGTACTACAGCCTACCCCCTGGAATATTCCTCACTGACCCTACACTCTATAGGAGTCGGTCAACAGCACGAGTCTCCCAGCGCAACTCACGAGTGAAAGTCCATTTGTGAACTGTTGTCTCTACTAGCTGAAATCTGTATTAAATTCTATGTGCCAAAAGACCAACGATGTTCAGCTACAAAAGAAAGTACGTTGGGTAGCTAAGTTGATTGCAAATGTGGACTGTGGGAAAATATATAGAATGAGTTTTTCCAGCTGATATCCCCAAAACTCCAACCACGCCTAATTAATTAAGTAAGCTGTTTTTTGTATGAATTGTGATAATAATATTTATGAAGTACACCTATAATACCTACCTATAGTTGTCGAATTGTTAGTGCAATTATATGTTTATTGTATGGCTTATGTTGTAATCGTCTAAACTCCCAGTCCTACTTAAAGGTAGTACTTTATTTATTTTTTGATAACGCTTTTATTGCACCAAGTAATAACTTATTAACAATAGTAAGTAATTAATATCTGACATAATTATTGGGACTCAAGATCCTTTACTCCAATCCATGTCTTTCTGAGATTTGGCACTTCCTACACAAGTTCATGTGGTTTTGTGCGCCTAAGGCGCCTAGTTAGGTCTTGCACATCAAGTAGCTTCACAGCTCCTTCATTGACATGACCTCATAGTCTGGCTAGATGAGCGGTAGCCCTTTGTTTGATTGTTTCGTCTATGGTGTCCACTTCCAGTTCACGGTGAAGAGTACCGTTTCAAAAGTACCAAGGTGCATCAGTGATGCACCGCAGTACGGTATTCTGAAAATACTGGATAATCAGTCTATTGGTTGGAGTTGTACTCCCCCAAACTGTGTTCCATCCAAAACTGGCTTAAGTGCTTGATTATACCGAAGCAGCTTGTTACCAATGATCATAGAGGATTGCCTGCCAATAAGCCAGTACATTTTTCTAAGTTTTATCTCCAGTTCGGCCTTCTTCTTTTTCACATGTTCTTTCCACCTGAGCTTGGCATCAAGCGTCATGCCCAGGCATTTGGCTTCATTCTTGTATAGGGAATTGCCACATTGTTGCGGTAAAGTGGGATGTAGTTGATTTTCTGGTTGGTGAAATTAACATGCACCGACTTTGCCTCATTTAACCTTATCCTCCATTTGGACGACCAATGAGTGGTTTTGGAGATAGATCTGTTGAGTTTGCTGATTGATTCGTCATTGCTGTCTCCAAGTGCCAGGATTGCAGTGTCGCCAGCAAACGTTGCTCTGATGTTTCCTGTTACCTCTGGTAAATTGCATGTGTGCAGGAGCTTCCTTGTGGTACACCTGCATTTATTTTCTTGAGCTTAGAGTAAGCATCATCCTGTTTGATACAGAAGTACCTCTCTGGAAGACCAGGAGTACTGATACACAAGTGAAGAGGAGCAACTGATTATTGTGGGAGCTCCTACATTTACATTTACTCTGGGAGTACTCATACAACGTTTTATTGTCTGGGGAGTACTCGTGCAAATGACCCAGGATACTGGGTAAACTTGAGCGCCCGCACAAAATTTTGTCACATTCGGATGTAATTACCCTCGATCATTCTGTTCCAGGTATACTGTGCTCCTAGTGTGTACTACGATTTCCTTGTATTTTTCGTTTCGACGGTTTATATTCTTTTATTAACCTGTATTTTTAACTATGAGATTCAACACGATCCACCCCACCCGTCGATCCATCTGAAATCGTGCAATGGGAGACTAACGATAAAGTAAGACTTGGGAATAGTTATTGTTATGCCAAATGAAAACTCCAACCCCAGCAGGTTTGCAATATGCGCTACAAATTATTTTGTCCACTAAAAGATGATGTTTTCAGGGTATTCAACACTGTAGGAAGTGATTACCCTACTCCCACTGTCACAAGGAGGTGATGGAATGAACTAGTTAGCCCTTCTAAAGGCTGATTACCCTGCAACCCCCCGAGTTAAGGAAAAAACTACCGTCAATTTTAAAGAGTTTTCTAGAAGCGGAATATTGCTCTGATTTCGCTACAAACAGGAGAAATAAAACCAGTACATTAGAGTAGAAGGTTCATGTGTTCTAGGTATTCCTGAGTGTGACAAAATAGTTTTTATGGCAGATTCTGAGACTTTAGAAAAGTTATTGTGGTGGGAAATGAAAACTTTAAAGGTAGCAGGTTGTCAATATCCACTACAATTTTTTTTGTTTTAAAAGACGATTTTTTTCATTGTACCTATTCTAGATGTAGGAAGTTTTCACTTTACTACCACAACAAACACGATGATGTTACGGCCCAAAAATATTCTTATCTTTGACTGAGTTTGAACTCGTATCTTTACAACTAAGGGAAACTTTCCTCTACTTCTCCCCCTTCTCGCTCGACTAAGTTAAATCAAGTTAAGGAAAAACAACCCTCAACAGTAGCTTTTTTTCTAAAGAGGGATATTTCTCCGATTTCGCAGGAGCCCCTGGAGTTCCAAGCCAACGAATTACAAAAGTACTTCAGGCTCGGAGACCACGTCAAAGTCCTCGCTGGTCGTTATGAAGGAGACACGGGCCTCATCGTGCGAGTCGAAGAAAACAGGATCGTCTTGTTTTCAGATTTGACGATGCACGAATTGGAAGTTCTTCCGAGGGACCTCCAGCTGTGTACAGACATGGCCACCGGTGTCGACTCTCTTGGCCAGTTCCAATGGGGAGATCTCGTCCAAATCGAGTTAGTTGCACTATTTATATATTTATCACTAAAAGTTCCGTCCGTTGACGTAACAACTTTATTTCGAAATGATTTGAATCAATGAAGGTTCATCCCATTTCCCTACGGGTAATCTATGGGTAGGGGAGGGTGGGGTTTCCCCAGTCACTTAACTTTGGAGGTCTGCATGCAAGTCCCTAATCGAGATAAATGATTGCTTAATACCCATATAACTTCATACACTATCCAGTTTCAATGATCAATCTCAATACAGGATGTTAAACGTTATCAAAAAAATGAAAAACTAAAAAAAGGCATTTGACCGCCATTATCCCATCCTTGGGTCACTCCAGTCAGGAATGTGGGTCACCTAAATCAGAAAAACTTTACATATTTCTTCATTTTTTCTTGTAAAATGAATGATAGTTTTATCGTACCAAGAATATTAAATTTGTGCGATAGTTTTCTGAAGCAGCAGAAATGTAAATAAGTGCTGAGAGAAGAAATGGTAAAAATGGGGAAATTTTTAAATAATAATTTTATTAAACGTTGAAAAATTGAAAAATCAGTCTCTAGATCGTAGATGAATATAAATTTGACTTTATGTGTCATAGTTTTTCTGAATTTAAGTTTCTAACATTCAATTACGTAGTTGAATTCCAGTTTCTTTGATACCAAATCCCTTCGCCTATGACTAGGATGCCATGCAAGGTTTTGCAGTGTTACCCACTACTGTCACTTTGCTTCCTGACTGAGATGACCACTTCTTTGACTGCTCAAACCCCAACAGCTACAGTTGTCCCTGCTTGTGAAATTGGTGAAGCTCCCATCAAAAATGATCTACTACCCACCCATTAACTTTAAAATAATACTAATGTTATTATGTTCGTTATAGATAGTCAAGACCCGAACGGGCCCTCGCAGACTACTCTACGTTCATTCGTTCGCTCTTCATATCGGAGTTTTAGCTTTAACTCACTAAAATGATCATAACTTCCTTAATTGAAGTAATAAGTTCAAATTTGGCTATACCGTTTGAAACAGAATTGACTTTTCTATCTCCCTGACGGAAAACAAATTTTTCATCGACAAAATGAACATTAAGAGGGACAATTTGCCAAATCTTGAAAATCTACATTCTTTTTCGACCACTCATAGCTCCTTGGGATCCGTAGGTGGATTTTTGCCTGTAAGCCTAAAAGTTGCACCAACTTCAGCTTTCCAACGGTATAATCAAAACCTACCTAATCAGTTTATATGGATTCGTGAGTTTCGGTCGGTTTGAATTTACAAATGCTTTATTTGGCAAAGGTTCTGAAGTGCTTTGTTCCATTTTCAACCCCTATGACAATATTTTGAGTTATATTAGTGATCTGTGGTTTGAGGTTACTAAATTTTAAAATTGAATTTTCCATTGTAAATTTAGTAAAAACTTCAAGATAGCTAATTAATAGTAAAAGATAGTAGTTAATGTTCGTGCACTTTTGGTGTTAAGTCATGAAGACATGTAGGGAGTTCTACCTCTTTCAAGCTCTATTCCTTTACTGAAGGTGTTGGAACATAACTTGGAAGGCAGATAGTAACCCTTTTAAGGACTAGTTTGTAGGTATAACGGTTTGAATCTACTATGGTATTTTGAGTAGCCAGTTTATTTATCCAAGTAGTTCCACAATTTCGACAATTATCACTCTACGCCATCTTTATTCCAGCACCCAAAAAGTGGGAGTTATTGTTCGTTTGGAAAGGGAGAACTTCCACGTGCTGAGTATGGAGGGTAAAGTGGTGATGAGCAAACCTCAGGCGCTGCACAAGAAGAAGGAGAATCGGAATAACTACGCCCTCGACTCCGAGAACAACACCATTCAACGTAGGGATATGGTCAACGTCATCGATGGCATGCATAACGTAAGTTCTTAATGATGGCGCATCTATTCAATTTTGTTTACCACTACCACTACTATTTTCGCTACATTAACTGTATGTAAAAATCATGGAAGGCTCATTTTAGACCCTTCGTACGTCATGTGTTCGGAATTAGCTTCCTAAAATAGAAAAATTTCTTGTAAAATTCCATCAAGAAGTGGGGTTTGTCTAAACCAGCCATATGATCTGTGTGGCAATGCCAATGGCGTACCTCGCCATAGTGTGGACGAGCCTTACCAAAATGAAATGCTCTGTTATAACTAATAATAAAATCTTCGTTTACATTGTAAATTACTTATCTATCTATCAATCTGTGCCCACCTTCTTTACCCCCATGATTTGTTCTCTAGGGAAGGAAAGGAGAAGTGAAGCACATCTACAGGAACTACGTCTTCGTGTATTCGAACCAACATCTGGAACACGGAGGCATATTCGTTTGTAAAACCAGGCACATTCAGCTTGCCGGAGGCAACAAGGTATGTTGAAAGTTGCGGATAGCATTTGTTCAATATTAATTCTTCGAGTTCTCCCAAATCCTCTAATAACTAGCAGGTGGACTCATATTGTTGTCATCCCTGATACAAAGACTCCGTGTATCACTGCCCCAAGCCGCAATCTTGGGTAGTGCTATAACTTTTGTGTGGGTGCAAGTCACGTGGTTATTCAGACAATGGCTGTGCAAAAAGAGCCATTGGTGATAGCTCCATTGATGTTTTGTCTATGCGCATTGAGGATCTGATCTCCCACATGCAACAATAAGCCAATTCCATCTGTCTTGAGCAATGGCAGGTTGAGGTCTCTGGTCTGTTTGGTGTCCTTCAGAACTTCTGCCCAGTTGGTCATTTTGGGACCGAGTCGTGGTCAATCAGGTAGCTACTGGCCACTTCTTTATTTTAGAGAGGTAATCAATTTTCATCAAAAAACATTATTTACTAGTATTTGCAATACCTTTTAGTTTCACTCCCACTTAGTTTACTTAGTAAACCCTAGACAAAAACACAGCTTGGTATTGACAGTACAGCTTCGTAAGTTCAGCATCCTTGGCCTCCTGCTTCTTGCGTTAAGGATCTCTTTCCTTATTATTGGTTTTGGGAACTTGGGAAGTTGGGCCAGAGAATCGATAAGCAACAAACAGCCTCTATAATAGTGAAAGGCCGAGTGATATGTGGCAAAAATAGAAAACCAAAACATATTAAACGTCAACAATACATTTTAGCACTTGGAATGGCCATTCATTGAATTGACCAACTGCCGCTAACATTTCGATTCTAAACATGTGCGTTTTTCTATAAATTGTTCCAAAATATGTGCGCTTATTCGTGTTATTATTTTCATACACATCCTAATTTAGATGAATGCAAATGTAAGTAAATCGAAGAGTACTCCCTTGAGTTTCTTTCTAAATCAGTTGTACTCCCTGGATATACATGGGAAAGGTTTGTGTTGTTGTATTGGACGTTCGGGTTAACTTACTCTCATCTTCTGCCCAGGGGCTCCACAGCCCAGATTTTGAGGAGGCCCAGCTAGCAAGTTCACTACTACCTCAATCCATCCTAAGGGCAGGCCGGCGATGCTTCAGTGGCAGCAGAGGCTCCTTCCTCCCATGGTACCATTATGATTAGCACAATCAGCCAGAAAACCCGACCAGCCAGGTTATCCCCAGGTTATATATAGTGCTATATATATAGCTATATATAGGTTATATATAGCTATATATATAGTGGTTATATAGCTGGTTATATAACCAGCCAGGTTATCCCCAGGTTATATATAGTGGACCCAAGGGCTAGAATGGACGACAAGTACCGCTTTTCGTGACTGTCTGTCTCTGAGTGGACTTATCCTAATCCTCAAACAATCAAGAGGGACGCGGTTCCTAGAAAATCCAGCCCACAAGGGACGCAGGAAAATCCTGTCCACCTTACCTGTAGGATAGACGACTCGATATTCCTCTGCCCTTGAATGCTTAACTTACCACCTAGCTTACTAACTTGAACTACCTATCCTTTCTAACCTGGGCAGAGTACTCGATATTCATCTTCTGTGTCTACCGTACTTTAACTACCCAATCATTCAGTCAAAAAATGACTACCATTCTCTCAATTACATTTGTACAAGCACCTACTACTAATAACTGACGCAGATAATGACTATAGTATATCCCTGGATATACAGATATGTTGGAAGTAATATACATTTACATTGTGTGTCACCATAGACGTCTGATTCTCTCGCTCTCACGAACACTGGCTTCATGTCACCGAGGATTTCCTCTCCAATGCATCCCAGCGGCGGAGCTCGTGGGGGTGGTCGTGGCCGTGGAGGCGGAGGGATGGCCGGCATACGAAGAGACCGCGAACTCATTGGAAAAACCATTCGTATCTCCAAAGGCCCTTTCAAAGGTAAAGTCTCCCTACTTTTATTGGTCTTGTACCATAGACGGCCAACGTTAATTTATTTACCTATTAATCTTCGGATGTTAATATTTGTTGTCTGTCAAAGTACAGAGATCAATAATACTACTAATTTTCAACAAAAATTGCTTTATAACATTCTTTTTATCTCACTTAGTTTCAAGTTATGTATAATATAGTGAATTATAGATTTTTTCGTGTTTCCGATTTTAACCCACTCATTATAACTTCCTTAATGCAGTGTAGAAAGAAAGATACATGGTTAGATTACTTCAACTTTCAAAACTACGATTTTATTGATATCTCATGTGCTCTTTAGAAGAAAACTATGTAGATGGGTTATTTTTGCGAAACTTTTCTAATGTTTCTTGTATCTTTTCTCCAGGAAACATCGGTATTGTCAAGGACGCTACACCCCAGACCGCTCGTGTGGAGTTGCACACCTCCTGCAAAACGATTTCTGTGGATCGCGGTCATATTGACCTCGCTCAAACCCCAGCAAGGGTAAGTCTTCAATTTCCTCTGTCCTCAACTGTTGTTAGCTAGTTCGAGTAGTGTAATGATTCTAAATTGGCTGAACCAAAATTGTAATGGAGATATCTGAGGTTCGTTTACAGGACCTTACTGCTGATGGGGTTGAAAGGTTAAAGCTAAGAGAAGCAGATCATTCTTTCTCCTCGAGACGTGAAGAAGTTACTTGCTTGGTTTTCGCTACTATACTGATCATGTTCTGGTCAACCTGCGCATGCGCTTTGGTGAAACAGTAAGAAAAATGCGTTTTTCGCGGTGCACTTTCTCTGACTCTACTCTGTACTGAACCTATTCAGGTCACTTAGCGGAAACAGAGCTACAGTATCTTCATGGACAACTTGATATGACTAATTTATATCAAACCCAAATGGGTAATTTAGATTTCATATCATTGACCGAGGTGTCGTTTCCTCTCATAAACATTATTAGGGACATTGGTACAATTGGCTGAAACCCATTTGTTGTCGATCTGAGGAGGATCGCAAGGTATCGGATTTTGAACGGAGACATTTTCCGACGTTCGTTATGGCTTTCAGTTTGCACCCACCTCTTCGTTGCTAGCAATTCTATGATGGAGTATGCTTTCATCCAACGCTTGATCGGTTTCTTGTAAAAGGAATACAAAATATTATGACCCGTTATTATTATTAACTATTGGATACCACAACAATGTTTCTAATGAAATGTTTACTTTTTGTAAATTGTTCAATCTTACGAAAATATAATATCACGCGACACGATCTATTTCTCGCTATTCAATACAATTTCATACAGTTAGATCACAACACAAAATATATTTATCGCCTTGTGTCTGAAGAGACTTCACTTTTCACCATAAACTGTGTTTTCATTTTGATTTACAGTCACCGATATCTTTGACGATTTTTACAAGTTTTATTCCCACAAACATTGAAAAATCTCACTACCTTCATTTTTACAATTGAAGAGCGCGCGGCCGAAAAACTGACCCTTACATATTTTTCAAAAATTAGTTAGAAGCCGGTATCAAACGATCGTTTGGTTCCTCTTAATCATTTCGGATACGAAGTTCCGCATCTGTGAGAGAATTCGTGAAAAAAATGGATTCTTGGATTTTAGACAATGGCTTGGAGAGGTTGAGCAAATCGAAGTCACGTACCGTCAGATACAAAGATTAAGGGGCGATCCGAATTTGACAGACAGCCAAAAAAGGCGTGTGAGCACTCGATGCAGTGGAAACTGAAAACAATAGATTCTTCCTTGAGGAAACGGACACAACCCGACAGCACATAACGCATGGTGCCTTCGATACAATGTTGAGATATAAGTAGTGCTTGCTGGTAATTACTGAAACGCCAGCCAAGGGGTACGTCGAACAAGATGGTAGTGACGAGTGTTCCTCATGGATACAGGGACGAAAAGATTAAGTCGTCGAAAAAGGCTCTAAAGACGAAAGAATGCAGAGACCTCCAAGAGATTATGCAGAGTTTGCAAGCCAAATGAAACCTTTCCCATTTCAAATGAATTATTCTCCAAGCCAAATGAAATCGTGTCCAAATCAAATGAAATCTATTGGGAAAATGAGTGAAATGAGATATCTAGACAGACAGGTAGCAAAGATCCATAGGGATCTCCCACAGCAGCATTGTCTACTGATTAAGTCCTTCCTCTCAGAAAGGCACTTTACAGTGAAACATGAAGATGAATACTCCGGGCTAAGGAAAATAGCAGGAGGGGTACCGCTGGGCAGTGTACTTGGACCAGTCTTGTACCTGCTGTTCACAAAGGAGCTTCCAAAACCTGCAAAAGCTGTATCAGCAACATTTGCAGTTGACACGGCAATCCTATCAACAGGAAATTCCATGGTGGAAGCCCATGGATTGCAGAAGAAAAAAACAGGATACATGACGAAATTAAGGTTTAATGACAGAACGAGAAACACGAGATACAGGATGAAATGAGAACAGGGAGAAAGGAAAGGAATGATTAAGTGCGATGCTAATGTGGAATTATTCCCTCCTGAATCCAATATTCCCCCTTAATCCTACATTAGTTTCATTTCAACGACTAGTGTCCTAAACAGTGGACGATTTAAAATTTATCACCTTAATCAAATACTAGTCCCAAATTCACAGCCAGTCTTCCAATACGTATGTGATCACATGGATATTTCAATACGATATCTCATTTGATACAAAGATATTATTCAAAAAACATTAAAGTTATCAACTAAATATTCAAGTTTCAAGTACATTCAAGTTCAGCATTTTTCTAAATTTTTGGAAGCTTCATGAGCTCTTCCTGGCCAAGTTGTCAATAAAAACGCTGCAAATTCTTTCACCGGGGTTTATTATTCAGTTGGCTTGCGTTCATTATTTGAATTTCTACTAAGCTTTGGAGTGTGCGTGTTTCACAGGGTAGAACGATTATTGAATTTCAGGAGGCACACAAATATGATCAACTGATCAATCCAAATAGGTATTTTGGTTGAGAACAGATTTACGTGCTCCATGCATATCTCCTGAAATTCAATAATCGCTCTATCCTGTGAACCAAGCACACTCCAAAGCTCAGTAGAAATTCAAATCATGAACGCAAGCCAATTGAATAAGAAACCCCAGTGAAAGAATTTGCAGCGTTTTTATTGCAGATTCGGATTCTACACCCATTGAAAAGTAAACCATGAAATTTTCAGGGGGAGTCAGAATTTTAACAAACCTCAGAGAAAGAATACTTATTTACCCCACTAATATTATTGAATAATATTTACCTATATATCATCAGCGTTTCATGCTTATCAGAATGCTTCAACCCGTGTATCGGCTATAAACTACAAGTATCAACATCGGCTATCAGTCCAGTATCCACATTCACTACAACTCGACGCTATCGGCATCATTAGGTTACAAACAAACAATAATAAACCAAAAAACGCAAATGTTGGCACCATAAATCGGGCCATACATCGGGAATGGTTTGACCTACGGACGTAGGGAGGGTCCCATTCAATTCCTCATGGTATGTTCTTCAAATAGGTAAATATTTAGGCCGATTCGACTTGTTTTGAGGTTTTTAGGGATTTTACAAAACTTTTTGACAGCCCTTAAGGGGCACTTTAAATTGAGTGAGAGGTGGCTCAAGAATTGGGGCGTCGTCGGACCAAGATGGATTTTTCCTGAAAAATCAGATCTTTTGCTCCAGCCGTTGGGGAGAAATCGTGCGTACGGCGGACGGACGGAAAAATTTTTATTGCAGATTCGGATTCTACACCCTTTGAAACGTAAACCATGAAATTTTCAGGGGGGGGGGGGGGGGGTTAGAATTTTTTTTCCAGAGCGATTACAATGGTTTATAATTGGATAATAAACCAAAATGTAGTCTATTTCCACAAAATTGAAGAGTTATAAACTAATCAATAACAGAAAAATAAGTTATTGTTCTGTTACTGATGAAGATTCAATCGTCGAAATCGATTTAACGTTTATAGGTAACTTTTAATGTTGTGGAAATAGACCATATTTTCAATAAAACCCCTGTTTTTATTGCTGCGGGGTTGTCGCACTTAGATTAATTCAGAAGCTGAATTCTCCGATATGAGAACGGGAAGTGAACTTCTATTGGCAACGCAACTTTCATAGTAAACAAATCAACAGGTGTCAAAACATTGGAAATAGCTGTTGATCGCCGCTACACTGCTTTTGTTGTGGTTACCACTATTTTGCAGTGGTCTTCTCAATCACTCTTAACGTTTTGTTTCTTATTGTTTCTAATTTTATTCTGTTTACCTTCAGGATGGATCCTGGACAAGCTACCGCACGCCGAGTCACACTGGAGCCCAGACGCCACAGTACTCTCTAGGAAACAAGACTCCTCTATACGAAGGTGAGTAGAGAACTAACCAATTCCGCTCAAATATTTTATCACAGATCTTTCTCTCACTATTGAATTCTGATATTTATGATGGTGAGAATTATTTTGATGAAATTCATTAGAGGGATCGTGTTTGTGCAGTAGGTATCTATAGTTAATAGATAGATAATACTGTAAATTTTTGTTACTCGATGGTCCAATGACAACTTATTGATAAAGCAACACATGATGAAAATGTTCCTTACATGAAATTGTAATTCCTGTGGTTATTTAGGTCTTGCGTTACAGTTGTGTCCAATGATTGTGGCTGGCATTTGCATACTATCTGAAAGATCTTACAGTATAAATGTATTATCAATTTTATTTACATTTACGTTTTGAAGTTCAATTCATTCTCAGTTCACATTGCCCTTAATTTTTGAACACTTCACAAAGTATATACATTTTTTTCCTCAGGAAACCGCACACCCCATTACGGTGGGGGTCAGACTCCCCTGCAAGATGGCGGAAAGACGCCAACCTGGGACCCTTCATCGACGCCAGGGCGACCCGACGACGACAGCTACTTGGAGGACGACTCATTCACGAAGTCCAACGCCCCATTCACGCCTGGGACCATGTACGGCTCCGACAGATCCTCATACTCCCCTTACGACTCCACTCCGTCACCTACTGGATATAATAGTAAGTCTCACGAGTGTTGTATGAATTACCAACAGAGCGGTGCATAAGGGTGTCAAATGTTGTTCATTACAGTAAAACCTGGGTTAACCAAAATAAAAGGGGGAAAGTCGTTTGGGTTAGAGACTTTAAGAATTCTCTTGGTGCGTCTGCAGCTTGCAGCTCGCAATTTTGTCATGTTACTACTCCACCCACGCCCCGCTATGAAAGGAAGTTTTCCCTCTTAAGCGCGGCTTACCGAGGCTCTAGCTTCAGTTTCCCAATAATTTCAAGAGTGGAAATTGTTGTGGTCCTCTTATTGGCAGAGGAAAACAAAGAGGAGAAATTATTAAGGAGCCGAAAGCCGTATCGGTCAATGATTTCAGCAGGGTACTTTTTTTAAATTAATAGTAGAGGGGCTCTGGGTTCTGGTTGTCAGGACCCCTCACTGCAGGCCGAATGATCTGCTGTAGATTATCCCCAGGCTGTATCGGCCCAATAAAAACGGTTTTCCTAAAACTCTTCCCTCCTCCTCTCCCACATTGTTTTAAAGTACTGGAGAAGATCAGCCTCGGAGATCATGCCATCAGGATTGTAAACATGGAGGCAAACATGGATTCCAAGGAAATTGTATCTGATTTGACCAAGTGCATCACATAGCACAAGATGCGTTCGGTATCCTCTGTTTCCATTTCACTGAAATGGCACGTGTCCTTAGTCAGTATCCCAATTTTCTTCAAGCGATGTCGAAGAAGACTTAGATCAGTTCATTAGAATGTGAGGACTCTGACGTCTTGCTTCGGCATGGCGATTATTAATCCAGTCGCTTTCCTTGTTGAGATGGTGGTTCATACTTGCTTGCTCTGACGTTTCTTCGCATCCACACTGGTCCAGGGGTAGTCAGCCACTCTGGGAGAGAAGTTCCGTTGGAGCTGCGGTGATTGTGTTTGAAGAGGCGTTTGTATGGAGTCTCGCGTTTGTGTGGTTGCTGTGCAAAGGAGTGAACGAATTGCATGTAGCGCTTCCGGTAGCACAGTTTCCCAAAGTCGGATGTCAGTGTGCCTAGCTCGGAGAGCGAGCTAGATAGTCTTCCAAATTACCCCGTTATAACGTTCTACTTGACCGTTTCCCCTGGGGTTGAATGCTGAAGAGCAACTTGTAGCGATTCCATTTTTCGTTAGGTATGACTTAAGCTCTGCAGACATGAAAGAACTACCTTGGTCTGAATGAATATAGCTGGGTGTTTCAAATATTGGGAAAAAAGTCTTAAGTTTTTGATAACGGTGGCAGACGACGTATCCTTACATGGGAACACAAAGGGGAATCTTGAATATTCATCAACTATGGACAAGATGTATCGGTTACCAGAGCTTGTAGGAAGAGGCCCTTTAAAATCAAGGTTTAGCCTTTCGAACGGAGTAGTTGCTTTAATTAATGCACCGTGGCACTGAGTGAATCTTGGTTTAGTCTCACAGCAAACGGCACATTTTCTGGTGGTCTCGCGAATCTCAGCAATGGAGTAGGGAAGATTTTTGCTTCGAATCCAATGAAACATGCGTGTAACTCCAGGATGACAAAGCATATTGTGTAGATTGTCTAGAGTGGTATGGTGCTTAACTGATGTTGCGGAACAGAAGTGGGAGAATGCGTCAGCAGCCTTGTTCTCACTTCCAGGTCTATAGATGATGTTAAATAGGTATGGTAAAAGCTCAACCCTCCAACGTTCGATCTTTTCGTTCTTGATTTTGTTTTTGATTTTGGAATTGAACATGAAAGATACCGCCTGTTCATCTGTTATTATTTTGAAAGGCCTACTCAATAGGAAGTGCTTCCAACGTTGAAGAGATTCTACAATGGCACATGCCTCTTTTTCAACAGCTGAGTGTCGTCGTTCCGCAGTTCAATGATCCGTAACCAAGTAGCCTAACAATTTTATAAAGTTCAGGTTGAATTTGCTTTTTGACGAGTCTAGTGTCAAGTTGTACTTTTCAGCAGCTTAAAGGAATTTTGCTAGGTTGTTGTCATGGTCAGCCTGTGTGAGCCCACATACAGTGATGTCATGAAGATATGCGAAAGTCCCTTCTATTTTCTCCGAATCTAAGATTCCTTGAACCACACGCTGAAATCCAGGAACACCATTTGTCACACCAAAAGGGATTCTTCGAAATTGGTACAGTTTCCCATTGGCCTCAAATGCAGTGTAAGCGCGGTCCTGCTCTCGTATAGGGACTTGGTGGTAAGCATTCTTCAAGTCAATTGTGCTAAAAACACTGTACTTGGCCTTGTTTACATCTTCCTCGACTCTTGGTAGTGGAAAGGCGTCTAATAAGGTGTATTTGTTTTTTGTCTGGGAATAATCTATGCATAAACGCTTCTTGCGGTTACCTCCAGAAACAATGACTGTGTGCCTAGCACGGAGAGCGAGCTGAATCGTCTTCCAAATCACCCCATTGTAACGCTCTACTTGACCGTTTCCTCTGGGGTTGAATGCCGAAGAGCGACTTGTAGCGATTCCATTCTTAGTTTAGTATGACTTGAGCTCGGTAGACATGAAAGAACTACCCTGGTCGGAATGAATATAGCTGGGTGTTCCAAATATCGAGAACAAGAGTCTCAAGTTTTTGATAACAGAGGCAGATGGTGTATCCTTACATGGGAACGCAAAGGGGAACCTTGAATATTCATTGACTATGGTCAAGATGTATCGGTAACCAGAGGTTGTTGGGAGAGGCCCTTTAAAATCAAGGTTTAGCCTTTCGATCGGAGCGGTTGCTTTAATTAATGATCCTTGATACTGTGTGAATCTTGGTTTAATCTCACAGCAAACGGCACATTTTCTGGTGGTCTCACGAATTTCAGCAATAGAGTAGGGAAGGTTTTTGCTTCGACAGCACTGACAGTTTAAATTGTTTGAAGAATTGATCATTTAGTGTAATACTAGCCCGACAACTATATTGGGACAAGATAGAGACTTGGAGGCCATTGAAATCGGACTTTCACGCTCTCTTTGCAAAATAAGACCCATGCGTTGAGCAAAGGCTTCATCTAAGAATGTTGATGAGCTGCCACTGTCAATAAGTGCATTGGCTTTAGTTTCATTGAAAATAACATCAACAACCGATTTTGAAAGGCACTTGGGGGCAGCACAAACAACGGCAGTAGAATTCTCGTCAATGGTGGATGTTACTTGCTTCTTTGAATGGCATACCGATGGATAGTGGCCCACTTTATTGCAATGCGAACACGCATTTCCCTTAGCAGGGCACAGACTACGAGGGTGTTTTACCCTACCGCAGAAGTAGCATTTCTTTCTATCATTCGAGACTGTCGAGGGTGTGTGTACCACGGATAAATTTGTGTTAGAAGGTGGAGAGCCTGTTGGTAAAGGGCTATTTGAAACGGAGTTCACGATAGGATAGTGGTTAGTGTACCTGCTAGAATGAAGATGAGCAGTTTCCAAAGCTAGGGCTTGCGTATAGGCTTGATCAAGCGTGAGAGTTTTATTCTCTAGCAAACGCCGGCGGATGTCGGCTGATGATAGCCCTCTGATGAACGAATCTCGTACGTAGTCGTCCTGGTTTTCGGCTGCTGTTCTGGCCTGGAATTGACAGTCTAGGCAAAGCTGATGTAACACCCTATAATATTGGTCAATGGATTCATGGGTTCCTTGTGATCTTGTAGCTAACTGGTGGCGGGCAAGGATTTCGTTGATTGGTTTAACAAAAGTGGCTTTGAGAATTGCAATAGCCAAGTTATAACTAATCGCCTCACAAATCATTGAAAATATTGGTGGAACTACATGGTCCATAAGTAAATCAAGTTTACCTTCCTCGGAGAGTGGTCCAGGAACGCTCTGTAAGAAGCTTTCAAAAGTGCGGAACCAATGCTTCCACTCGACCGCCGCAGTTGCTGTGTTTTGATCTAGCTCGAGACGATTCGGGCGAAGGAGCCTATCCATTTTGAATTAAGTTCAATAAATTGTAATAAAGCTGACCTCGATAATTAAGGCTTTATTGAACTTAATTCTGAAGTTCAATGAAATGAATAGAATATAATTGGAAACTAACGATTTAGCGTCCTTGGTTACTAATGACATCCAAGAAACAGGACTATAATGTTTGCGAGTTTATCACAGTATCCAAGCCTGGAAAATCGTGGTGTTGGTCCTAAGGGACTTGAAGTGGGAGGATTTGTGGCTCACAATGCTTTCATGAAACATGCTTTCACCATAATTAGTTTACCAAAAGGGTCACATTTTTATGCCACGAAAAACAGTCCCACAAATGTTCTGACGTACAACGGAACTGTTGGTTGGGAAATTGATCTTCCGCAGTGTTCATTGCACAGAATTCGTTCAGCAGAAATAAATTGGCGGTCAAGAAGAAGGAGGATGGGAGGGGTATTACCCGATTTAATCTAGCGCTGCTAGTACCTATTCTCAGCCGGTTTTCGTTGGGTTTAGAAATAGCTTTCGTTAAAAAAATTATAAATGTTTGTAATTATGTTGATGAAAGAAAAATTGGACATATGATGTCGCCGTAATACATCCATTACTTGCCAATATGTTTTCATTTGAGTATGAACAAAGATTGACTGACTTTTCTTTCCAGGCAGCAGTTCTGCTTATGCTGCTTCAGCATCTCCAGCCAGTGGAGTTCATTCGTACGGATCGCCTTCCCCAACTTCTTACAGCCCTCGCACCCCTGGAAGTGCCAGTGGCGGCTCTTCCCCCTACACTCCCAGTAATGCTGGTAAGGAATAATAGAAATAATGTAGAATGGAAGTTGTTTATTTAGAAAATTTCAAAGTTAATACATTTTACATAGATGGAATCTTGTATATAACTGAAGATATCAGCCATTAGACTTGCCCAGTCGGTTCTAATATCTTCATCATTCTTATACAGGGTGTATCAGATAAGGTGCACCGTACTTCACCCACGTATGCTACAGCCATTTTCCAACAAAAAGTGCCTCCTAGCAATTTGTTTTTGAGTTATTTCGCTTCTAAGATTTTTTTTTCGTGTTTTCGACCTTGTCTCAGCAGAACTGCTACATCTCACATACAGTATTGTTTAAAGTAAAGTTGAGGATACCGTTGGAAAGTGCGTTAAATTTTCTATTTTTCAAGTGCCAAACCAATGTTTTTGGCTCATATCATGTTGGCAAAAAACCATTCTACAAACAAACTTTAAGAAAATTTGAAAAAAGAAGGCTTTTCAAACGTTCAGTACTCCACTCTGTTCTGCATTTGATCAAGTGCCTGTAGCTTAAAAAATTCCCCAAAAGGTAAGCTTTTGAGTGGTATATCAAAATTAATTTTTACTACTTGGTCGAGAAAACCTCGTTTGAATACAAAAAACAGCGAAGCAAGTCGAGGTTTTTGACGCTTGTTAGGTAATGGGTTTCCAAAAAGTAGGCATTTTTACGAACAAAATGAATCTGTTCTATCTTTAAGCCGACTTTGCGGGCTCAAACCTCAATTTTGATCAACTGTCAAAAAAAGGTAAAAAACGTAAACGAATATCTCCCGTCAGGAGAGAAAGTTAAATAGTAGGCGAATTCCCCCTCAGGAAATTCACTACAAACAGATTAACTTAGTTCGTAAAAATGGCTACATATTTGAAACCCATTACCTAAAAAGCGTCAAAAACCTCGACTTGCTTCGCTATTCTTTGCATCCAAACGAGGTTTTCTCGATTAAATAAAATAGTAAAATTTGATTTTGATATACCTCTCAAAAGCTTACCTTTTGGGGCATTTTTTAAGCTACATTCACTTGATCAAATGCAGAATAGAGTGGAGTACTGAACGTTTGAAAAGCCTTCTTTTTTCAAATTTTCTCAAAGTTTGCTTTGTAGAGTGAATTTAGCCAACAAGATGTGAGCAAAAAACATCGATTTGGAGCTTGAAAAATAGAAAATTGAACGCACTTTCCAACGGTATCCTCAATTTTTACTTTGAACAATACTGTATGTGAGATATAGCCGTTCTGCTGAGACAAGGTCGAAAACACGAAAAAAATCTTAGAAGTGAACTCAAAAACTAATTGCTATGTTATAACTTGCTTAAGAAGAGGGATTTTACAAAATTATACACTTGAGTAATGGCTCAATTCACAACAATGTTTATTTAGACGTCCCCTTTCTTCTCTCTTTCTCCAATACAGTGTTGCCAACATAACACCTTCCCCCCCTTACATTTATTTGTACTTGCATAGTTTTATAAAGCTTTGGTACAAACAATTTTTTTTTTTTTTTTTTTTTTTTTTAAACAACTTGTATTACAAAGAGATAATAGATTAAGTTAAGGTAAGGTTAGTAGATTAATAGATTAGAGTATATTGTATTAGTATTGAGAGATTCTCGTTATTGGAAATATGATATTTCCCTAATCACTCTCAGTTTCCAATTGTAATTTCTTTGGGCGGGGTGATTTTGAATACGGCGAATATCTTTGTGGCGGTCTTCTATTTCTATCGGCTCGTTTCAGCGAGCACCTGGGGGGGAATATCTCTAGCTGGTGCACTACCTACTTTTCCTGGGGAGATTTCCGCTTCAGGGGTTGTAACAGCCACCTTACTACGGGTATTCTGGTTTAAAAAGACGTTTTCTTCCTGATTTTCTATTGACATATCGGATTCGTCCTCATCATCATCACCACTGGCAGCATCTGGAGTTTCTGGGCCATTTTCCTTGCTGATGGGTAGGACCTGGTCAATGTGGCGTTTCCAAATCCTATCGTCATCCACCTTAACCTTGTAGCCTTGTGATCCTAATTCCTGTATTATGGTTCCCTTCTCCCACTTTTTATGCCCATTGTAATTGCGAGCCAAGACTCGATCACCCTTGCGCACGTTAAGAGACCGATTTCCTCTCCAATTGCGTACTTGTTTTTTTTGGTTTTCAAGAACAACCTCTTCTCTAGATGGTAACATTTGGGAGAATATAGTACGAACTTCCCTCCCTAACATCAATCGAGCGGGAGTTTGATTCGTGGTGGTATGTATGGAGGATCGGTATACAAAAAGATAATCAGTAATTGCCCTCTCGAGACTACCCTGTCCATCTCTCAAGTGTTTCTTAATACAGCCTTTCACTATTTTAACAGCGGATTCCCCTGCACCATTGGTCTGTGGGTGGAACGGGGATCCAACCATATGATTTATACCTAGTTGGTTTAGAAAAATGGTAAAATCTGAGCTGGTGAAACATGTCGCACCGTCTGATGTGATAGATTTAGGCAGACCGAACCTTGAAAAGCACTCCCGTAGTTTTTCCTTTACCGCCTCCGTGGTCGTTCGATTAGTTGGGAAACATTCTATCCATTTTGAATGGGAATCCTGAACCACAAAGAAATATTTATTATTGATGGGTCCGAGGAAATCGATGTGTACCCGAGTCCATGGCTGGTTTGGCCATGGCCATGGGTGCAGTACTGCTTTCGGTGGATCGCTCCTAAACTGAACACATACTTCGCAATTTGAAGTGATTGCTTCGATATTTTCATCTAGGCTAGGCCACCAGAGATAGGACCGTGCCATGCCCTTCATCTTGGTCGTACCTAGGTGCGTTTCATGTAGGGTTTTCAAAATGCTATCTCTTAGGGTGTTAGGCACTACTATTCGGTATCCCCACATGAGGCAATCATATTCGACAGTCAGTTCCAGTTTTCTTACATAGTACGGATACAATTCGTCGTCTCGTGACATCTTATTGGGCCATAAACCTGACCTAACCATAGCTAGAACTCTTTTTATCACTCCATCTTTGTTTGACTCTTCTCTAATATGTCTCCAATTCCATTTATTAACATACGACTCTTGTATATAATGCAAGTAATTTGTTCTAGAGAGCAAATCCAATGATTTTTCGCCAGTATCAATGCGAGACAAGAAATCAGCAATATTATTTGCAGATTTTTCATAGACTATTTCAAAATCATAAAGTGATAATAGGTAGGCCCATCTCTGCACTCGATTGGCAGCGTATATGGGTATTCCCTTCTTATTTCCGTATATGTACAGTAATGGTTTTGAGTCTGTAACAATAGTGAATCGCCTCGCGAACAAAAAATCCTTGAAATGAGTTACTCCATTCAAAATTGCCAATGCTTCTCTTTCTATCTGGGGGTAGCGTGATTCGGCCGTCGATAAAACTCGGGAGTGAAAAGCTAATGGTCTTTCTGATTTATCTGGATATACATGGGTTAGGATAGCAGAAACGGCCACCGGAGACCCATCTACCCATAATTTCAAAGGGAGAGAGGAGTCATAATTAGCTAGCACTGGCTTACTCGCTAATATTCTTTTGATTTTCTGGAAGCTTCCCTTCTTGAACAGTGTATATAAGGGCTTCAGCAGGTCCCCTGCTTTGGGGATAAACTTTAAATAAAAAGTAACCATGCCCAAGAATGATTTGAGCATGCCAACGTTCTCAGGTGGGGGTGCATTCACTATAGCCTTGATATGTTTGTCAGTGGGTTGCAGCCCATTTTTATCCATGATGTGACCTGAATATTCAATTTTCGTCACACCAAATTTACATTTTTCTGGTTTGACTCGCAGCCCACTTTCTTGTAAAAGAGATAACACTCGCTCTAAACGCATGTTGTGCTCCTCCCTCGTAGATCCTGACACTATGACATCGTCGATTAGACATTTAACACCTTTTATGTTCGACAATAACCTTTCCATTAGTTTCTGGAATTCTGCCGGTGCCGACTTTATGCCATAACAAAGTCTGGTGTAAGCAAATAAACCTTTTGTGGTATTAATAACAACCAGCTTTTGGGACTCCTCACACAAGGGATATTGTTGGAAAGCTTCTTTCAGATCGATTTTTGAGTAGAAGGAGGAATTACCTATTTCAGCATATATGTGGTCGATCCTAGGCAATGGGTATTCAGTGCCTAATAGTACTGGATTTAACGTAATCCTATAGTCACCACATATTCGTACCGAACCATCTGGCTTCAAGATAGGTACGATTGGGGTCGCCCATTGGCTAGTATCAACTGGTACCAAGATACCAATCGACACCAAACGGTCTATCTCAGCCTCTACTTTTCCTTTCAGAGCCAAAGGGAGCGAGCGGCACTTGAAAAATTTGGGTGTACTTCCTGGTACCACTTTCAATGAAACCTTCCCCTTACAATAGGTACCTTTATCGGGACCAAACAACTCATCATACTTAACTAAAATTCGTTTTATATCGAGATCAACATCTAGTTTAGACACGTTAGTGTTTGCAAAATACAGCTTATCTAAAGACAAATTCATAACCTTAATTCCCTTTCTTCCTAACAAGGGCGGTCCTCCTCTTTGAATAATCAAAAACCTTACGGAGTACTTACGATTAGCGTAATCTACAGGCAAAACAACCTCTCCTATGGGCTGGATCAAATGACCAACATAATCAGCTAACACAACTTCATTCTTATCAATAGGAAAATCTTGGAATTTTTCAATATATTCTTTCTCACTTATAATGTTATGAAGAGAACCTGTATCAATTTCACATAGTAACTTGTGGTTATTAACTTCCAGTAAAATTGTAAAAGGATCTATCCTATTATCCTTATCATAATTGACATTGCAATCAACATTGTTAAGGGTACTCTTATCATTTTGTAAATTATTATAGAAAAATGGATCGGTAAAGTCAGTGTCGGATTCGGCGGCATCGCTCAAGACTATATTATTTTCCTCATTTTCGGAATTTTCGCTAAGGTCCGGATTTTCAAGTTCCTGAAGGTATTGGTTTCGATCAACATTCTTCCTACGAGGGCACACATTCGCCAAATGCCCCTTAACTTGACATAGGTTACAAGAAAAAGAGGAATACTTGCATTCTTCACTGGTGTGATTGCCTCTACCGCAATGTTTACATCTACGTGAAGTTGACTGACCTTGTGATGACTTTGTCTTACTTCCGAAATTCCGTTTCGGTCGGGACGATCCCCTTGGACCCCTCATGAAGTGGATGTCATCGGACATGGACGCTCGGGGGGCGATGGATAACCTCTGCTTCTTTTCCTCTTGTGAAGCCTCCTTTCCAGATGCGAGCTTGATCAGCCGCTCGAGGGTGAGTTCCGGAAGTACTCTGGATGGATCTTCCTCGAATAGACTGTCTTGGATAGGCCCTTGTTCATAGCCCGTCGCGAATATGTCTCGTAGAAGGATCTTCACTTCGGCAGAGAACTTACATCCTGCTGCTAACCCTTTCAGCCGCGCTGCCCATTCGCGCGCTGATTCGGTGGGTAGCTTCTGAGCGGTATAAAAGCGATGCCTTTCCATGAAGCATGATGTAGCTGGAGCATAATGTTCCTCCAATAGCTTACATATATCCTTGTAAGTAGCCTCACTAATTTTTTTGGGCATGTAGAGGCTGCTTACCACCTTATATATGCTATCTGATATGTGAGTTATGAGTGTAGCTCTCTTTTTACAGTCATCCGTCGTTCCTTCTCGAACAAAAAAACATTCAAGTTTGGTGTGGAAAATGGAAAAATCCCCTGTTTCGTCAAAATATATCCCATGAGGAAGCGCAGCCATCTCTGCTAGCACGTGAACGCAGCACCGGGGATCGATCGCAATTTGACGTTCGATTTTCTTTTCACGCAATCTGACGTTACTTGCCCCTGCGCTTTACTTCTCACCGTTGAGACGTTCCCGACGGAAATTCACAGTTTACCTCGTCGCCACTGTTATAACTTGCTTAAGAAGAGGGATTTTACAAAATTATACACGTGAGTAATGGCTCAATTCACAACAATGTTTATTTAGACGTCCCCTTTCTTCTCTCTTTCTCCAATACAGTGTTGCCAACATAACATGCTAGGAGGCACTTTTTGTTGGAAATTGGTTGTACAATACGTGGGTGAAGTACTGCTCACCTTATCTGATACACCCTGTATGTAGGTTACTTTCAATAAGGTTCGTGGAAAATAACATCAGTCTACAGAAAAAATGGCCTCCGAATCGCCTGCTTCTTTTGAGTAGTATACTCGTATGTCGTCTAATGGCTGCAGTAAGTGAGTTGAAAAATGTCTACTTCACAGATGCAACGGTTTCACTTCATTTTACAATGATTTCCGCTTAAAACAGATGATCTTATGACCGGTTTCACCAAAGTTTTTATTCAACGTTCACTCAATGAATCGGACATCTCAGCTGTTAATCAACGATGTTTGGCTTCGCCACTTCTGCTTCAGATAAATCTACAAATTTGGGTGTTTCGTAACTCTTTTAATTTTTATGGAAACAGCCTACGTTTCATTAAAAAACCCTGTTTCATCTTTTCTTTGTGGTTATCGTCATAAACAATTCTTTTTGCTGCGTTACTGTTTATTGTGGTTTTCCGCTGGTTATAGATTTACTTAGTGTTTTCCTGCTGTCAGTATAATCAATAAATATCAATTAAATACTTCTACTGAACGAGAACTTATATGATTTTATTAATACACATCGAGCTACAAAGTTTGAAATATAATTGTCATCTGAATGTCGTCACCGCCTGCTGATTGAACTGGTGATAGTCTCAGGTGAGGGATCAGCTGTTGCTTGATAATAGTTAATGTTGCCGCACTCACTGTCATCTTTCCTTCTCTACTTTTGAGATGCTGATCGGTCCTGTCGAAGATACCAAGAGTTTCGCCGATATTCCGAGCCGTCCTGAAGTCGGATTCTATAAGATCTTGGTTCTGGTCCAACCTGTACGATTTCCGCTGGCTCCCAAAGTTTCTTTTTATTTCTGTAGAGAATACGATCTCCAATGTTAAATGAGACTGGTTCTTCCTTTCCTTTGTTGGCGAAAATCGCCTCTCTGGTTTTCAGCTTTCCGAGTTGTTCGGACACGTTTTTTACCAATGCAGGAAATAATAGACGTTCGTGAGTCGGAATTACTGTCTTCGTCCTTCTGCCCATCAGGCGTTGAACGGGGGACCCCAGATTTCCTCTAGGGGTGTTCCGATGGTGAAGTAGAGCCAACTCTAGATCTGAATTCTCTTCTTTGCATTTCTTTAGGAGATTCTTGGCTTCCTGCACGTATCTCTCAGCCAAACCGTTGGACCGTGCGAAATGTGGTGAGGAAATTCGATGGTTAAATTTCCATTCCTGAGAAAATCTTTTGAACTCGGCTGATTGGAAGTACAATCCACCATCTGTCCTGAGTTCATCGGGTATTCCATGTGTCGCAAACCATTTTTTTAGCTTGGTGATTATGGACTTGCTGGTGGTGTTGGGAACTAGCTCGAACTCAAAGTACCCTGAATAAGCGTCTCCTATAACCAAGTAATCCTTTGCCCCAAATTGAAACAAATCTGTTCCCAAGTACTGCCACGGTCTTGATGGAGTTTCTTCCTGTTTTATCCGGTGAGAGATATTGTCTTTTTGAAACTTGTTGCAAACTTTACAGTCAAAAATATATTTTTCAATATCTTCTTCCATTTTCGGCCAATATACATAGTCTCTGGCCTTTTCTCAGGGATGATTAGTCGAGTTCCTTTTAAAATTAATCCATCAAAACTACTCATCAATTCCTTGAAGGGGAAGTATTTTTTGATTGAGGGATCTAAAACTCTGGAATCTGACGGCCAACCATCCAATATTGTTTTTTGTAGAAGTGATAATTCTTTTGACTCGTCAATACCTTTTTTGACCCTGTTTACATTGTTCGTAGTCATTGGAATCAGTAAATCGATCTCTACTTGCTCAGCCAGATTATCCTCTTCAGGCGCATTGTCACAATCTCTGCTTAAGTGATCTGCAAGATAGAGTTCTTTACCTGGGGGTAAAGCGTTGCACTCTTGGGGGAGCATCACATAAGGGTTTCTTGAATATTGTTTCTAATGGTTTGTGGTCAGTTTCGATGGTTAGTTTCTTGCAACCCCAGACATGCTGATGGAACTTTTTGCACGCTTCGAGAATTGCGAGTGTCTCTTTCTCCAACTGACTATAGGTTTGTTGCGACTTGGTCAAGGCTTTGGAGCTGTATGCAATTGGGTGTCCGTCTTGGATCATCACTGCTCCTACCGCGTAACTACTCGAGTCTACAGAAAGGGTAACCGGTAGTTTTGGATCGTAGAATGCGAGTATTGGAGCTTCTTGAAGTTTTCTCTTCAGTAAACCAAAAGAATTTTGCTGTTCTTGATCCCAATGCCACGCGGTATTTTTTTCTGTTAAGATCCTCAAGGGTTTTGAATTTTCAGATAGATTAGGAATGAATTTGGCTAAATAATTTACACTTCCTAGAAATCGTTGAAGCTCTACAACTGAGGTGGGTTCTTTAATTCTTGATATTGCCGCCACCTTTTCCGGGTCTGCTTTTAGCCCTTCTGATGATACTAGATGTCCGAGGAATTTCACTGATGGCTTTGAGAATATACATTTGTCGGCGTTTAATGTGAGGCCTGCTTCACTTAATTTTTTCATAACTACGTTCGTAAGCGCTTCTAGTTCTTGTGATGACTTGTGGTGGATTAGGATATCATCCATCGAGCACTCCACGTTCTTCATCCCTTTTAAAATTTCGCTCATGGCTGCTTGGAATATTTCAGGACTTGAGATTAATCCAAAAGGCAACCTCAAACAAGAATATCTTCCCCAGGGGGTCGCAAAAGTGAGAAATTTTGAGGACCTCTCGGTTACTTTGAGTTGCCAGAATCCTTTCCTACAATCGAGCAGAGTAAATAATGTTGAACCCTTCAACCTGGCAGCGATGTCTTCGACATTTGTCATGGGGAAATGCCTTCTTTTAACATTTTTATTCAGATCAGAAGGATCCATGCAAATTCTGATTTTGTCTTTCTGCTTTACAACGACCATAGGAGATACACATGGGGTTGGTTCGCTGATAGGTTTTATGATCCCGTCTTTGACCATTTTATCAAGTTCTGATTTTACTGCGTCACGAATGTTATGTGCTATCCTTCGTGGAGGATAAATTTTGAAATTAGGGTTTTCAATGAGGTCTATGTCGTATTCAAAATTCTTTAGGCAGCCAATTCCTTCAAAAATATTGGCCGGAGTTTGGATTTCCGAAATTCTTTTGATGAAACCTAAGGCTTGGCACGAAACTCTTCCCAGGATTGACTGGTGACCTGTTGGCACAACCAACAGCTTCAGATTGGCTTCAAATGCATTTTTCGTGGTAACTGGACAGATTGATTCACCCAAAACCGGAGTGGACAAGTTGTTGAACGAAAGAAGGGAGTGTGTGTTGGACGGGACTATGCTCAAATTACAAGCCTCCGCAATATTTTTTGGAACGACATTGCACTGAGCCCCAGTGTCTAACTTAAACTTAATCAATCTATTTCCAGGTAATCGCAATTTTTCTGTCCAATCGTCACTTGAAACCTGATCTGTTAAAGAGGCCACGCGAAGAGTATGAACGGAATCCTCCTCGCTTAGTGAGGTTGATGGCCCCACAACATTGACTTTTCTTTTACCGTCGGGACCCTTGTTTGGCGATCTACAAACAGACGAAAAATGATTTTTTCTTTTACAATTTTCGCATGTTGTATTGTAAGCTGGGCATTTTCTCCGGGCATGCCTAGATCCGCACCACCCGCACTCAAAAACTGTCTCTTTGTGATTTGTTTCCCGATTTTGTTGATATTTCTTCTTGAAAAAATCAACGGAAGGAGATTTTTCCGTTGAAGACATTTCTGCTACTTGTTTTCTAGTTTGTTCAAACGCCCTGCATATTTTTACCGCCTTGTTCAAGTCTAATTTCTCCTCAGAAAGCAACTTTTCCCGGAGTGCGTTTTCTAGCACTCCAACAACCACTCTATCTCTAATCAGGCTATCTTTTAAGTTTTCAAACTTACAGGTAGAGGCTCTATTTTTTAATTCAGTTAGAAAATCGTCAAAAGACTGACCATCTTGTTGCGAAATCTTATTAAATAAATATCTTTCGAACACTTCGTTAGTTTTACCAACGAAAAATTCCTCAAATCGTTCTATGACTGTGTTCATTTCTAGGCCTTCATCGTCCAATCCAAAACTATTGTAAATATCAATCGCATCAGAACCTAAAGCGGACATAAAAGAAGCTATTTGTACCATGTCTGATCTCAGATGAAGGCCCGATGCTACGTAATACCAACTCCACTGCTGCCTCCATTTTTTCCAGTTCGCTACCATTCCAGACTCGGTAACGACTATGGCCTTTGGGGGTTTGACATTTGTATCTCTATCATTTTTAAAGCTTACTTCGGGTTCATCTTCTTCTGGTGAGCCCTCTGCAGCCTGCAGAGATTTCTTCGGTTTCCTCTTAGATTCGGGTTTCGGCACCATGTCAGTATAATCAATAAATAGCAATTAAATACTTCTACTGAACGAGAACTTATATGATTTTATTAATACACATCGAGCTACAAAGTTTGAAATATAATTGTCATCTGAATGTCGTCACCGCCTGCTGATTGAACTGGTGATAGTCTCAGGTGAGGGATCAGCTGTTGCTTGATAATAGTTAATGTTGCCGCACTCACTGTCACCTGCCTATTGGGCTAATTGTGTTATTGGTTATTTAGACTGATTCCTGCTAAAACATGAGCCAAAGAGGGTTGATATGAGGCTGTGAGTTTTAGGAGAATGAATCAGATTATACTATTCGGATTTCTAGCTCGTCAATATTGATGTCGTGACATGGAAAAATTGTGAAACCCTCATTGTAGCGGCCACTTTTCTAGTTTTAATTTCAAAAATAGTGCATAAACTGACAAAATTGAAAGTAGGGCGTATACATCATTTCCTTCAAATCGGTAAATAAGCTACACCTCTTCATAGTGTAATCCTACAAGATATACAGGAGGCAGAATATTGTTTACTACACAAGACGCACACGTATTTCTTTTTTCGCAATTCACTAATTCCGGTTCACGTTTTTGCTTACGAAACCCCTGTCTGAAAACAAAGTCACGAGTGAACCATTAATTAACATCCAACGATTAAACAAAATGTAACTAGGTTCTTGTCTATCTTGTTTACCTCGTAGAAATCACTCAAGTAACAAGTAAGAAGATCTTGAAAGAGATAAAATTATGTAAACTATAAGAAATTTATTATTTTACATAACTACAATATACCTAGTAGTTAGATATTTTTAGAGTTACTTTTTTGCCTCTATAGAAGCTGCACCATGGTTTTCGACACTCAAATATCGTCTGGTCTACCTTCTTGGCAAGCTAATACAAACGCTATTAACTAACTCAGTGATTAGGTACTTTCTAAAAATTGATGTATACGTATTTAGAAATAAACAGTATAAGAAATCGCGGGATTAGAATGAGCTGATAACAGGTGCAACGATCTAACAGTAAAAACAAAATAAGGGTTTCGTCTTTAGCATGTTAGTTACGAGCATTTTAGCGGAAATCTGAACAAGTTTGTAGTTACAGCAGGTTGATGCAGGTCGAAATCTGTCAAATGCTGCACTCATTTTACTTGCCTTGAGGCTTGTGGGCCATCCTTCTCTTCTTTGGTGGTATTGCACGTATGGAATTTTGTTGCAGTAGAGAAGCATAATATTCACGTATAGCTGAGGATCATTGAACAGATTTTCTAGGGAATTCGAGTTTGAATAACTGACCTGCTCATGGTCTAGTAAAGTAGTTTAAGTAACTTGTAGTAACAAATGTTGAACAGCAGGAAACGCTCCTGGTTATTTATCTTTATCAATGTTCCATAATCCTACAATGCAGCCTATGTTAGAAAAACAAACGTTAATACATTTTTATCACTTCTTTAAATATGGTATTAAGTACTTGATTCACTTCCATTTCCAGGGCATGACGTTCTTAGCAACACGGAATGGTACACAACAAATATAGAAGTGCGCGTTAAAGAGAACCATGGAGACTCTGGCCTTGCTGGTCAGATTGGAACAATCACTGGAATATCCGTGAGTCAACGATTTCTTCTTAAACCTAACAATTTGTATGTCGATGCTTGCAAGGCAAAAGGTCTCATAATACATTTCGCTTTTATTGGGGCTTACATCCTCTTTCTTCCTTTTCATCCGCAAGAATCAAAATTAGCCCCCAGATCGAAACAGTATTGGTTGATTGACATCTACCTACCGTTTATTATTTTCCATAATCGGCCTTAGAATCGTAAAGCAAACATTTTTTACAGTGTCATTGTGTCACTTAACGTTTTAACAAGTCAAGTGGGGTGTCGTTTTCTTGTCATTCTAAATGATAAATCGACTTGTTTAGGTTTCCGATCTATGGAAATGCACCCTTAGCAAAGAATCGTAACTCAGAACCTGAAATTCACCCCACAATAAAACAAACAATCACGCATTATTGAAAAAAATAATGAACTCGTATTGAAGAGTTAATAGCGTTCTTTCGATGGCATTGAAATTGGTGAAGACTCGAATAGGTTATTTCAAAGTCATTAAGCCTCTGTTCTGATCGCATGGTAGTGTGGTGGAACACATAACACTCAAGCTGCAACTTGATAAAGGAATTTTTAAACAAAAAAGCGAGTATTTCTGATTTTATATCGCATGTAACGTATGTATAGTGAATTGAATTTAAAAACGCTGCAAATTTTTTCACTGGGGTTTATTATTCAATTGGCTTGCGTTCATAATTTATTATGATCAACTGATCAATCCAAATAGGTATTTTGGTTGAGAACAGATTTACGTGCTCCATGCATATCTCCTGAAATTCAATAATCGCTCTATCACCTGTGAAACACACACACTCCGAAGCTTAGTACAGATTCAAGTCATGAACGCAAGCCAATTGAATAATAACCCCGAGTGAAAGAATACTTATTTACCTCAGCAATAATATTGAATATAATCACCAGTAATGATATTTACCTATATATTATCAGCGTTTCATACAAATCAGAATGCTTCAACCCCTGTATCGGCTATAAACTACAAGTATCCTCATCGGCTATCACTCCAGTATCCACATTCACAACAACTCGACGCTATCGGCATCACTAGGTTACAAGCAAACAATAATAAACCAAAAAACGCAAATGTTGGCACCATAAATCGGGCCATACGTCGGGAATGGTTTGACCTACGGACGTGGGGAAGAGCTCATTCGATTCCTAATGGTATGTTCTTCAAATAGGAAAATATTTAGGCCGATTCGACTAGTTTTGAGGTTTTCAGGGATTTTACAAAACTTTTACAGCCCTTAAAGGGCACTTTAAATTGATTGAGGGAGCTGGCTCAAGAATTGGGGCGTCGTCGGACCAAAATGGATTTTTCCTGAAAATTTCAGATTTTTTGCTCCAGCCGTTTCGGAGATATCGTGCGTACGGCGTACGGACGGAAAATTTTTTATTGCAGATTCGGATTCTACACCCTTTGAAACGTAAACCATGAAATTTTCAGGGGGGTTAGAAATTTTTTTTCCAGAGCGATTACAATGATTTATTATTGAATAATAAACCAAAATTCACTTAGAACTGGAAAAGTGTTGCCAGCGTTACGTTCTAATTGTCAATTAGATGGTGGTCCAAGGATTGCTGGCTAATACTACGTACTGTAAATTAAAAATCCAAGTACATTGTTCGTCTTCAGTCTGATCACACGTGACGTTAAATGGTTTTTGTGGGATGGAAACAGCTCCTCTTGAAGTTTCATGGTTTTCCCAAACTGAGCAAAACTCCTCGACAAGCATAATAATCTAAAGCACTGGTACTTTTGGGGGGGGGGGGGGGGGATCCCACTTTTGGGAAATTTTCTGAAAAAAGCTATGACGTTGGGGCAAAAAAGGAGGATTTTGAAGAAAGGGTCTAGAAGACCCTTGGAGGCTTTGCTAGAAACGGGAAAAGTCGACCTCTTCTGTACATTATTGTTCCCCGAAAACAATTTTTAAAAAATCGTGGTGAGAGGGAGCGCTGATATTGGTTTCAATCATGTTAGATTTTTGCCTACTGCTGAACTTCTTGGTGATGATTCCACTTGGATTCCTTGTTATGAAGATGACAAAATGTATGTTTGAGTGTGGAGAGTAAAATTGTTAGTTGAAGTCACAGTAGCAAGATCTCATGCCTATTATTCTGCTCAATAAAGTCCGTCGGTGCAGCAGCCCACATTTGAGGTGGAAAACTTAATCTTCAATGTAATTCGAAAACATTGAAAAATAAATAAAATAAAAAGTCTAGCTTACGTTAATACTTGAGTTATGTACTAGAGATGAGGAGTACTGATATACTTTTTTGCGCTCAGTATTGTTTGGTTGCGTGCCCAATCAGTATCAGGTTTGGGAGTGTTAGTGTTTTGTCGTCACAATCCGTGAAACCAGTAATATTGTGCTCCCCAAGACTGCCATTCGTTCTCTGATCTCTTCTCGAGCCAAACTAGTAGTATCAGAGACAGGAGTTGCAGAGAGTTTGGAGAGAGAGCTTCAAATGCACCCAACAATGCATTTGTAAGGGGGGTCCCAGTGCCACGCCCTGCTGCGTGAAAAGCTTGAACTATCCTAGAGGAACAAGTGACAAGTAAATCCTGTAGAGGTGTCTGGGTGAATAGAAACCCTGGTGGTCAACTAAAGGTAATCATTGGGGTAGGTCATCACTAGGGATCGGATCCTTATTTGTTTACATATTCTTTTCTAGGCAATGTACTGATGTTTTTCAAGTAGATGATATAATATTGGCATTTTCTGAACCGTTTAAGCCCACTTTCATTTCACATATACAAATGCTATAAATCCATATTTACAAATATTTAATCCAATAAAACACGAATTTTTAAATTTTGGGTAGTTTTTCATAATTTTGAGGAAAAGTGCCCTGTTTGGAAGATAACCATTAGATTGCAATTGCCACCACGGATGGCTATCATGAGCTGAGAATCACAGATCAAGGGCTGTGATCCACAGTCAAGGGCTCTGCATTTTGATTCTGTGATTTACAGCTGCATTGACAGTGATAGGAGACAGTGTGAATTACGTAAACCGGAGCTGCCGTTTTTTTTTTCTGCTACATATTAACCATTTACGATTCTTCACCAGAAGTGCTATTTATTTTTCCTTGTTCGGAGCGTGAATTATTGTGAAAAATGCCGTTAACATCGGTGTCAAATAGACGATTGATCGCAAAATATCTACGTGAGTTCCCAGCTGAGCATTTTAGAAGTGATGGAGAAATTCTGTACTGTACTGTGTATGACAAGCGCTTTCCTTGCTCGCAACGTTCGAAGGTTACTCAACCAACATATTGCTACGGGTTTATACAATGAAAAGAAAAAGAAGGAAAAAGACAGCACATTGCGGCAAGCTTTTGTTACAGCCATCCTTCCATCAAAGCCCATCAAAGCCCTCAAAGCCCACTTTGAGTACACACCTGTGTCGTGCTTTGGTGAGGGGTGACATCCATTTCCACAAACTCACCAACCCTGATTTTAAGAGCTTCTTATGGACCTGCTCTGGGAAGAAAATTCCTGTCAAGAGCACCTTGAGAAAAAATTACCTACAAGATACTTACACAGAAACCTTGGCCAAAATTCGAGAATGCATCATAGATGGTCCAATTTTGGTGTCATTCGACAAAACTACTAATGCAAAGGGCAGGTATGTTTCCAATATAGTGGTTGGAAAATTTGGTGCTGGTGACACGTTTTCCAAACCATTCCTTTTGAACTGTGAAGTTCTTGAGAAATGCAGGTGCCAGTTCAGTATGTGTTTAATGACCCGCCGGTGTTCTACCCTTTGTTTGCCTATTTGTGATCGGTACACAGGTCAAAGGGTTGTTAGTAAGTAAGGGTGAGAACCTTGCCATAAATGTGGTACTACAATGTTGGTGAAAAGAAGAAAAAATCCTAATGGAGAGTGGACCCCCCATTTTCGCTGTCCAAAATCGGGCTGTCAGACATTGAGATCAGTAAGGACAGGGAACAGTTTTTTCATTGCACCGACTTGAACGGGCGTTGTAAAAGCAATTTGACGCTCTGCCAAATTATAGAACTCATAGAGCATAGAGAGATTGTGGTTGGACGCAAAGGTCAAATTGCTTGTTTCACAGGTGATAGAGGGATTATTGAATTTCAGGAGGCACACAAATATGATCAACTGATCAATCCAAATAGGTATTTTGGCTCAGAGCCGATTTAAGTGCTCTATGCATATCTCCTGAAATTCAATAATTGCTCTATCACCTGTGAAACACGCACACTCCAAAGATTAGTAGACATTCAAATCATGAATGCAAGCCAAATGAACAAAATTGAATAATAAACCCCAGTGAAAGAATTTGCAGCGTTTCATGCATATCAGAATGCTTCAACCCGTTTATCGGATACAAATCCTTTCTGGAGTTCACTCTAGTATCCACATTCACTACATCACTAGGTTACTGCAATCAAAACAAAAACAATAATAAACCGAAAAAAAGCAGATGTTGCCAGCATAAATCGGACAATACATCAGGAATGGTTTGAGCTACGGACCTGGGAATGGGCTCATTCGATTCCTCATGGAATGTTCTTCAAAAAAAGTCCAAATTTAAGCCGCCTTGACTTTTTTTTGAGGTTTTTAGGGATTTTACAAAACTTTGACAACCCTTAAAGGGCACTTTAAATTAAGTTAGAGAGATGGCTAAAGAATTGGGGCGTTCTTGGACCAACATGGATTTTTTCTGAAAATTTCAGATTTGTTGCTCTAGCAGTTTGGGAGATATCGTGCGTACGGCGGACAGACGGAAACATTATTATTGCAGGTTGGACCCTTTGAACCGTAAACCATGAAATTTTCAGGGGGGGTTAGACATTTTTTTTTTTTTTTTTCAAGAGTGACTAGCTTAGATTGAATAATAAACCAAAATGAGCCGCGTTCCTCAGCACCACTTGCAGTCACACCTCGATCACTACTGCTGGAGAATGTATCATGCAGACAGCCCTGACCTGTTCATAGCCCTGTTTGAAGACATCAAGAACTTCCATGCCTAAGGTAAAAGCCCTTTTTTGGTGTATTTGTGTCTTTCGTCGTGAATACAATGAAACAGGATGATAGAACGCACACAGAACCAGAAACAGACCGATAGAACGCTTACCAAACTAGAAACGGGACGATAGTACACACACCAAACTGGCACCGAGATGCAACTGTAAGCCCCCGGCCTCTGCAGAAGAGGCTCAACCAAGGGAGGGCGGAGGAAGTCCAACCCCCCCTCCCTCCCTTGCTCAGAGAGGGACCCAGAGTGGTAGGAGGGGTGTGACCACCCCTGGGAGAGGGGAGCGTCCACCACCTGGGCCCTCTCCCAGAGGCCTCTTCAGCCAGAAATGTCTATGCCATTGAAGAGTCAACAGCCCTCTTATTTGTCTCCAGTTGTGAGAAGCGTTCAGAGTGCAATCTGTGCTAGAGACAGAGTTCTTGTCCTGAGTATATTTCAACAGCTCTTACGAGCTCCCCCCCCAGATCATTGTTTGAAGCCAAGTATTGAGGCAGTAACCTCAGTAGTGTTGTCTACGTTACCCAGGAAGCCAGCATGCTCCACAATCTGCCTTGTTGGTCAACAGCTCAACTAGCTCGCGAACCTCCATCACCTGTAAGGTAGAGCAAAATTGTATTGTCTTTTGCTCCTGCTGCAATTAGGTTGGATTACACCTCAGTAAACCCCATAAGGGAGTGAGACCAGCTCGTTCACAGCTTGTCATAGTTCACATCTAGATCTGCCGCATCAAGGCTTGAGTCCAACTCATTTATAGCTCGTCATAACTTATTCCTAGCTTGTCATAGTTCTCATTTCAGATCAGCTGCCTCATGACTCAAGCCCAGCTTGGCTACAGCTCGTTCATAGCTCGCTCACAGCTCTGACTCAGATTGCTGCCTCAAGGTTTGTATATAGCTCACCAAGCTACCCAGCCATACATGCGCTATTGATACCAGCGTAAGAGTTACCTGCTAGTTTGATTAGTCAGAGAACAGTTCCTAAAGCTCTTTCCGATCTTGACTCAAGCGTTTAAGAATAAAGGGAGGCTTACACAACTCCTATGGCCGAATGGAGTTTTAAAGGAAAAAGTTCTGCTGTTTCTATCTGGTGCCGCTCTGCACATGACCATACAGACATTTTATCCGAAAATGATTTACTTGACGCGTCTTGCTCACTCCTTGCCTCAAGTTGCAGAAACTGTGCGATCTTTGTTCCCAGACGTCGATTCCTTGATCTCATCAGTTGAAAAAGCTCCAAGTTGTTTACAAATTTTAAAAGACAAATATCCTGACTTGCTTTTGCCACCACAACCAGTATTGACGAGATAGGGTACTTGGTTGGAAGCAACTCAGTACTACTGCAAAAATTACGGTAAAATCGAAGATGTCGCACAACTTGAAGACGATTCAGTGGCAATAAATACATCCAAGTCGTTGTTCAGAAAACACACTTTGAAGAAAGAAATTGCATTCATTTCAAACCACTTTGTATTTCTGGCTACCAACATCACTCAACTGGAGTCCCAAAACGTGCCGCTGACAGAAAACGTAGCCAACGTTGAAAAAGTCGTAGAAAAGTTGAAAGGCACTCAGTGGGATGAAGGAGCCAAGATCAAATCGAAGCTTGACGACGTTTTAAAGGAGAACAAAGGGTGGATGACCATTTGCACAATCAAAGGATCAGAAATCTCCACTGATCGTCCTATCTTCTTCACCCCCTACGAGATTACCACCTTCAAAAACGCACCTGTAACTTCAGTAGACGTTGAAAGGTCCTTCAGTTGGTATAAGGCTATTCTTCGTCCAGATCGTCGTCGCTTCACGTTCGAAAATTTGAAGCTCCACGTCGTGGCGAATAATTTCAAGGAGTGAATTGCCACTTTTCAAATTTCCTTCAACGTATTAAAAAATTTGGTTGTTGTAATGTTCATTTTGCGCTAAAACATTTTTTTGAAAATATTTCAACCTTTTTACATATTTTCCACATATTTTACGAAAATGAATACATATATATGTTACATATTTGGCATTTTTAAATACATAAAAATCCGATCCCTAGTCAGCACCAAAGCCTCTAACCGGAAATAACGAGGTCTGTGTGAAACAACACTTCCTCGGAGCCCAACAGAGAAATGGACTCGTCCCTTATTCTACACAAGAGCCTAGCTGATATTGACGCTTCTTCTCCGATTTGAATTGTCACATAAACATGAGTTTGAAGTCGGGCTTTTATATATTTTTCGACTTTCAATGGAGCCATTCCAATAGCTTCATTTCCTAGGAAATTTCGCTAACAACATTATTCGTCTGAAATCACGCTCTTGTAAAATGCTCTCATAACAACGGCTTTGGTTTATGAAGTGGTTTGTCCAATTCACACGATTAATTTTTATTTTAAGGTCGCTTAACCTTTTGTGACGGAGACCAGAGAAAGTCGTGAAAGCTGAGAAAGAGAAGAAGATGTTCCCAAGTCGATAGAGAGGCAGCCACCTCGTTAGGTCCATTGCAACCTGATACTACACAATCGTCCGTTGCTATAATTACGACTAGTCTTAGACCAAACCTTCATCAGCTTCCCAAGTTTCAATTAGTATCAATAACTCAATTCCGATCCGGGACCCAAATGGCTGTTGACGGATCTGGACTCCTCCATACTAGTACATAGTAGTTCTGAGATCCTTCTAGCAAACCTTTGGCCTACCAATGTGTTCTGTACTGTACCAATTCTCAAAACTCCACCCTTTTTGATTGAGAAACTGCTAAACTTTAGTTGATCCAGCTTTTGTTAATGGTAGCTGTTATATCGATATTTCTACATCGATAATGTAGATAGCTTTCATTGTTGGCACATTTTTAGGCGGAATTCATAGACAAAGCCTGAGTGTGAATGTGCACTCCCACTCACCAAATTGGAGGGTCACCCTCCACTCACCAGCACGAATTCATGGTTGAGTGAGGTTGTTCACTCGGCTGATAAGGGCGCACTCGGATTACGTGAGTGTGACAGTCCACTCAGGGAACGCTCAACCCATTTTCTCCGTATGTTGGCAGCAGTGATAGCATGTTTTAGGGAAAGTTCCCCTATTTTGTGGAAAAATAAGGGGGAAACTTTCCCCTTTGCGTTCCATACTGGTTGTTAACGGTTCTGAAAGGTTAGTTTCCATTTTGCGTCTTTAACACGCCCGCCCGATGTTTGTATTACTTAGATTACATATTTACCTAGAATTCGAGGCAATCTCAAAACGTAGGGACACAGACCCCCACTATTTCTTAAGCCCAAAATTACCTGAAATGAGTCAAAATATGTGAAAAAATAAATCAAACGAATGCTTTACATACAACTCAGGATTTATTTGTGAAAATACGGAGTACGTACATTACCTTCATTATTAGTAGCCATTATTAATTTTCACTCCTCAATTAATGAGATACAATCAATTTAACCTTAGAGTCCATTATTTCTGTAATGTTAGGTTCCAAACTTGAAACTTTCGCTCTGAAATCCGACTGCATGTCAAGCCGATTCCTATATTTGTTTTTCATGAATGTTGTTGCAAACGGAAGGATTTTTTTTTCATGGCGTTAATATATTTATTTTTTATATCTGGCGGACCCCTCAGCCAAACCTCGCGGACCCCTTGGGGAACCGCTGGTCTAACTACATATTACTAAAAGGATTGATGTAGGATATTTTTTTACTTATGAGATGCGAGCGTAGCTTTAACACGCCTGCCCGATGTTTCTAAAGCATTCTCTATTACTTAGATTACATATTTACGTAGAATTCGATACAATTCCAAAACGCAGAGACACAGATCTCGATCTGTTTGTCTAACTAATCTACATATTACTAAAAGGATTGATGTAGGATATTTTTTTTTACTTATGAGATGCAAGCGTAGCGAGCATCCAGATCACCAAACTAAACATATTCCGATCTATTTGTCTAACTACTCTACATATTACGTTACAGATTAGTTGGATAAATAGATCGGGATCTATGTTAGAACTAGTCTCTGCATTTTGAAATTGTATCGAATTCTGCGTAAATATGTAATATAAGTAAGAATACTTTAGAAACATCGGGCGGACGTGTGGAAGACATGATCGACGGGGGGGGGGATACCGGAAAAATACCCCAATTTCAAGTACTTTTTTCAAGCAGAAACCTGATTTCCTATACTTAGTAGATACTGAATTGTATCTGTTAGGTGATGAATTATATGTCGGCATGGCTAATTGGATTAGAATAATTTAAAATTGAGCGCTACATACCATCAACAAGTAATAGAAGGGCCCAGTAACAGATGGGAGCTGCACCCAAAGAAAAACAGACTAGGACCAACTTATGCAAGCGATCCTGGCGCTGGTGTGGAAGCAGGGAACTTCACAAAAAAAGGGGACGACCAGCGCCGAGGAAAGGAGGGCATTACGTTTTGAGTTTTTGCTTTGGGAGCGTGCACTATGAGTCTGCCTGGGGGTGATGATTCGACATCAGAAGACTGGGATAATACTACCTACGTGACGCTTAGCGAAGCTGGTGAACGAGAAGAGTCCCATGATTTGCAGACTACAGATATTCGGAGCGATTCAAGAAGATATCATTCATTGGACGAGCACGAGCATAATGCAATTTCCATGTTTGAAGCACAACCAGGACCCTCTTCTGCTTCCCATGTTCCCGGTGAGTCGCATGCTAACAATTCTTCTTCATTCAGTTATCACAATATTCGTGAATTGCCAAGAGATTACCCAGATAGGCGTACGTCTGTGTTTCTAAACGAAACGGAAAAGGGGGCAAAGTGGTTCACAGTTCAATTCCTGTGATTCACATCATCACGCTCGAGGTTCTTTGTTCATGCCAAGGGCTCGTGGGCGTCTCCCTACAACTTCAAGGTCAAGTTCCTCTCCAAAACAGGTGAACCACCCAGAATGGCAGGGGCGTCGGGGTAGTGACCTTGACATTGATTCTCATAGTGATGATTTTTTGCATCCCGATGATATTATTAACCATGTTATGCACGAGCGTTCTCACACTCCCTCTGAAAGTTGTCAACAGAATGTCCAGAGAAATGATAATTATTTCTCTACCAAAGACATGATTCAAGGAATCCTTGCCAATCAAAATAAGCAACTCACATCCTTCCTGGATAAATTGGTTTCGACTCTGCCACGTGATTCCTCAAAATTTTCTCTGAAACTTCCTGAATTCAATCCTGATATAGAAGAATCAGATCCGCGGGCTTGGTTGTCTACTGTTGATTTGTGTCTTACTGAACACCCTAAAGTAGGAAGTGATTTAATTTTAACTCTGAACAAGGCCTTGAAGGGAAGTGCATCTCGTTGGATTTCTCAAATAACATTTCCTGACATAACCTGGGAACAATTCAAATCCTTGTTTCTAGCACAGTATGACGTGGCGGATACATCAGCAGCCACTATTTTTGCTCAGTTAAACCTACTACCAAAAGATAACGAAAATCTCGTCCCATTTGCCTCACGTATGCTCAGCATCCTCACAGCTCGTATGAAACATCTCACCATTGAAGAGTACTCAATTGCATTAATTCTTGCTCATTTGTCAAAGTTTGATAATAGGGTAAAACGTTTGTCCCACACTAATGATATTAAAACTCGTGATATCTTTTTGAAAGAATTAAAGGCTCTATCCTTTGGAAAACGCCCACCAAATGATAATCATTTTCGCAACGATCCAAAAAGGTTCAAGTCTGCTCACCCCTCAGACGTATCTAACTCCAATAATCGTCGTGAAGTTACTGGTTCAAATTCCCCTTCTTCAAATGTGCGTTGTCGAAATTGTGGGCTATTGGGACATCGAGCGAAAACCTGCAGAAAACCACCCCACTCTGGATTCAAGAAGACGTCATTCCAGACATCTCAAGCAAAGATCACTATGCCAATAATTGTCCTCAGAAAGGGAAATTAACACCATCTTCACGACCCAAGAATAAGACGATTGAGAAAAGTGTAAACTTATGTACTACTAGCCCATCAGGGCAACTCAAACATAAAGGTGAGCTGTATAATTTTATTTTTGATTCGGGGGCAGAGTGTAGCTTGATGAAAGAAAATATTGGTTCAATTATGTCTGGGCCCGTTTTTGGGGTACCGGTTGTGTTGAAAGGCATTGGTATGTCTAAAATTACCAGTACCACTCAAATTGTAGTCGAAATTTTTGTTAATGATTTAGAGTTAAACGTGTGTTTCCATTTGGTACCTAATGATGCTATTCCTTCTGATATTATACATGATGAGACAATGATGCTATATATTCTGATATTTTACATCCTTTCACTATTTTCAATTCGGATGCTCCTATGGCTAATATGATATCAGATTTTGCCTTCTTATCTATTCTTTCCCATTCAGTTATTTGTTGTAATCCTTCGCCTGCACCTGCAATATCCCCTCCTGCTGTGGGTGCTGGTTTCTTCTTCGTGCCATCTGCATACTCCAGCAATTCATTTCTAGTTAGGAGAGCTTCCATATGGATAATCCACGTATCAAAGTTGTGTCTCCCAAGAGGAGCAACTTTCACATCCATATGTGCCATTTTTCTACCTTGCGTGGGACCTATAACCTCTTGCAGAGTCCAGTGAACGTTTGCCTCCTTACTTATCTCATATTTACTAGTGAGTAAAAATATTCCGGTGATTGCTGGTGAAAGAAAAATATGTAATGTATTTCTGAACTCATATGGTTCGCAACAACAAAATAAATTATTCAGGGACAATAAACTTGGTTACTAGTATTGGGACTGGAGTCCATTTGTATATCATGACAACTACAGAGCTCTGAATTCGAATACAGTTTCAGAGAACTTCCCACTTCCTCTGATCCAAGATCAGATCAATCGCTTGGCTGGGGTCAAACTGTTCAGCTGTTTGGACATGGCCAGCGGATTTTTGCAGGTACCTGTCCACCCAGATTCTGTGGAATACACAGCCTTTGTCACTCCAGAAGGCCAGTGGGAATTCTTAACAACACCTTTTGGTGTTCGTAATGGGCCATCTGTTTTCCAGAGATCAATCATGACTGCATTGGGTCCCTTGGCTCATGAGTTCGTTCTTGTATTCATGGATGATGTACTAGTGACAGCTACTACTACCTTAGAAGCCCTAGACAGACTTGACCAGGTTTTAAAAACACTGACAGACGCAGGTTTTTTCTTGAACCCCTCCAAATGTAGTTTTGTAGTCAAAAAGGTACACTACTTAGGGTATGATATTAGTGATGGTGAAATCAGGCCTAACACTCGTAAAATTGATGCATTGATCGCATTACCACCACCCTCAACCGTTTCTTCTCTCCGAAGGTTTTTAGGCCTTGCATCTTACTTACGCCAGTTTATCCCCAAGTTCTCACTCATTGCCGCCCCACTCTATAAATTGTTGAGTTCTAAATCTAATTTGATATGCCAACCTGAACACGAGGCAGCTCGACAAAAATTAATCAAACACTTAACATCTGAACCACTTTTGATTATTTTTGATCCGAAGTTACCTGTCGAACTGCATTGTGACGCGTGTTCATTGGGATATGGAAGCCTATTACTGCATATCGTCAATAAGAAGCCTCGTGTTATAGCATATTATAGCAGGCGTACCACCCCTACAGAAAGTCGGTATCATAGTTATGAATTGGAGACAATGGCTGTAGTCAAGTCAATTTATCATTTTAAATCAATGTTACAGAATATTTCATTCACAGTTGTAACAGATTGTTTGTCCCTTAAGGAAACCTATTTAAAACAAAACCTAAACCCTAGGGTACAACGATGGTGGAGCTTCCTCCAGGGATTTGATTTCAAAATGATTTATAAACCTGGAAATCAATTACAGCATTCTGACTATCTGTCAAGACACCCCCTACCTCACACCTCAGGTGATGAAACCTTGCCTACTGTTGGAAGGGTGGAGGTAGATGAAATCATCATGTCACTCCCGTGCAGTTACCAACAGCTCCCAAAATTTACTGCATCAGAAGATGTGCAAGAGAAGCTGTTGCAATTCCTGGAACTGTAGATATTCAACCCTCTGTCTCCAAAGTTCTAAAGGAGCGTAAATCTCACACCCACACTGAAAAAATCATAAACCTTACTGCTCTCTCTGCTGACTGGTTAGTAATGGCTCAGCAGCAAGATTCAGAGATCTTAGAACTGATCAAGAAATTTAAAAATAATCTACTTCCAGACGACATTAGAAAAACCTATGAAATGCGTTCTGGAGTTTTATGTAGAATCATACAACGTGGGTACCGAACTCGGTGTGTGCCACTTGTCCCTCATGCCTATAAATATGCTGTGGTTAATAACGTCCACGAATCAGTCATGCATCTAGGCTATGATAAAACTCTGGAAAAGGTTGCAGACTTCTATTGGTTTAAAGGTATGGCCAAGTTTATCAAGAAATTTACTGATAATTGCCTAACCTGCAAAATTTCCAAGGCCCCTTCAGGAAAAAAACCTATGTCGCTTCATCCTATACCAAAATCATCAGTTCCTTGGCATACAGTTCATGCTGACTTGAGTGGTAAGCTTAGTGGTAAAAATGACTCCAAGGAATATTGTGTTGTTTTAATAGATTCGTTCACAAAGTACGTGTTACTTTCACACACCTGTAAGCTTGATTCAATTAGCGTGATAAGAGCCTTGCAATCAGCTATATCACTTTTTGGTTCTCCAACTAGAGTTATAGCAGATCAAGGAAGGTGTTTTTGAAGTAAGGAATTCCAGCAGTTTTGCAATCATTATCAGATTGAGCTTCACCTTATCGCCACTGGAGCTAGTAGGGCAAATGGCCAAGTTGAAAGAACCATGGCTGTCCTTACCAACATGTTGACAGCCACAGAGTTAGGAGATAGGTCCTGGCAGGAGGCACTTCTGGATATCCAGTTGGCTATCAATTCCACAATGAATCGTGTTACTCGATCTTCGCCACTAGAGATGATGATAGGTAAGATTGCTAAACCTAAGGGGATGACAACCCCAAGGGATGAGGTACTAGGGGAGTCTGAGATAGATCTAGACCACATTCGTGAACTAGCAGCTAAGAATATTGCCAGTACTGCTTCTTATGACAAAGCTAGGTTTGATAAAACTAAATCGCAGGTCCAGCTATTCTAGATTGGTGATTTGGTTTTATTACAAAACGAACCACGTAATCAAACGAAGCTTGATCCCAAATTCAAAGGCATCTTCAAAATACAAGATGTGTTGGAAGGTGACAGATACTTGATTAAGTCGCTGAGAGGCAATAGTCTAAAAGTTTCCTCATGAGCGTGTAAGAAAGGTGCCGGATGCTAACCTTTTTCCAGAATTGAATGAATCAGATAGTGATAACTAAAGATTAATTGAAATTATTATCCTTGAGGTGACATCACTCTTCATTGTAGTCTCAGGTTGTTGATTCCAAGTACTTGCCTTAGTGGCATTAAATTATGTTATTATGTTCTACCGAATAATTGGTTAAAATTATGTGTATTACAGATTCCCGTCAGTTCAATGTTAAATAACTTTTAAGAAGAACCTCAATGACATAAAAGTGTAACTTAATTGTCTCTTACCATGTTTTATCACCAGGTGACTGAATTCCAGCTAATAAGAATATACACAGCATTATGATGTCTGTGGATGAAGAACAGTTCTTACTATTACTTCTGGCACACATTCCTGTGATTCATTATTTTACCCCGTTGGGGAACTGTTTTAAATTTGGATAAATATAACAGTTGGATATAATCTTCAATTTTGCTCTTGAGTTTGTCCCTTATCTATCACTGTTAAGAATGGGACTGACAGGTAAGAATGTTTTCATAGTCTAGTGAGCAGAGCATAGAATATTTGTTTCTATGGATTCGTACCCAGTTCTTTTCTGGCATGTTGGCCTATATGCCATTGCTTTTCTTCGTTGGTCCCTTTTACCTTGGAAGCTTGTGGTACAGGTGAGGCCCACCTTGGTGGCTCTGTACTTCTAATGAACTTTGACAGGTGAGACCCACTGGCGTGGCTCTGTCAGTGGCAGGTGAGTTCCACCTTCGTGGCTCTGCCTTTACTTGAGTAATAGCCGCAGGTGAGCACCACCATTGTGGCTCTGCAATATTACGCAGGTGAGCACCACCATTGTGGCTCTGCAATATTACGCAGGTGAGCACCACCATTGTGGCTCTGCAATATTACGCAGGTGAGCACCACCATTGTGGCTCTGCAATATTACGCAGGTGAGCACCACCATTGTGGCTCTGCAATATTACGCAGGTGAGCACCACCATTGTGGCTCTGCAACATTACGCAGGTGAGCACCACCACGTGGCTCTGCATTTAGGTCAGATAGGTGAGTTCCACCCAAGTGGCTCTATCAATGGTTTGTATACTGGTGATCTGTACAGATGGTTTGTTGGCCTCTGTAGCTCTAATAAATTGGTATGTCATTGTGGGTTTCAAATTTCTGCTCTGTCTCACTAGAGTTTTATTCTTCATATTCTACGTTTCTGTAGTTGTGGCAGTAGTCTCTAAATAAAAGCAAAAGGGGGTCCAGGGGGCTTGCCCCCTGGCGAGGCGTTTTTTTTTTACCGTCTACTGGTTTTAATTGTGTCAGGGTTGGCCGAGTTGGTAAAGTTGCTACTTGTTGAATTTTGTAGTCTCAGGTCCTTGCACGCAGTCGGGTTGTCTGCGATGTCAGGTCTGGCCGTGTCGGCATGGCTAATTGGATTAGAATAATTTAAAATTGAGCGCTACATACCATCAACAAGTAATAGAAGGCCCCAGTAACAGATCGGAGCTGCACCCAAAGAAAAACAGACTAGGACCAACTAATGCAAGCGATCCTAGCGCTGGTGTGGAAGCAGGGAACTTCACAAAAAAAGGGGACGACCAGCGCCGAGGAAAGGAGGGCATTACGTTTTGAGTTTTTGCTTTGGGAGCGTGCACTATGAGTCTGCCTGGGGGTGATGATTCGACATATATATCTACCTAGTAGAGGTACCTATCTTCTAAATCTTACTTTTCAACCCTCAAAAGATTGTAATAGTAAGTTTATTTTTGGAGGGTGTCGTTCCACAAACCAACAAACACGTATCTGCACTAAAAAGAACACACACTTTATATGACGAAGTCGCATAAAATCGCTGATAGGCTAACACCTTCAACAGTGGTTACAGCGGCAGTCCTCTCGAATTAGTTCGGACTCTTTCAGAAAATATATCATATTATGGGAAGTAGAACGTCCCGGACAGTCTCTTTCCTTAATCGAAATCGCCACTTTCGTAACATTCAAATGGGTTTAGACAATCTGTTCAGATCCAGGATAAATGATTTTCACTGCACTTGGTATAAATTCGTGTATTAATTAAAAACAGTGATAGAACATAAAACTGTATAACAAAATGTTTTTCACACCTGATCAGTAAAATACTGCATAAAATGATATATGAGGTGTTCCTTAACTGACCACAGGGACTAGGAATGTTCTGGAAGGGTAACGGGATAAAAGGACAATAGCAGGACCAGTGAAGGGAAAGGATAAACCACCAACGGTAAAATTCTCATGCTCTTGAACTTGTTATGCAAGGCGCACAGTTTCCTGTTTCGAGAAAACTGAGTTTACAGGCCTATAACATACGAACGAACACAATCTCTTATGCATCTCTTCGGTATCCGTCTTTGTCGCCGTTCTTCAACTACATAATCGTCCCACTCGTCCACCTCAAACAACTCATTCCACTCAGAATACATATTAGAGAAAATGAACGAATTATCAACAAAATACGATAGCAGCTGGTGCACCTGAGTGACCTCCTACCATCACTCAGGATATTGCACCATTGAGCTCAGGGTGACCCTCAGCTCAACGCCATTTTGGGTTTATGAATTCCGTTGAGTGTGCGTTTAGGGTGCCCCCTCAGTGCGCCCTCAAATCACGACTATGAATCGCTTTGTGTGCGTGGTTCCCCTCAATGCTACACTTAGGGACCCACTCACACTCAATTCCCGTCTATGTATTCCACCCTTAATCCTATTTAATGAAATAAGTAATCTTGGTTTGTTACTGTTGCAGGGAAGCACTTGTGTGTTGTTCCTCCCTATGGAGGATCGCTGCGTGAACGTCGAGTGTGACATGTTGGTTCCAGTCCGCCCCTCTCAAGGTGACCAGGTCAAGGTTATCATGGGAGACTACAGGGAGGCTGTCGGCGAGCTCCTCACCATTGATCAGGTCGAAGGAGTCGTCAAGCTCGCTGGTGATATGGACACAGTCCCAGATGTAAGTCCCTCTGCCCCTCATTCTGAATTATTCAATTTTATCTTATTAGAGAGTTTTTCCTTCTCTCAGTTTGTAAATTCGTAGTGCTGCCTATCATGCAGTCGCTTGGTTCTATGATGTTCAAAATATGACGAATTAACATGAATCAGTGGAAGATGTAGATGTACGGGAAGACCGTCAGTTTGGGGTTTTGAGCCCAGAGCATGGGAACTTTATTGCACTTTCCTGAGAGTTTAACGTATAGTCAAAAAGACTCAGCTCCTACTTGCTTGTTTTGAAGAACTCTTTGCGGTTTGCTTCCCAACAAGTTCAAATCTGCTATGATTGATTCAGGCCAGAAAAAGGTTATGTGCGATGCCGTCTCATCGGTCTCTTCACATGGTGCACACAGGGTTGAAGCTTCTGTGACCCCTAAGCAGTGTAGATGAAATCGTAGAAGTGCGAAGCCAGTTATAATGCCGACTATTGCGAGAAGAAGGGGGAGGATCAAGAATGATCCAGCCCTATTGTCCAGTTTTATCAAGTTTGAACAAATTACGAGATATACCATTGTGGAAATAATTAAAGACTGAATATGCAGACTCTCTTCATTACATTCAAGCTATCAACAGTAAATGTATTTGACAAGAAAACAATTTGTTACCTGATGAAGCAATCAAAGTATCAACTAATTTCAACCTTAAAGGTTGAATTCGTTCATGACATAATAAATCCTTGTTCATTGATATCAATATCTTAAAAACCATTGGAGATGGTGTGTGCTCACTGCATCTTCAACTCCCCACCAAGGTCACATTTTTTTTTTTTTTTGTAAATCTCCCCTCAAAGACGGAGGGGGCACGCCATTAAAAGAAAACGAAAAAACTAAATGAAATAAAAGTGGGGAGGACGCCCAGGTTTACCCGACGCCGGCCCTTGGGATACGGGAAGTTGAGGATGATGTGGAAGGAAGGGAGGGATGAAAGGAAGTGCCCCTATAAAATGACCACCAATTCAAGTACGAGCCCCGGATGACGCGGGTGGTGATACCACGAAGTACTCCTGACGAGATGCCCAGCTCAAGTAACTCCGTGGCACTTTTCCCGCACCACACTCCACGCCATGACACGGTTGCAGCCATAACCTTGATGTTGTTAGGCGCCACTCCTTTTAGCTCAGATACTGCTTGCCGCAGGTCGTTTCTATCATATTTGCTTATCTTAGCCCTCCAGGTCTGCTCCATGTCCACGCTGCCACTGACAACTTGGACATCCAGGATTATGGCAGACCCGTTGGGCTTAACGGCAACAATATCTGGCTTCTTGCCCTGGTCACTTGGCATATGATACAGTCTCTCTCTCTCCACATCCCAGCCGCTGGATGACAATGCACCTGCTATCTGCTTGGCAACCGCATCATGACGGAGAATGCGGCCACCGTGAGTCCTTGGACACTGCTGCACCACATGGTGGAGGTTCTCATTTTTACCCCGACAGGCACGGCAAAGGGTATCTACTGTCCCGCGACTACCCCTCGAACACCTCACCGCAGTGGCTAATGTAGCCACCCGGACGGCATGAAAATGTCGGTAGTCGCGGGCCCCAATGCCCTCTGAAGCCCACTCTACCCATTGGGACGAGATGGGGGATTCAGAGCACTGTCGGAGTTCTTTACCATCAACTGACTCATGCAGAGCAGCAGCAAACTCAGCAGATGAGCTGGGTTTTGGAGCAGATGGTGTTGCTCGATTGCACCACAACAGCTGCTGCCTGACAAAATCAAGATCAGCAGCAGTGCGGGCAACCTCCCAGCTCGAGCCCCTAAGGGCTAGCAGGCGCTGGCGGCGTAGAGATGGGATGCTGGCTGAGAGAGAGACAATGCCAAGCCCACCAGCCTTGACCGGTGCATGGATGTAGGCACTTGGGACACCAGGTGGAAAGCCTAGCCAAGAGCGCACAGCAGAGCGAACTTCTCTGTCTAATTGGAGCAGCCTCCCCGCAGTAAGCCTACCAAAGACTAGCCCGTAGGTTAGCTTTGGCAGTAAATACGTGCGAAGGAGGCGCAGCTTCTGCTGTGGCTTCAGTGGAGCCTTGGTTACTCGAGCTAGTGCTCTACCAAGGTCCACACGGCTTGCGGCTATGGTAGCAACACCCATGAAGTCGACCCCAAGGTACCGCCAGACCTCCAGCACGGATCGGGCAGGGATGGAAGTCTGTCCTAGGACAAAACACTCCTCATCCACTACCTTCACCTTATGCTGGCGACCTGACAGGACCAGGGAGACCGACCCACACTTAGCTGGGTTAACTACCAATCCACACCTGGCTAGCTGCTCAGCAAATACATTCAGGGCGATCTGCAGGCCCTCGCGGGTTTCTGCGAGCAGGATGACATCGTCAGCGAATGCCAATGCACCCACTCGCACCCCAGGGGCAATGTCAAACCCTATTTCAGCTGGCAGCTTACCCAAGGCCGTGTCCACGACCAGGTTAAAAAGGAGTGGCGACAGAGGATCCCCCTGGCGTACCCCGCGCCCAATGACAACATCATCTGACATCTCACCTTGTGCCTCAAAGACCGTCACGCCCTCGTGGTACAGACAGGCAACATACTCAATTAGACGAGCAGGTGCCCCGACACCACGAAGACAATCGGTTATGGCAAAGTGGCTTACAGTGTCGAAGGCTTTAGCAACGTCCAGAGCGGCAAGATGGAGCTGCCGTTTCTTGGTGCGGGCCAGCGAAATGACGGTTTGGAGAACTGTTAGGTTCTCCCCAGTGCCATCCGCTGGCCTAAATGCTCTCTGGACGTCACCCACCACACCAGCCACTTGAAGGCGAGATGCCAGTATCTTATGAAAGTGGCGGAAGACCACCGACGAAATTGAAATCGGACGGTAGCCTCCAGGCCCACTTCCTCCTTTCTTAGGGATGAAAATTGTCCGGGCACGGGCCAACGCTTTCGGGGGTCTTCCAGATAGTAGCAACAGGTTGAGGATGAGCAGTCTAACATTCTTTGGAGCTTTATTCCATTGACGGGCAGAAACACCGTCAGGTCCAGGGGAAGTGGAGTTCTTGACACGGCACTTATGTGCCTCGTCATAAAGCACCGGTGTGCACATGATGCCACGTAAGGAATCCCTGGTGGAAGCTGGGGGTACCACCGGCCCTCCAGAGTTGTGGCTGGGAGCACTCATCAGAGGCTTCCAATAATCCACAAACTCCTGGAGAGGGGGCATAACTTGATTGTCCCCAGCTCCCTCCAGTACCTCCGCAGCTGCACGAGCCGGGTGCTTCCTCCACAATCTCTGGACACGCTGGTATTCCCGCCTCCTTGCCTGTTTAGCTGCTCGGCGACCTCCACGCGGCACCACATTTTGAGGGACTCCCCCATGATGCCGGGCCACGGTCGCTTCCTCAACCTGTGGGAAGATCCTCTGTATGTATGCTGCAACCTCGTCCTCGAAGCTGTTTAGCCCCTCAGCAGCCCGCCTCGCCAGGTCCTGCAGGTAGGCACTCTCATAACCTACAATATTGCCTACCTGCTCCCCAAGCCTCAACACCTCGGTCTTCAACTCTAAAAGGAGACCGGAGGTCATGGGGGAGGATTGCTGAATGGCGGGCTGCTGGCCCACGTCTGCCGGAGTTGCAGGTGAGGCCCCAATGCTATTTGCCAGGATTGCCTCCTGGACAAGCTGCTTATAGTGGGGCCTCAGGCGAAGAGATTGAATGGCAGAGAGCTAATACATTGGACCTGACATTAGCACCACCGCACATCAACCATTACAAGAGCTGGGATATGGGAGAACGAATGCTGCTCCAATGACATCATCTTTTTCACAGAAGAAGGAACTGGTGCAGAAATACATGGGTAAAATATCTGAAACCCTGGTGAAATATATGTATTCCATTCTTTATTCCAAGCAGAAACTTTAGCAATTGAATTAAAATCACTGACAGCTCTAACCATTTCATCACGAGTGGTATGAACCTGCATGCAAACAACAAAAGGCACCAACCTATACAAACACAACCGGATTCTCCTGGAGTGGGTGCTGGGTCATAGAGGTATAACTGGTTATGAAAAGGCTGATGGGCTTAGCTACAAGGGGCTCCCAAACCCACACTGTACCGGCATACGCCCACAATGTTATAATGTTAAAAGAGGGTGTTGCTTATACGATTTAGTAGTTATTTTTGAAACTTGATAGTTGCTTTTCAATCTGTTAGTTCACCATTTTTAATCGTGAAATTCTTATTTTCGTTCCACAGGTTCAAATGATACATCTGGACTTCCTCGCCAAAATGCCGCGAGGAGCCCCCTTGGACGGCTAAATTTTGATTCAACCTCAACCCTAAATATCAATAAAATTTATGGAAGATGAAAATGTTTGTAGGCTCTACGTACTAATATATTATATTATACCCGCAAAGCTTACACTTCCAATTATCTCATGCGTTAGAAATTTTATTCATGTAAAATTCAGCTCACTTTTTTCCGTAACTACTTCCTTGTAATTTTGACTTTGGATTATATTGAATGACCTATCGATCCCAGAAACCATCTAAGAGAATAATAGATTCTCGTTCTTTCATCATTTGAAGTCTTTATTTTGAATAAATGTTTTATGGTTTGCTTCTTTATTGGGAAGTAGTGGACATTCGTTCGTCATTATTTCATTTACCTGTCCTTGGGGGGGGGGGGGGGGGGGGGGGGGGGGGGCTCGTATTATGTACATGGTGCCCCGGAGATGAACTTGAAAAATAAATAAATCAATCAAATCGGTCTAACTAAGCCGAAAATGGAGCAAAACGGCACAAAAGTTCCCCAGATACGATTTTTGAAGGTTTTTTTTTCTTCTAGGAAATCAAGTTTTGTGCCATGATACGTTTGTATATATTTTCTCAATTTCTAAAAATGTTTTTTCCCTGGAAATGTTTATAATTCGATACTGAAATGAAGGTTTGATGGAAAACAGTACAACTTGTAGGGTGACATTTTCACAGTTCTTTTAGCTAATTTTCGAAGACAAAACGAGCTATGGTTCCAAAATTAAAACGATGCAAATTTTTTCATTGGATGCATTTTTTTTTACCCTCACTCATACCAACCTTCTAACCCCTCCAACGCATAGGACTTTTCTTAACTGTCAAGTTGTCACTAGAGAATTTAAAAATCTAAAATTTACACCCGTCTCTAACATTTTGCACCCTAATAACGAGCTTTTCTCAGTCAAAGGAGCTAGGATCGGTGTGAAAAACCAACTCAATCGAGTCGGTGTCCAGAATTACCTGGAAATGACACCACATTTCAGTTTTCACTAACACCTGTCAGTAAAAACGTCGAGTTGCGTATGTGATCCTTGAAAGACAGCTGTGAATCCATCAGCACGCCAAGGTCCCGGACCACCATCCTTCGAGCAAAAGGAACCGAACCAAGAAGGTACTGGTGCGAGTAGATCTATCTCATTTTTCTTAAATATCCACCGGCAGAAGAGATAATAACATTAATTTCTAAAAGCCCATCTGGAAACCCTTCTGCCTCACTATTCGAGGAACGGTGGTACGTTGTTTTTCCCTTTAGAGTGTCGCCTTGGTTTTTTTCTCATTTCCTTATGCTATTTAAAAGGAGAATGACAATTTGAAAAAAAATTATAGAAGATGAAGTAGATTAAATAGACTATAGAAAAACGATAGGGACATTGAAAGTTTTAAAAAGCATTCCCATGTTAACACTAAACTAAAACACATGTGAAAGACTCGATACGAGTTTAATATTAAGAGTTTTCATCTGATTTTGATGAAATATTTAATGAGTATGCTGGTAAACCTCTAAATAGTCTCCTACGATGTTCATTGTTCACAAACGGAATACTTCAGACGTAAATTCTGTTGAATACTTCAATGGATGAAATACATGTGTGCAATCAACATTTGGTTATTAAGTAATGTGAAACTAAGTGGTAAATAAATCACTTCTACTTGATGAATTTAGTTACTTAAATTGGTCAACAAATATTGCCTATTAAATAATACGCTATCAAAATATCATTTCCTAATTTTTTTATTCGCTTTATTGGAAGTGAATAAAGATACGTTTCATTATAAGAGGTAATAAAAGTTATGCTTCTTCCTGGAATCTGTCGCCCTGGTGAATAAGTGGTTTTTAGCCAATACCATAAATGCACGTGAGGTGATCGGGCTGGACAAAAGACCAATTAAAAAACTTATGCGAAAAAAAAAAAAAAAAAAAAAAAAAAAAACAAATTTGAGTTTGAAAAATTGACAAATAAGTTTTCCAATATTCCTCTAATCAAAACTCGGTTTGACAGCATATTAAAGTAGGTGTTTTACACTATTCAACGAAACGTTACTCATACAAAATATATCCGAGTGGAGTCCACGTGCGAAAGAACGGATTTTTACATCAATCTAAGGCATTTAAGGCGGACCGATGTTGTGTATTTTGAACCACACACCTTGAAACATAAAATGGCGAAGATTGGGGAGGATGGGGGTTTTACAAATGTTTCGCAATACGATTACTAGTGGTTTTTTTTTTATTAGAAACTAGTTTAAAGACCCTGCTACGCAGGTTAAAAAGGAATAAGTGAATAACACAATGAGGGAGTATAAAAACAATACGCAAAGTTAAAAAAATCATATTCCAAGTCCCCGAGGAGGGGAGGGGAGCAGGTCGGTTGCCCTGGGAGACGCTCCGCCCCGCTTCTTCTCTTCACTGGTCGGGGGGGGGGGGGGGGGGGGAAAGAGAGAGAGAGAGAGAATTCCACCCATCCAGCGTCACCACCCCCTGAAAAACGGATATACTCGGACAGTTTCGTCTTGATATATGGGCAATTCCACGAAATGTTCCCTTTTCTGGTGCCAAGCCATTTCGAGGTGTTCCGATCATAGATACAAATTTATCTTTAGTTGTCCCAAACAGATTTCATTTTTTTTAATTGAACCCAGTTTGGCTCAGCAAAATAGCCCTAAGCCATCTTGATCAAAATTTAAATTTAGAAGTCAATTTGTCATCCATCTGGCTGTCCCCAAGAGGCATTAGTCAGGTTTTCAAACGTCCCTTGAAAGTGTGATCACAGTTGGAATTGATTTGCTACTTTTTTTCGTATCCGCCCATCTATAGTAAACAAAAACTAGTGCCCCAAATTTTAACTAAAATTAGGTTAGCTGAGGCGCCATTGGGAAGGGCTGTCCCCTCGGTTTTGACTCATTCATCTGGCGCCTTGTGTTTCATCGAGTAACTTCCTTGCTGCAAGAGTTGAGGGAATTTTTAGTGCAGGAATCGGAACCTCTGGTTTCCCTCTTCCACGTGAGAGATGCATTTTTCTTCAGCTGCCGTTTTGGAAGCTTCCAAACTCGAAGACTTGTGCATAAAAGGGTGAGTGTTTTTATTCAGCGTCATTCATCTGGTCTCACTCATTATGACATTTGCTTTTTTTAATTTTCAATCTATTTTGATTAAGATGCTGTTTTGCACCTAGTTGTCAGTGGTAGCTTAAAAATAACGATAACAGGTCTATCTTCTCTGGAAATGCCATTTTAGTGTAAAATGTCATTCATCTGGACTTCCACTACAAACTGGAGCCAGATGAATGAATCAAGAGGTAAAACTTTCATATCATGTGAGATATCATATTTTTTGAAGCTGGGGACGTTTTGTGATGGTATCCTGTGAATGTCTACTGCTTTGTTCTTTTAGGTGAACCAATTGGATTACCCAGAACGCCACCGCTTCGGCACCAGAGCCTTTCCTGAACGAGAAATAAAAGCAGGCGTTCCCCAGGGAAGTGTCCTGGGGCCTGTACTCTATCTACTATATACAAGGGACATCCCGAAACCTACAGAAGCTGTCACAGCAACATTTGCTGACGACACAGCAATCCTGGCCAGTGGTGCCACAGTGGAGGAAGCCACGAGAAAGCTGCAGGAATCAGTGAACAGCATCTATCAGTGGACCAAAAAATGGAGAATAAAACTCAATGAGACTAAGTCGACACACATTAACTTCACCTATAGGGAGATTGACACAATACCTCTAATAATAAATTCTCAAATTGTCCCATACGCAAACACAGCTAAGTACCTTGGCATGACCTTGGATGCCAAACTCCGCTGGAAAGAACACATCAAGAAAAAACAGAAAGAAATAGACCTAAAATTCAGAAAGATGTATTGGCTCATTGGGAGAAAATCGCAGTTGCCTATACACAACAAAATGCTTCTCTACGAGCAAGTGATAAAGCCCATTTGGGCCTACGGGTGCCCTTTATGGGGCTGCACTAAGAAAACTAACATCAAAATCATCCAAACAACGCAAAACAAAATACTCAGGAGCATTGTCAATGCCCCTTGGTATGTTCGAACGAACGACCTACATCGAGACCTCAAAGTCAAGATGGTAGGCGATGTTGTTAAAAGTCGAGCAACGGACCATGAAAACCGTCTCCACAAACACGTGAACGTCGAAGTATTGAGCCTCCTGGACAACAGCGGTGATATACGTAGATTGAAAAGGACCAAACCCATGGACCTAGTTACAGCTCAGTGAAGTGATGTGATGAGTGGTTGTAGGTAGTGATCTATTTGCCACAAAACGCTAATATAAGTGATCAAATGAAGTTACTAGATGTGTATACAGTTTTAACAATAAAAAATTATTTAAAAAAAAAATGTTCGTTGAAGTTCAAGGATGGTTTTTACGGCGAGAAAAATTAGAATTATTGCTGGAAAACCCCTAAAAATAGCCCTTTTCTTTTTCCCATACAAATGATTTGTAACTAAAACGTAGTCAATTTGAGCTTTATTGCTATGGTATAAAGTTCATATTAAATTACAAGCACTCACTGTTGTCTAAGCAATGTAGGTGTGTTTTCTATAATCATATCTACATGCTTCCCATCAAACCCAATTGATTTGTGGATCAAGTACAAAGATTATATGTGTGATGATATTTTGTATTAAATACGGAATAGAATGGGAAATCCAAATATACAAATCAGTGAAGAAATTTACAATGAAGCATTGATTTCAATTGAGGACTTGTACTTGATAATGTCAAACAAACTATTAGTTCAATTAGGCCTGACCGCGCCCAATCGTCCAATGCCTACCGCTTTAAACCAACAGTTGCATCGAGAAAAGCTGTATGATCTCAACGCTTTGAAAGAATTAATTCAAACAAATCTTCCACTATTAAATGAACAACAGAAGTATGTATTTGAAACTCTTATGAAAGTAACAAATGATGAAACTGGAGGGATTTACTTCTTAGATGCACCTGGTGGTACAGGAAAAACTTTTTTGATTTCATTAATATTAGCAACAATTCGCTCACAAAATAAAATTGCACTTGCACTCGCTTCGTCGGGAATCGCAGCAACTTTGCTTGAAGGTGGTCGAACAGCCCATTCAGCACTAAAATTGCCATTAAATATGCAAAGCAATGACACTCCAACCTGCAACGTTTCGAAGAACTCTGCAATGGCAAAGGTTTTGCAGCAATGTAAATTGATTGTTTGGGATGAATGCACGATGGCACATTAAAAATCTTTGGAGGCTTTAGACAGAACCTTAAAAGATCTACGGAGCAATAATAACCGATTTGGTGGTTATTTTTTCCCTCCTGCAATGATTTTATTAGCAGGAGATTTTCGTCAAACATTGCCAGTGATTCCACGATCAACGCCAGCTGATGAACTCAATGTATGTCTAAAGTCCTCCAATTTGTGGAAACATGTCAAAGTACTTCATTTAAGCTAGAATATGAGTGTCGAGTTGCAAAATGACCAATCTGGAAACATATTCTCTAAACAACTCATTGACATTGGTAATGGCAAATTTCCTATAGACACGTTGACTGGCTGCATTAACTTTCCTCAAAGTTTTTGTCAGTTAACTCGATCAAAAGATGAACTTATTCAGAAGGTGTTTCCAGATGTTTCTCAAAATTAAAGAAACCATGATTGGTTGAGCGAACGAGCTATACTGGCTGCAAAAAACATAGAAGTAAATGAATTCAATTTCAAAATTCAAGAACAAATTACAGAAGAATTGAGGATATATAAATCAGTTGATTCGGCTACTAATCAAGATGATGTAGTCAACTATCCACCGGAATTTTTAAACTCGCTGGATTTGCCAGGATTGCCACCTCACAAACTTCAATTAAAGGTTGGATCGGTGGTTATAATGTTGCGAAATATCAACCAACCGCGTCTTTGCAACGGTACACGGTTAGCGATAAAAAAAATTACTAAACAATGTGATAGAAGCAACTATACTCAAAGGAAAGTATAAAGGAGAAGATGTTCTCATACCGCGTATCCCAATGATTCCGACTGATGTTCCATTTGAGTTTAAACGACTACAGTTTCCAGTGCGGCTTGCTTTTGCTATGACTATAAACAAGTCCCAGGGGCAATCATTAAGTGTTTGTGGTATTAATCTAGAAAACCCATGTTTCTCACATGGTCAATTGTATGTTGCCTGTTCCCGTGTTGGAAAACCATCAGATTTGTTTATCTATGCGCCAGGTAATCAAACAAAAAACATCGTATACCACAAAGCACTACAATGATAATAATAATAATAATGATTCACATGATTTACAATAAAGCGATTACTTACTTTTAAATCCTTATATATGTTTTATTTAATTATTTTTTATTCACAACGCCCTATCACCAGGGTGACGGTTCTGTTCAGGAGAATTTTTAAAAATACGTAGGCACAAAAACTGGCACATTACAAATCTTTTTGACAGGACGAAGTCTGTCGGGTCACCTAGTTCAATTATAAACCATTGTAATCGCTCTGGGAAAAAAATTCTAACCCCCCTGAAAATTTCATGGTTTACGTTTCAAAGGGTGTAGAATCCGAATCTGCAATAAAAAATTTTCCGTCCGTCCGCCGTACGCACGATTTTTCCCAAACGGCTGGAGCAAAAGATCTGAAATTTTCAGGAAAAATCCATCTTGGTCCGACGACGCCCCAATTCTTCAGCCAGCTCTCTCACTCAATTTAAAATGCCCGTTAAGGGCTGTCAAAGTTTTGTAAAATCCCTAAAACCTCAAAACAAGTCGAAGCGGCCTAAATTTAGACCTATTTGAAGAACATACCATGAGGAATCCAATGAGACCCTCCCCACGTCCGTAGGTCAAACCATTCTCGATGTATGGCCCGATTTATGGTGCCAACATTTGCGTTTTTTGGTTTATTATTATTTGTTTGTAACCTAGTGATGCCGATAGCGTCGAGTTGTAGTGAATGTGGATACTGGAGTGATAGCCGATGTTGATACTTGTAGTTTATAGCCGATACACGGGTTGAAGCATTCCGATATTCATGAAACGCTGATTATATATAGGTAAATATTATTCAATATTATTACTGGGGTAAATAAGTATTCACACGCGTATTCTTGCGTTCATGATTTGAATTTCTACTAAGCTTTGGAGTGTGCGTGTTTCACAGGATTGAGCGATTATTGAATTTCAGGAGATATGCACGGAGCACGTAAATCTGTTCTCAACCAAAATACCTATTTGCATTGATCAGTTGATCATATTTGTGTGCCTCCTGAAATTCAATAATCGCTCTATCACCTGTGAAACACGTACACTGCCAATTCTTTCAGTGGGGTTTATTATTCAATTTTATTCATCGAGTTGCATTCATGATTTGTATTTCTACTAAGCTTTGGAGTGTGCGTGTTTTACGGGTGATAGAGTGATTATTGAATTTCAGGAGATATGCATAGACCACGTAAATCGGTTCTCAACCAAAACACCTATTTGGATTGATCAGTTGATGATATTTGTGTGCCACCTCTACATCAGTCTACCTTTAGCTACATCGTTTAGATTTGGATTTGGGGAAGTTTTAAGGCAATACGAGTGCTAAAGGACTTGATAAATTATACATGTTTCTATTGTGTGGGGGTAATGAGGTTCAATAAAAACGCTGCAAATTCTTTCACTGGGGTTTATTATTCAATTGGCTTGCGTTCATTATTTGCCAACGATACTAAGCTTTGGAGTGTGCGTGTTTCACAGGATAGAGAGATTATTGAATTTCAGGAGATATGCACGGAGTACGAAGATCTGTTCTCAACCAAAATACCTATTTGGATTGATCAGTTGATCATATTTGTGTGCCTCCCGAAATTCAATAATCTCTCTATCCTGTGAAACATGCACACCCCAAAGCTTAGTAGAAATTCAAATCATGAACGCAAGCCAATTGAATAATAAACCTCAGTGGAAGAATTTGCGGCGTTTTTTTTATGTAACCAAACCTTTAGTCAATAGTCATGTTACCAATCTAACAAAATTATTTTTTCTAATATTTTCCTAAGAGTATTTAAGACTGATTCTTATCAATACGTTACGGAAGGCACACGTTTACATGAATTTCAGTTCCTGTATTAAGAGTTCCTTTTTTTTTCATTGATATAGTTGATACTTACGCTTAACTGGAGTTATTTCTTCCTTATCTACTTACTGAAATAAAATTAAGCGCCACGTTTGAATTTATTTATGTTTTTATTTGAGAATTATACTAAGATTTGTTTTTATTTGTGTTATAAAATATTTCGAAAACGTTCAAGTTGCTTTTCCTTCCAACAGTGAAATCCATATTCTAAATCATTCATCTGGCTGGATGGTCATTCATCTGGGTGCTGTAAAACTTTGATCGGCCATTGCCCTACAACGAGTGGATGTCCTGTGTGCCCCATTTAGGGCTTTGCTAGGCACCTTACCCTCAAGAGAAAATCACGAAAAAAATTGAAATAGGAGACATTGTCTCTCTCTTTTTTCGCTCCGGAAAAAAGGGTAAAATTTCGTGGAATCGCCCATGTACGATAATAAACAAAAAATGTACTGGGGGGGGAGGCTCCCCAAGAAATCCGTCGGAAATCCTTTAGAACACAATCCTAGATTTTAACACCGCGCTTATATACTGCGTTAACGAATATATTTATATATGCCGTGTTTCCATACTAAAGCAGCGGTAATTTTTTGGAAAAAATCGTTTTTTTTTTCAAACAAAAGGTCAAATTTGTTGATCAGCTTGATCGGTTAATTAGGAAGAGTCCAGAAAAATAGACTTTGAACGATGAAAACATTTGGGACGGGAATCTTATATTATTTTTGTGTACTGAGTCGATTCCGACTAGTCTCAGATCCCCTAAAGTTGACGAGTGAAAAAAATTATTTTTCAGGCTAAAAAATAGCTTTTGAAAAGAACAATTAGAACAAACTTAATCATTATTTAACACTAGTTCAATGGCCCTGCTACGCACGTTAAAATGAAATAAGTGAATAACACAATGAGGGAGTATGACAACAATATGCAAAGTCAAAAAATCGTAAATCCCAAATCCTGGAGGAGGGGAGCACGTCGCTTGCCCTGGGAGACGCTTCCCCCCGCTGGGGCCCTCCTTCCTTCACTGGCGGGGTCGGGGGGAGGGGCTAGCAGGTCGGTTGCCCTGGGAGACGGGGGGAGAATTCCACCAGCCCAGCGTTACCACCCCCTGAAAAGCGGATATACTCTGATAAGCTCGTCTTTATATAGTGTGATTATTTTGTCGTAATCCAGCACGAAATTATTTACAAGTATTGTTAATATATTGAAGACGGATGTTTACCAGGAAACCGGAATATTTCGGATCTACACTACTTCAAAAATTCGCTCTCATAGCCATGCTGCATGACTGGCTTTTATTGTTATTTTCATTTTATCTATTTATTAATATTTTTTTTACCATCTGAACCATGAGCGTTTTCAATAGTTAAAGCATGTGGGCTTCAAGCAACCTGCTTCTGGTGGTTGGTCACCCTCCCGAAGAGCAAAGAGCTGAGTTGTTGCGCTGTGGCGTTAGCTATAGAATATGCTCCTCGTTTTTTGTATAAAATATTTTCAAGTTTGGTATTTAAAATAATGTTGTCGATAAGAAAATTTGCTCTTAGGGTTATGCTATACGGTCGGGACTTTCTTGACCATCTGCCGGACGTCTGTCGTAGGTACGTCAGATGGACTACATTAGATCCGTTTCGTATGGAAATGACTTAACAATCTCCGAATAGAAATGACATAAAAACCATCGAGCTTAGGATCTGAGGGGAATCTTCCGCTGCCAATGTCGAAAAAAGAAGGTGGTAGTGGAAACTATTTCTGCCAAGTCCGCGAGGAGGGAGGGCAGTCAGCTCGCGAACGGCTGTTTGAGCGGTCGGGCACTTGGAAGAGAGAGAAAGAAAATCTATTGAGAAAAGAGACAGAAACAACTCCGTCTTGCCGTGGGATCGCGGTGAAGGTCGCGACTTCGGGAAACCCGTTGCGAGGCGGTGCCATTTGCTGATCAAGCAGTAGGTCGCTCGAATCACCTTGCTGAACATCATCAGTACGTTGCTTAAGTCAGTAAGTCGGCATTTATGACACCTTCACCGGCGCGGCTGGGGATGCCGGGCCATGGGGAGCAAGTGCTGTAAGTGCGGGAGAAGTAAGACTATTTCCGGTCAGAGGTCCATCTCCACGTACGCCACCTACCCCAAGAAAAGGTAAGCGACTCGTCTAAAATAGACATTTTTATCGAATTTCTACATCAATCTGAGATTTAAGTAATAATTGATGCTCAAATTCATGGTAAAAATTGAACATAAATTTCAATAAAATTTTAAACAATTAATAAAAATGTTTAAAATCCTATATCTTTTAGTCAAAGAATATCACTTGGATTAAGTTTTTTTCTGCAATATCATTGATAGGTAGACTTTGTTTCGTACTGAAGGTAGGTACTCCAATTTCAAGTCAATTTAACGTAGGTAAACGTAGTACTTGAGATATTTTTGGAAAATTCGCTCCTTGGATCATGCTCCATGTTTGGGATTCTCTTTTCAATAGAGATAGTTAACGTACACCTGTTTTAACAGAATTTTTGACCTCTTGAGTTGTTTTACGGTAAAAAGTGGATAGTTCCACTAGAAGCAAATTTTTTATACAAAGGGCCAGAGACAGTTCGTAGTCCTTAACGTGCCCCATTTCTATTTAACACGTTCAGTGCGAGACGAGACTGTTTGACTTCGCAGTGCTGCTTTCATTCAGGAGCAGTAGTTTTGCTTGGAATACGGGGGGCTTCAAAACTAAAGCATTTGTGATCGGAACTATACTCCAGTAGTTATGAGTTAAGGCCGTTGTGCCCTACTCGTCTCCAACATAACTATGCACGAGACTAAATGACCCTGAACCGTCCTGAGGACTAGACGTGAATTTCCGGGACAGCGCTTCAACCCCGACCTCCGCGGGTAGCGCTGGAGGTTCGCATCTTATCTAATACCATCAACTCATCTTTTCCCTGCTGTTTTCCTACTCTGTTTCCGTACTGCTGGGTACTGTTTCGTAAATCAGAGCAATCAATCAACTGTTTCCTTGATGGTGTGATTATCATTAGTAGTTCCTTCCTACTAATCTACCTGTGATCTAACGTTCCGCTAGTATCCAGAATTATTATGTTGATCAGGGGCCTTTTCATTCGAGTTTTCTTTCCTCTAATGTAAAGGATCTCGCTCATTTATTCAGGAAGGCTGAGTTACCCACCTAAATACTTACTGGTAAATTAAGTTACCTGAAGGTTTTACTCATTAATCTGTTATGTCTGATAGTAACTATATTTTTTAGCGTGGCATTCCTTATACAGGATGTCCCACGAGTTGTTCCCCCCCCCTCCTCCTAAAATCGTCAAAATGGGAGTAAACAAGAAATGTTTTTTTTGAATCTTCATATTTCTTTTCAAGGATCTCAAATATCTTATTAGCGCACTCGAAATTGACACTAGCTTTCTTCTTTTAGATGAGAACCCCAATTTTGTATTTTAGATTCTGATTCTACTCAAGATTTAATTAAAATTTGACCCCTCAACCAATTTTTTTTATTGCTCGTAGCCGATTAGTGAGCACGTTAAGTTGCTCTACCCCAAAATTGTCAAATAGTAGATGATGGTGAACTGTAAAGTGTGGCACATGAATTTTCATTGGTTTTTAACCCTGATTCACGTGATGCTATCCGTTTCTTGATTCGACTCAATTTTCGCGGAATAATGACCAGATTTTGTTTATTTTGCGTGAAAAGTCATCATTTATGCCGGCTTTTGCCTCTCAGATAAAGATGATTTTTCAGTTGCTCACTTAGAAGGTTTCATTATCCTATTACATTTACATTTTTCAACCAGATCTCCAAAATTAATCCCCGTAACAATCTGAAAATAGGCGCCTAAATACAAAACGGAATTCAAGAACTACTGCTTCACAACACCGGTAAGATTACTAAGAGAATAAGTATCAACATTAGCTGTGTAAAATATCTCCCTTTCTCTCCTTCACGAGGAAATCTTGATTTCTAGTTAGTCACTCCTTCAAACTGTTGTGTTAGTTCTCAACCCTTACTTGTTTCTAACTAGTATCCTGGAATTTGTGCTAGGATACTATAACCCTAATCGTTGGTTCTTAAAGAATTTTTTTATTGAAAACCAAACGTGTTTTTCTTTTTTTCCCCAAATTCTACTAGTTTGGGTGGATAAAATTGAGTGGAATATTACTATTGCAGGACGTAGTAGACATAACTAAGATTCTAGGACAAACTGACGAAGTAATTGCAATAAATGGTATGATGAGCAGCCATACACACATTTAATGAAGAGCATTTACGAACACGTATGAATGAAACAGTTTGTTGATTATAGTAAAACTACCGGATATATTCAATTAACAAGTACGTAACATCAGAGACAAATTATGAGCGAGAAACTGATGGGTTGAAACTCACCTAACTTGGAAGATCCGGGGGAACTAGAAAGCCAATGCCCATAGCAGTATCATAGTATCATAATCACGTAAACTTTCTAGGCTCAACTAAAGGGTTTAATATAACGGAACTGAGTTTCGAAATTAAACAAGAAGCTGGCACAAGAACGTGTAATCAAAACAACAAGTACAAGATGGTAGAAGACGGGACTCTGGGGTAGAATCCCCCCACTCTCTCTCACTATTTGGAGGGGTGGTTCCTTCCCTTCCTTTCACAAGTCATCACGTCACATCTAAGGTTGTTCCGATATCGAGGATCTTCCGATATTCGATATCGATAACGATATTAACCTTCAACATCGATACACCGATAATATCACAACAAAATATCGATATCAGCAATATCGAATGATATTACGCAATTTTTATGATTGCTCACAATTTCATGACAAAACTCATTGTACTAACGTGATTATATTGCTACGATCTTAAACTGATTTTATAATTAATTGTAATGTAGAAAATTGGGTAAATTGCTATAAATTTGAAGCAATTTTCATTCTTTGCTGTAAAATTTGGTTGAACATTTTTTTTAGGTTAGCTAATATAAGTTATCCAAAACAATCATACAGTGAATTTCCAGTACCAAAACAGAAATAATAATTTGTGCAATATGATTCTGGTACATTTTTTAAAACTGTGTATTGCAAGTATGCTATTGGAATAGGCATAACTGAAACACAAACATTTTCACTCAAAGATAATATTTAGCAAAACTTACATGCATACATGGGCAGAATGAAATTTTAGTTTTTTAATAAAAAAATGTATTTGGATCAAACTAATATCATTGCCATTCCGCGATTGAAAACCGGTATTTTTATAAAAATAGCCAACTCAAAAAAATTCAATATCGAAATCCGATGTTCACCAAAATCTTTCGATATCACGATAATATCGAAATCCTTATATCGATATAATATCGGAAATATCGAAAGAGAAATATCGATATTTATTGATATCGATAATATCGGAACATCAGGGTTGTAAACGATTTTCTCTTCTCGCGCCCTGGGTATCATAATACCTAATTTTCCATGGAACCCGTAACTCTATAACCCATTAGAGAGTTATAGCGGTACAGTATCATTGCGAAGATTCAAATAACTACTCTGTGACTGCTGTCGAAATGATCGTAAGAATATACTTCTTCCGGAAACCGCGTTTCAGCGAAATGAGACCTCTCATTTCATCGGTTATTCGTTCAAAACTGATAGCTTAGTCGCGTAAATACTTCACTAGAAGAGTACTCATCGATCTTGTACAGCTCCGGGGTTCAGATGGTGATTTTGAATTCAAGAACTACTGCTTCATCACAACGGTAAGATTACTACGAGGTTAGTTGAATGTTCGAATAAGTATTAACATTAGCTGCACAAAGTATCTCCCTTTCACTCCATCACTAGCAAATCTTAATGTTCTATTTAGTCACTCCCTCAAACTGACTGTTGTGTTAGTTTTCAACCCTTACTTGTTTCTAACTGGAATCCTGGGATTTGTGCTAAGCTAACCCTTGCTTCTTCTTCTTTTTACCAATCTCCACTAGTTTGGGTGGATAAAATTGAATAGAATATTGCAGGACACACTAGGCATAACTAGGATTCTAGAACAAACTGACTAGGTAATTGCAATAAATCGTATGAAGCAGTCATACACACATTTAATGAAGAGTGTTAACGAACACACGTATGAATGAAACAGGTTGTTGAGTATAGTGTATGTACTTGACAGGGGTGCCCACCGGGGGACATTTAATGAATTTCTCAAGAAAATTCGGCCCCCCTAACAATGGTCAGGCCCTGGGACACCCGGCCAGTGCCTTCCCCCTATCTACGGGGCTGGGGATGATGTATAATAATGGTGGATGGAAACTGTTACTCCATAATCTATTACGGATTAGTAGTGGCACAATATCATTGCGAAGGTTCTAATAACTACTGTGTGATTGCGAAAGGAATAATTATTTGTAAGTATGAAGTAGGATGTCCGGAATTCGCGTTCGAACGAAGTAAGATCTCTCATCCGTTATTCGGTCAAAACTAATAGTTTAATCGCGTAACTGCTTCGCTAGAAGAGTACTCTTCTATCTTATACAGCTCCCGGGTTCAGATGGTGATTTTGAATTCAAGAACTACTGCTTCATCACACCGGTAAGATTACTAAGAGGTTAGTTGAATGTTCGAATAATTATTGACATTGGCTGCATAAAATATCTCCCTCATTCACAAAGTGTTTTGAGCCTGTGGGTTTAGGTGGAAAAAGTTCAAAAACACTCCGAGGAGTCTGCAACTTCCACATAGTCCTTATATCTCAAGAGTGAGCGGTATAACTTTGGGACCCGCATCTCTTCAACCATGGGTGCTATGGTTGGAAAATTGGCGTGATTCATTGAAAAATCTCAGTTGTTAACTAAAGTTTACAAATTTTACAATTCTTGAAACATCAACATATACTTACATGCTCCATTGAAAATTATGTTTAATTATAATTAATATTTTGCTTTCATTCGTGTATTCTATGGTAAACTCTTATAGTAACCATAGCTTCATCCCCCTGGATCTTATCCTGGGTACGACCTTGATTGTATGCGAGTAACCCATTCCAAGCGCCACAAGTGAGACAATGTCTGGGTGTGGGATTGTCGAATCGTGGTTTTCCTCTTTTTTCGACTTGAATTATTAACCAAGGCACATTATTTTTTACCCCTCCCTCCCCCCGACATTGTGTCCGGTGAACGGATCACCGAGACAAAGACTAAAAAAATTAAGTAAAATATGGTAAATATTTCAATTATTTTATGCCCAACAAAAATCAATTCAATATAATAAACCCCAAAAAATAAACGAGGAGGCTTGAACAGTGAAATACAAATTAAAAGGTACAAAAAAACTTCAACTTTCAACAAAGTTTATAGTGCTCATTTGAATCTTATGAGCTATTAATATTGAGAACTAAATTGTTCTGGACATTTAGTCTTATAAAGTAACATGTTTATGTATTATTTGAGGATACCCACGCTAAAAAATATAGTTACTATCAGACATAGTTAACAGGTTAATGAGTAAAACCTTCAGGTAACTTCAGGGCCGGATTTAGCAAACTGGCTCCCCTAGGCCCAAGAGTATTTGCCGCCAGAGGTTTCAGGTGGAAATCATAGTCGATCAGAACACATAATTACATTGAAAACGACATAAATCGGTATCGGTATAATATACCTACCGGTATAGGTATATCGGTATACCTATTAGTATAGGTATATTATACCTACCTATGTAAGCTAAACCCACGGGAATGTTTTTTCGGGGAATATTGCGGATATGGGAATCCTCGGTGCCCATCAGTGTACCGAGATTAGGAGCATAAGTAGAGCAGATGATTTTACGAACCATCATAGGTGTAGAATTATTATAATTCAAAGAATGATAAACACGAAAAAGGCCCATCTATGTAGATGATCTAAGGTTTTACCCGGGACCCTGGCTACTACCCAGTGGCCAGTTTTCTAATTTAAGGTGATGGTATAGCAACCAAGATACAGATAAGATGCGAACGTCCAGCACTCGTGGTGGTAGCGCTGTCCCGGAAATTAACGTCTAGTACGAACCTTTGCACACACCAGGACGGCATGGGACAATTTGACCTCGTGTCAATAATTGGTGGTTCCACTTTTATGGATACGAAATTGAATGTTATCATTGCAAAGACCCTGTATATACTTCAAGTTTATGAGTTTTGTGAAGAAATGAATTTATTCAATAATAAAAATATATATTTTTATTGGTACCTAATGAGTACATTTTATTTGAGGTTAATCTATCTGAAACTAAAAGTCATAAATCATACCCGTAGGGATGAAGTCTCGTGATGAAAACTATTCAAACAATTATTTCTATTATTATAAAATGATTCAAGTTATAGTTCGTGAGTTATGCTTCCACTTATTTTTATACCCACTCACCGGTATGTCTTGAACAGTGGGTATCGCTGTAGCTCTTATACAATTACCAAAGTTGGCACTCTGCATGTGGGCATGGGCACTGGTTAGGTTACGGTTCTCAGATGGAGGTATCCAACATTCATCCTATCGGTCTTCTGCCACGTGTATTACGCTTTTTGAGTAAATGCGTGAAATGTGCGAGGCATCTGTCTACACTGGGATGTCATTGTCTTGACTATTGACTCGTCTTCTTTCAGCTTTCTGGAATTCTGCTCACCGATTTCCCACAGTGCAGCCTGATTTCTTTTTAGTTTCTTGCTTACCGATTAAAATATTTACACCGGAATCATGAGTGGAAACGGTTTCAAGCGGCGGTGTGCATTTAATTAACAGCTTCGTAAGGACTTTCCTCAGCTTACTGCAGATCCAGGCTCGGTTGTCTGTACCATCTGCCTCTGAACTTGTGACACTCAACAAGTGACATTTGAATCGATCATTACTATTCAGAAATTTCTTGGAACAATCACCTATGACTTTACTAAGGTCAGTAATATATATTATCTACTAACTTTGCCTGTCATGATCACATTTTGTCTCTACCTTCTCGTAAAAAAGCAAGTAAGCTTAATATAACAATAAATTAAATAACTGTTGCGCTCTTTTTCTTCCACTTAAAAAAATACTAACAGCACTATGAGACCTGCGAATCAGTTTTCTCGGTACCGTATAAATAAACTATTTTAGGGGGGTGCGGAGGGGAACCCACCCACCCTCGGTAGCCCCTATTCCTGTGCCCGATTTTACTAGACGTTACACACAATTTCGTCGGACCTTCTCAGCTACGCTATCCTACATCAATTCTTTTAGAAAAGTATAGATCAGTTGGACAAATAGATCAGAAGGTGTTTTTTATTATTTTATTTATTTATTTATTGGTTGCGTACCAAAGATAAAGTAACATATAACTAGTGCTCATAAATGATACTGTACAATGTATGGATAGTTGATGTAATGCACTAGATGTAATGTGTAGGAGGTTATAAGTTCTTATATAAGTTTAAATGATAACTAAAGGCAATTAACATTTCACAGACGTATTCCAGAGTTTTTCATGAACTGTACGATTTTTCTATACGCTGCATGGTTCGCCAGTTTAAGGTTTTCCACTAGGTCTTGATCCGGCAGAGGAAATGATTCTGCCCTTTCTTGAACAAATAACGGGCAGACCACGACTTTGTGTATGACATCTTCAATTGTGTCATCCTCGCAGTAGCCACAGTGTTGTGAGTCCGCCAGGTACAGGCTGCGATTAATCTGCCCATGTCCTGTTCTTAATCTGGTCATTTGTACGATTTCCGTTCGCTTCAGGTTCATTTTCAAAGGTTTCGGTTTAGATTTGACATGTGGCATGAGTAGGTAGTGATAAGTACCCCTATCAGTGGAGTACCCACCGTACCACTCCCGCCACTCCGCATTTGCAATTTTTCTCGCGACATTGAGTGCATCAGGAAGAGGAATATGTATAGAAAGGTTGGAACTTGGGCACCCGGCGCCCCGTTTAGCCGCCTCGTCAGCCCTATCGTTTTCTTCCAGATCACAGTGCCCCGGAATCCACTGGATCGTGATCATTTTGCCTATTTTATTTTCCAGGAGAGCTCTAGCTATCATATAGGGGATGTAAATTGAGCTGCTACCCATGTGTAGCTTCTCAAGCACCTGGCATGTTGTTTTGGAGTCCTTGAAAATCACTACTTTTTCTTTCGAGCTGATGTTATAATGCTATCTACTGCAATTTTGATTGCCATCATTTCTGTGCTGTTGATCTGGAAAGAAGTTGGTAGGCCCTGTGCCGTAGTGAGGCGCGAAGTAGCGTCAAATACACCAATACCCACCCCAGACCGTGATTTCGAGGCATCAGTGAAAAGTTTCTTGTGTGCTGCATATTTTTCCTTCATCATTTTGCTTCCGAGTCTACTAAAGTAGCGGAAGCATTGTTTTCACTTTCGGAATGTGAAAATTTTTTTGTCTCCAAAATCAAAAATTCCACTCGCATTTTGCGTTTTAGACCTTTCTGAACAATTTTGGTTCCGTGTCTGTCTGTGTGTCTGTGTGTCTGTCTGTCTGTCTGTCTGTCTGTCAGCAAATCCTTGTTACGGGCAAAACTACACGAAGTTATTGTCCGATTTTGATGAAATTTTCAGGGATTGTGCGGGTTGGGGTGTAGATGGTACCCTATAGGTTTCACGACCCCCGGATCAATAGTAGCATCTGCGCATGCGCAAACGTGAAATCCTTGTTACGCGCATAACTCCGGGAGTTCTTGACCAATTTCGATGAAATTTTCAGGGATTGTTTGGTTTGATGTGTAGATGGTCCCCTATGAGTTTCATGATCTCCGGATAAATAGTAGCCTCTGCGCATGCGCAAACGTGAAATCCTTGTTACGCGCATAACTCCGAGAGTTCTTGACCAATTTTGATGACATTTTCAGGGATTGTTCGGGTTGGGGTGTAGATGGTACCCTATAGGTTTCACGACCCCCGGATCAATAGTAGTCTCTGCGCATGCGCAAACGTGAAATCCTTGTTACGCGCATAACTCTGGGAGTTCCTGACCAATTTCAATGAAATTTTCAGGGATTGTGCGGGTTAGGGGTCCCCTATAGGTTTCATGACCCCCGGATCAATGGTAGCCTCTGCGCATGCGCAAACGTGAAATCTTTGTTACGCGCATAACTCCGGGAGTTCTTGACCAATTTCAATGAAATTTTCAGGGATTGTGCGGGTTAGGGGTCCCCTTATAGGTTTCATGACCCCCGGATCAATAGTAGCCTCTGCGCATGCGCAAACGTGAAATCTTTGTTACTCGCATAACTGCGGGAGTTCTCGACCAATTTCGATGACATTTTCAGGGATTGTGCGTGTTAGGGGTCCCCTATAGGTTTCATGACCCCCGGATCAATGGTAGCCTCTGCGCATGCGCAAACGAGAAATCTTTGTTACGGGCATAACTTTGGGAGTTCTTGACCAATTTCGATGAAATTTTCAGGGATTGTGCGGGTTAGGGTATAGATGGTCCCATATGAGTTCCATGACCCCCGCATCAATAGCAGCCTCTGCGCATGCACAAACGTGAAATCCTTGCCACAAGCATAACACCGGGAGTTCTTGACCGATTTTGATGAAATTTTCAGGGATTGTTCGGTCTGATTAGGTATACTTTATAGTTTGTTCAATAGTTGAACATGCCTACCTTTATTTTCTCAAGTTACGCTCCTGCATAACAATAAATTTACCCTAATTCAACATTTACTTCGCCTAATTGAACGAAGTTCTTTAGTCAATAATAATTTTCAATGATCTATACAGTTATGTTATGGATACGAGGAAGCTATGTGCCACACCCACTTGGCAGAGGTTTTCTTAGTGTGGTAGGTTAACTCTTGAAGTGGGATCTGCTTCTTGGAATCGGAGATTCCTGATACATCACAGTATACATTAAGTGTAAGCATGGATACTAGTACAGGAAGGGAGGATATCAACGGTAAGTCCGATGAGAAAAGCACTTGTCCTGCAACAGTTTGCAGAATCGTGTTTGAGGCTTGGAATGGAGATGGGATTGCCAGTAAAATCTTCTGTAGTTCGTTATCCTCAAACACGTACATGTTTTTTTGCAGTAGTTGATCAGTTACAGCTTTCAAAAGGCCTCTTCTTGCTAACATTAAGCGTCGAACGCACAAAGGTTGCTCCCCTGCTTCGGCTAGAAGAGCATTTATGGGCGTAGTTTGAAAGGCACCTAATGATATCCGGATGGTTGAGTTTAAAGCCACTTCATATTTCTGCACAGCTTTGGGCGGATTATCGCTTAGAAGAGAAGAGCCGTACAGACGGCCGACTTACAGTTGGTAGATTTGCTGGGTGTGTTAGTTGCTGTGATGGCTTTGACACTGATTTCCATCGAATGTCTCGAGAACTTTAGTTTTCCATCTATCCAGACTCCCAGAAATTTATGAGCTGTAGAAATAGGTAGTCGTATTCCATCCATCATAATGTTTATGGAACTTATATCATATCTCCTATGAGTCAATGGCATTACTACAGTTTTTTGTGCATTTATGGTAACATTTAATTCTCCCATGATGGACTTGAAGGCTTTGAGACCTTGTTGGAGATTATGTACCGCCACATCCAAGTCACTGTTTATAGAATAAAGCAAGAAATCATCTGCAAATTGTTGCATAAGAAAGCTATGTAATTCGGCTCGGTGCAGTGGAATGCAATATACATTGAAGAGCGTGGGTGACAATGGCCAACCTTGAGCTAGACCCCAATGACTCCATGGGGACAATTCGTTCATTCGTTCGGAGGAAATATGTTTTCTTTGCGAGATAAGAGCGAATTCAGTCTACGATACCATCAGGTACATGCAGGTTGGCAAGAATGCGACAGAGTAGAGCTGGGTTAACTCTTGTGTAAGCGTTTTCTACATCTATGAACGCAGCCATCACAAACTTTTTGTCCCCAAAAGCTTGTTTCACAAACCCTGTGAATTTTTCTACTGGTGTCGTAGCTGATCGACCTCTCCTGAACCCAAAGCAGTTGACGTTCAAAATGCTATTGTGTTCCAGAAACCATTGCAATCTGAGTTTGACCATGGATAACAGGATTTTTGCAGGGCAGCATACTAATGCGATTGGTCGGTTGGAGGTGATTGACGTCGGATCTTTATTATGTTTCGGTATTGGAATAATTTCTATCAATCTCCAGTCCTCCGGAAAGCGGGAACTCGCCCAGAGGGCATTTATTACGTCAAGTAAGCTGGCTCTCAAGGCGTTTGTCATGGCTTGCAGCATTGCTTAGCTGATTTCATCTAGTCCAGGAGCCAGTTTTACCGTAAAGAGCTGCTTCGAATTCAGAAATGGTGAACGGCAATTCGCAGTTGCCAGTGAAACTGTTAGTGGATCGAGGATATGCACGGCGAGTGGCTTTTTCTGCGGCTAGATCTATGATATCCAGCACTTTATTGAGGTCAATTGGATGTCCTTCCCTCTTATCTAGCAGCGTGTGAATTTCTTCCTGGTATACTGTCTTTTGAAAAGATTTCAACAACCCTTTTTCCCCTCCAACTTGATTTGAGCCCTTCCTAGCCCAAATGTAATAATAAAGTGATCGCTACCCATGGTTTCGGTAGTAACTTTCCATCGCATATGTTGAGCTATGTCTGAAGATGCCAGAGTAAGGTCGACCGTAGAACCCTGACGCTGTAGAGAACTAATGTATGTGATTTGTCCGTCGTTCATCACCAACCAATCTGAGTCTTCCCGTAGAAATTTACCTCTGCGACATTCACGAATTCCATGATTCCAAAAGGGTGTGGGCATTGAAGTCCCCTGCAATTATAACTGTCGGGTGAATGTTTTTCAAGGATAGGATGACTTCAAAGGTTCTACCGGCGATGGTGGTTCGTGTTGTTTCCGATGGCAAATAAATTGAGAGTAGAATAATTTGTGGGGAGGTGTTTAGGGTTTTGACTATAATAGCTTCGCAAGGATCTGCTAGATCCAACTGGACGAGTTCGAAATTTATAGACTTGTGTAATAGGAGTGTGACTCCACCCCCCATTCTCTCTTGTCTGAGTCTTGTTACCAACTGATAATTCGTGGCTCCCCGTGCATGATGGTCGTCTAAGTGATTGGTCTCGCTTAAAAACGCTATCAAGATCTTATTACAATTCAGTTAATTTATAATTTCATCCCATTTGTTGTTTGCACTGCGGCAGTTGTGTTGTGCAAATTTTATATTAAAAGTTTGTGTCATGGTGTTGTGATGATAGAGATTATTATCGCTTAAAAATTTTCACGGGTTCGGAGGAGTAAAATTATATTTTTGGTAATTGATGTTCCATTTAAGTTTGATTTGCAGCAAGGAGTCTGGATAGTGAGGCTCCAATAATATCTAAAACCTGAACATCGTCTAGATGGTCTGTTTTCAGTTTATCCAGCAAATTTTCAACGTGTTAGGTAAACGAATCGTTTATCTGCTGTAGTTTCATGTGGGTTATTTGAAATGGGTTTCTGATTGAAAGTAAAAGTGAACTCTGAATTTGGAAAAGCTGGGCGTTTCATTTTCCGCGGTACCAACGCGGACCACGATTTGCGTTTAAAAGTGGTGGTGGAGGCATTTGAATTTTGTGGCTTGCTCATCGTGTTCATTTGTCTTTCTGACGAGAAGAAAGATGGGTACGAAGCGGTAGGAGGTGGAAGTTCCGGGAAGCCCACCAAAGGTTCAAACTTATTATTGGTTTTTATGGGTGTAACCAAGTTCAAGGCTTCCCTGTATGATACTGATTTTTCAGCCATAAGTTTCTTTATTGAAGTTTGCCGTTGAAATTCTCGACATATTTTGTCATTCGCTGCATGATTTCTATCGCAGTGTACGCATTTTGCCAAGTTGGTACATGTTGCTGAATCCATATGCTCCACTGAACCACATTGTTGGCATCCCTTTTTACTTTTACGAATTTTTGCAATGTGCCCGTATCGAAGACAGTTCATGCACTGAGTGACTAAGTAAATGAATGGGTCAACTTTTCTTTGTGCTAGGAATAATAACACAGATCGAGGGAGTAGTTGTGTATGAAACACTATCTTTAGAGATTCCGTTGGTTGGTACTCAAACATTCCATTTTCGTTTGTTATTCTCCTGGTCATTCGCTCGACGTTGATTATGCTACACTGACTTGCAATGTCCGCCTTTATTTCCTCTATGTCGATGCTAACAGGTAGATTCCTGACAATTCCAACCTTCCGAACCATACGTTGTGGTGTGGTTGCTGTAAGGTTGTGGTATTGCTTGTTTTGAGCAAGTATTCTATGGGAGATAAACGAATTAGCTGCCTCAGGCGAGCGAAAACTAATTCTTACCCTATTGCCGCCCGGATTGTAAACAGAGAGAACATCTTGAATGTTGTTATTTCGCAGTAGTTTGCCAATTTTAATATCGTTTAACGGTTGCAATGAGTCCTTGTTCGAGTTTTGAATATACACTTGGCATGAGCCCTTGAACGCCCTCAAATATTTATAAATAATTGGAGTAGTTTTGTCATTCGTTTTTTGGTTGTTTGGCGTAGTTAATTTATTTGTTTGGTTTTTGCTTTTAGTTTCCTTTAAAGAGTCATTATTTATTCCCATCAAATTATCTTGGAGCGGCTTATCAGGAGGAACCGGTCAGGTGAAGGATCAGGAGGATCCTTCATGTTAATGCGGTGCTCCACAACAAAGGATTAGCTTTGTGTTATCTGAAAGTGAGAGGCTACTATTAAGAAGATAAAAATGCGAGGTTGAGTCTTACTGTATCTCGGTGTACCTGATGGAGACTGGTACACGGCGTGATGTGCACTGTCCAAAGGCTCGGGTGATACTGATCAGAATGTGTTAACACTTGTGTCTCTGCGTATTGAAACGACTTCTTGTGCGTATTAAAACATACCTGGTCTCGGTTTGTGAAACATAAAGCACCTGTGCAGTTGTTGTTAGTTTCATTAATATAAGAATGCTTCAACCCGTGTATGTACATTCACTGCATCACTAGGTGACTGCGATCAAAACAAAAAACTGCTCGTTCAAATGGGGGGTGCAAGTTGTGTATCTAGTGTCGTGTTATTTTATTTATGATAAATAATATATTTTCACTATTTTCACTGTTGACTTCTTGAGCTATAGGTGGGGCAAATTGGACACGACTGAGAAATAACCCTCGTATTCCATTTTTTGGGTATAGTCGGTAGATGGCTCTGGAAAATGGTAAATACTTCATTGATTACTTCATTGTGCGGCTGCCGCACATTATGCTAGCCTAGCACTGTTGGGTATAAACGATGGGGCAACTAGATAACGATAACTAGAATTCCAGAAAATAAGGGGTTCTCGGGGAAATAAACATGAAAAAGCTGGTCCAGGCACCTTGGTGGTGACCAATATTGCTGCAATACTATTCGAAATTGTGTCCATTTCGAATGTTTTCCAATACGAACGAAATGTGCCCAATGTGGTAGGGATGCGATTCCAGAAATTTTGTTTCCTAGTTCAGAAGGGTGCCAGGTTGTTTTCTCATGGTCCTTCCAGTTTCATCCGAACGGATTGCGGACCTTCCGCGTTGATATTTTTAGAATTCTGCCTGGAGAGCGTTTGAAGCGAAGGGATAATTTATTTGGTTTCCGATCCGAGGATCTGCCTCAGCCTGGGGGAAAGAGAAATGGATGGATTTAGTCACGGGGTAAAGTTGGCCTTCTTTCGCCATAGCTGTTTTCCTACTCGTCCGAGTTGAAGGGAAAAGCGCTATCGTTTGAGATTTGGAGCGAACCTCTGAGGAGCTCAAATGGCTTCTCGAAAGCCAAACACATTTGAGAGACGCTACATCCAAGAGCTTGACTCAACAACCTTGAAACTGTAAATGGCTTTCTAAAAGCAACTTCCATACTACATAAGGTGCTTAAAATTTATGGAACCAGTCTTTTAATTCCTTATTTTCCGTTCAAAAAAATAAATAAATGAATGATTAACGGAAAGTGAAAGAGACGGGGGAGGAACAACTAAAGCCACTTAAGACTTACAAAGTGAAAGGGGCACAAACAGTATCATTATGGAGAGAGGGAGCCAAACGTATCACAAGAATGAACCCGTTAATGGTGAAATATTTTGAAGAATAACCTCATTTGAACTTTTTTTCCGACCTATCACTCTTAACAATTTCGAATTTGTCTAGCGCATGGGAAAAAGTGAGGAAATCCTACATATTGTCCGTTCGTCAGATCACAAATAAAGCTATGATTGGACTCATTCAGACGACTTGCAAAGGCAGAATCACCCTTGACGTCCCTGACGTCCTTTTCGTGCTCTTTTATTCGTTCTCTCAATTTTCTACCAGTTTGACCACAGTATTCAAGCCCACATGAACATTTTATTTTGTAAACCCCACTTATGTCCTCAACATTCATTTCATCCTTAACCGAACCCAAAGAAGCTATAAGTTTATTTCCATTCTTACTACCTGAAATCAGAGGAAATACAACCGCCACCTTCGCAGATGAGAGTGCAGTGCTGGCTGTAGGAGAAAATATCGAAACTTCTATTCGCAAGCTTAATCAATCTATTACACAAATCCAAAAATGGACAGCCAAATGGAGGATAAAAATGAATCTCAGAAAAATGTCCTGGTTAATGGGCAGGCGATCAAAACTGTCTGTACAAAATCAATTAACCTTGTAATACCAAGTCCTAAAGCCAGTATGGACCTACGGAGCACAGCTGTGAGGTTGCACTTCTCAGAGTAATCAAAACATTATTCAAACCTTCCAAAATGGTGCGCTGAGGAGCATAGTTGATGCACCCTGGTAGATCCAGAATGATAGACTTTACCACGATCTTGAGGTGGAAACTATTGATCAGTCCACCAGGAGGATTGCGATCGCTGACCAAGAGTGACTAAGAAGTCATGTCAACATTGAACCTGTCCATTTGCTTGATGTAAGTGACTTGCTTAGAAGATTGAAAAGAAGAAAATCACACGAACTAGCATAGTGAATGTGAAATAATGAAATAATTCATCATTTGTGTAACTGGTCAAAACATGTACTGTATCAAAACTGTACATTTTTTTTGCAATATGTATGTAGTAATTAAGATCAAAATCGAACTGCTGATAAGATGTAAACTTGGTGCAATGCGAATAAAGTACTTATTTAAAAAAAAAAAAAAAAAGTCAACAGTATTCCTGAACCTAACATTGAAATCTCTGAACGACAGAATTTTATCAAGTTTATCCGAAATTTTTTTCATAACAAGGTATATTAATCCAATTTTGGTTTATTATTCAATAATAAACCATTGTAATCGCTTTGGAAAGAAATAATTTTAACCCCCCTGAAAATTTCATGGTTTACGTTTCAAAGGGTGTAGAATCCGAATCTGCAATAAAAATTTTTCCGTCCGTCCGCCGTACGCACGATATCCCCGAAATGGCTGGAGCAAAAGATCTGAAATTTTCAGGAAAAATCCATCTTGGTCCGACGACGCCCCAATTCTTGAGCCAGCTATCTCACTAAATTTGAAGTGCCCTTTAAGGGTTGTCAAAGTTTTGTAAAATCCCTAAAAACCTCAAAACAAGTCGAATCGGCCTAAATATTTACCTATTTGAAGAACATACCAGGAGGAATCGAATGAGCCCTTCCCCACGTCCGTAGGTCAAACCATTCCCGATGTATGGCCCGATTTATGGTGACAACATTTGCGTTTTTTGGTTTATTATTGTTTGTTTGTAACCTAGTGATGCCGATAGCGCCGGGTTGTAGTGAATGTGGTTACTGGAGTGATAGCCGATGTGGATACTTGTAGTTTATAGCCGATAAACAGGTTGAAGCATGTATGAAACGCTGATAATATATAGGTAAATATTATTACTGGGGATTATTATTCAATATTGTTACTGGGGTAAATAAGTATTCTTTCACTCGGGGTTATTATTCAATTGGCTTGCGTTCATGATTTGAATCTGTACTAAGCTTCGGAGTGTGCGTTTCACAGGTGATAGAGCGATTATTGAATTTCAGGAGATATGCATAGAGCACGTAAATCTGTTCTCAACCAATGTACCTATTTGGATTGATCAGTTGATCAAATTTGTGTGTCTCCTGAAATTCAATAATCGCTCTATCACCTGTGAAACACGCACACTGCAAATTCTTTAAGTGGGGTTTATTATTCAATTTTATTCATTTGAGTTGCATTCATGATTTGAATTTCTACTAAGCTTTGGAGTGTGCGCGTTTCACAGGATAGAGCGATTATTGAATTTCAGGAGGCACACAAATATGATCGACTGATCGATCCAAATAGGTATTTTGCTTGAGAACAGATTTACGTGCTCCATGCATATCTCCTGAAATTCAATAATCGCTCTATCCTGTGAAACGCGCACACTCCAAAGCTTAGTAGAAATTCAAATTATGAACGCAAGCCAATTGAATAATAAACCCCAGTGAAAACCCCCTCACACCTTCCCTACTCTTTTTCCTGAGAACCTAATTCCAAATGGAATCAACAAGTTCTCCCCCATAACCATTACTTACTGCGAAACTTTCAATAATAGATTTTTCTTTCATTGAATTTTTATCATTCATTGGTATGGTTTGCCTGTTCAATCATACTATGAAAGGCAGCATGTTTATGAACATAAGGATGATTTGAAGTACTATGAATAATTATATCACTTAAGGTATTTTCCTTAGCCTGAACCGAAGAAAGTGGTTTTTTGTGTGGTATTTCTTCCAACAAACGTTATTCAAACTGCTTAGTCTACATTTCTCAACCGATTTTCATTTTTTGTTTTAAACGCATTTATTAAGATAAAAAAACATGAATAATACAAAAAGAAAGAAAACACAATGATTATAATGCGATCACCCCTCTATAAGTTAGAAAACTTGTGCAGGGGGGCGGAGTAGCAAGAACTATTCCAAAAATTCAAATCAACTGGTTACAAATTAATAAAATGATATATGTAAATTATAAATCTTCTGCAAAATCGAAAAGGAAAGAAAGTAGAAAGTACTCATGTCAAAGAAAGCCTTAAATAACAACTCTATAGTTTGTTTACTAAACTTCTAAAAAAAATTCTGTTGACACATACTCTTTGACGCTCCTTTTAAAATGGTTTGGTCTAACAATAATTTTAAGATATTAGGAAGGTTTTTTTTTTAATTCAACAAGATACATTCTTGGGCAGTGCCCTATTTAGTGAGATAAACAAAGACGTATAGCACTAAAAGTGATTCACTTGTCAAAAAAAAGAGCTACTTAAGCTAGTTAGTAGCTTTTATACAGGGTGTTTCAGGTCGTGACGGTCATAGGCCAGGAGAAGATTTTACGGAAAGTTTCTGATCGAAAATGCCTCTTAGCAATTTTTTTTTAAACCCTTGGAAATGGGTTTTTTTTCAATTTTAAGATTTTTATCGTTTTTTTGACCTTACCGCATTAAAACGGCCGTATCTCCCACATTCTGCGTGCGATTTCAAATCTGAACCCCCCCCCCCCCACTCCCCCATTGGAAAGAGCGTTAAATTTCCTATCACCCTAATGGCGAATCAAATTTTTTGAGCTGGCAAAGCGGTTAAAAAAATCAGCTTGAAAAGGACACATTGTCAAATCGTGGAAATCTCGACTTTTTTCAAACGCTTATGAGTCCCTGTAATAAGGCATGTGAATTTTTGCCTATATTCCTAAAAGATGCGCCAGAATGTAAGCTTTCCAGCGATATAACCAGATTTGAAATTCCATGTAGTTTTCTGGGAGAAAATTGCTTTTCAAGTAAGAAAAACGTGGTTTTTCACTGGATACTCCGGTTTTTCACTATGCGTTGATTCGTCTGGTAAAAATTATTAAATTATTATTGAAGCATTTTAATAAATTGTACATTCTTGCTGTAGATACTGTTCAAAATGTCCACCATTCAATCTATGACCCCCTTCTATCAATGAGCGACACAGATTTGTACACGAAGGAGTCAGAGTCCGCCGGGCTAACGCTCTTTCCAATGGGGGGTTCAGATTTGAAATCGCACGCAGAATGTGGGAGATACGGCCGTTTTAATGCGGTAAGGTCGAAAAAACGATAAAAATCTTAGAATTGAAAAAAAAAACCAAGGGTTTAAAAAAAATTGCTAAGAGGCATTTTTGATCAGAAACTTTCCGTAGAATCTTCTCCTGGGCTATGACCGTCACGACCTGAAACACCCTGTATATATGCGCTTATATGTGGAGATAAACTTCTAACATTACTTAAGTGTACACAGTTCACAAATGTTTATGAGGTTCACGAGTGCCAGTTAAAGCCATCAGCGTTGTCCGAATGGTATTTCCTTGTGAGGCGGCGAGCAGATCAAGGAGGAGAGCGGAGCACAGTAATGGAATTCACCAGAGGATTTGAGTGGACAGGTGCGTTTAGGTACATTTGATGATACGTGGCTATAAGGTTGTCGTGGACAGTAGGAACTTCCAAATCTTTAAGCAGGTCTTCGTTTCGGATGTACCAAGGGGCGCTGCATATTATTCTTAGTACACGGTTCTGTAGGATCTGTATGCAACCAATCTGAGTTTGTGACGCGGAGCACCAGAGGCACTCGCCATAAAGCTAGATGGGTTGGATGAGCACCTTATACATAAGAAGTTTAATATGGGGTAGATAGCTTTGGGTGGCTTAGAAGTGACTTGAGTTGACGGATACGAGTTCTAATCTTCTGGGTTAGAGATGTGATGTGACCGTTCCAGGTAAGGTGCTGGTCGAGTGTGAGGCCAAGGTAAGTCACTTTGGAGTTGATGGAAAGTTGCATGCCGCATGGGTTGATGGTGAGAGGATGGTAGTTCCTGCGATAGGTGAATGGAACGATGACAGGTTTGGAGGCATTAAGTTTTATCTTCCACTTGAGTGACCAAGCAGTGATTTCGTCGGATATATGCTGAAGTGTCTGGGCAGCCCGCTCGCAGGAGGTGTTTCTCACCACAACCGCCGTGTCGTCGGCGAATAGTGCCAAACCAGAAGGTTTCCCTGAGGAACGCCAGCCAGAATAGGGTACTTCCTTGACTCTACACCAGTGGGCATCACACTATATAAAAACGAGCTTATCAGAGTATATCCACTTTTCAGGGGGTAGTAACGCTGGGCGGGTGGAATTCTCCCCCCCCCCCTCGTCTACCAGGGCAAGCGAAGTGGTCCTCTCCTCGGGGATTTGGGATATACAATTTTTTTACTTCGCTCATTGTTATTATACTCCCTCATTGTGTTATTCACCTATTTCTTTTTAACCTGCGTAGCAGGGCCATTAAACTAGTGGTTACATAAAAATGATGGTCATGAAGGAAGGATTGTATCAGTCTGTAGTAAGTGTTCGTTACGTGAGGCTTCAGCTTCCCCATCAATCCATCATGTCACAGTTTATCAAAAGCTTTTTCAATGTAAAGGAACATGGCAAGAGCAAACGATTTCTCCTCATAGGCTGCTAGGATATGATAGAGAACCCTGTGAAGTTGCCATTCGCAGGAGTGGAGGTTGCGGAAACCAAACTGAGTGGTTGGGAGAATGTGCTCCACTTGACGCAAAATATGGGGAAAAATAAGTCTCTCGAACAGTTTTGATAGGATCGACAGCACGCTAATCGGTCGATAGCTTGCCACGTGATCAGCTTGTTTGCCTTTCTTAAGAAACATGATGATTTTAGCTGTCTTCCACGCCTTTGGAAAATGACCTACCCGTAGGATGGCGTTGAAAATGTGGGTCATGTAAACCACGTTTTATGGGGAAAGTGGGATGTTGACAATATCACCAAACATGACCCAAACTATCCTCCCCCCTGAACTTGAAGGCCTTGTCCAGCGTGTGTCTCGCCTAGGGATCCGCCACGATAATCGATGCCGCCCCCTTAAAGTAGTCTTTGACTCCCCTACCTCAGCGACGAAATTTCTCATTACCAACCGCTCAAAAACCCCTCATCCATTTTCGGCAACATCCGATAGGACCCCGTTTCAACGGAAATTTCTAAATGAACTGAGAATAGATTTGAAACAGAGGCTGGATGGTGGTGAATCAAATCTTACAATCAAATTTCTAAATGGCGTTCCCCAGATTGTATCAACCTCCCCGGACCACAGGACTAATAAAAAAAACTAATACAAGCCCACTACATTGTCGTGTTATCATCAGAATATCAGAGGCATGAACACGAAATTTACTCACCCTCATCACCAAGCACCTCATTTAACGTTTGATATCATGATTTTCACCGAAACCTGGTTGTCTCCCTCTGTTACACCCGAAGAGCTGTGTCTTACAGGGTTCAATATTTATCGTACGAACAGGTCTCCCTCTAATAACTTACAAAAAAAAAGAAAAAAAAAAAAAAAGGGAGTATTGGTGGCGGTTTGAAGTGACTACCGCTCGTACATTTGGAATTGTGAAGACCTTGCGGAACACCTTTTTGTGGTATTACCCGACCACAAACTAGTCCTGGGAACTATCTATCTTCCTGATTATCAACCGCTTGAAATTTTAGATTCGCATTTTTGCAAGCTCAATGCCGTTTCCTCTTCCCTCCCAGATTTTAAGATAGTTCTCGCGGTTGATTATAACATACCTGGTGTCGACTGGATAGACTCTGCCGGAATTTGCTTTATGGATGGTTTGAGCCCAAGAGCTGCACTTGTTTACGAATCCATGATACTTCATGACCTCAGGCAGATAAATGTTCTTAGGAACCTTCACGGAAACACCCTGGACCTTCTTCTGACAGATGTCCAAAATATTAGTCTACATGCTTCAGAGCCAATATTTGCAGTTGATGTGGCCCACCCACCATTTGTTTGTGCGATCTCTACTCCCTCCTCGCGCTCACGCCTCTTCTCAAGTGATAAATATATATTCAATTTTAAGAAAGGGGACTACAAATCTATGCATGCCTACTTGGCTAGTTGTAAGTGGAATGGACTTTACAAATGCTCTGTTGAGGACGCTGTGGATAGATTCTACTCAACAATTACTAAAGCTATTGAACTATTGGTTCCTAAAATTGTGAATCATAGCACTTGCTTCCCTAAGAGGTTCGACCTGATTTCCCTCACTAAGCAGAACCTACTGGTCCACACCCGATGGAAAATCACCAATCTAGATGTCAACTACGTGCTTTTTTCCTCACTTTGAAGTCAATGTAACTCTAGGTCAGGCTATTTGTATAGGATTTATATTTCTGAGGTCCAAGACTCCATTCTGGCAGATATTAAAAACTTTTGGAATTTCTTCAATTACAGAACAGGCGGCAACACCCGGCCCAGTACCATGTCCCTTGGTACAGCCCACTCGTCTGACCCTAAAGAGATTGCTGAGCTATTCAGACAACATTTTTCTTCGGTCTTTGAACCTCCAACGTCCCACTGTACCTGTTTATCCCACTCTCGATGTGGTATCAATTGGTTCACTTCAAGTCAGTGATTCAGACGTGCTGCGAGAGTTGGTGAACTTGGATACGACAAAAGGAATGGGTCCAGATGGTGTTCCCCAATTCTACTGAAAGAATGTTCATCCACCCTATCTTATCCTCTAACCATTCTCTTCAACATGTCACTAGAGACTGGCCACTTCCCATCCAGATGGAAATCTTCCTATGTAACGCCAATCCATAAGGGAGGACCCAAGGACTTAATTACTCACTACCGCCGAATCCGCTCTTTATCCTCAACTCCTAAGATCTTGGAGAAGCTCATTGTTAACCAGCTCACGCCTCTTTTCTCGCAACTCATTGCAACACAACAACATGGATTCTTGAGCTGTAGATCCACGGTAACCCATGGACACCATCATGGAGGGGTTGGATGCCAGACGGACGCTGTGTCCACGGACTTTTCAAAGGCCTTTGACAAACTCCCCCATCTTCATCTGTTGGCATTACTTGAGTCCGTGGGTGTCTACGGAATATTCCTGCGCTGGATGACGAGTTATTTAACGAGGCGAGAACTGAGAGTTCAATTAAAGAGGGTTCTCTCTTCCCCGTTCGTGGCCACCTCAGGTATTCCCCAAGGTAGTCACCTTGGACCTTTGTGCTTTTTGCTGATGATCAATAGCGTAGTCAATGCCGTGGACCATCCTGAGATGCACTGTCTTCTATTTGCGGACGACCTGAAAATATTTTGCCATGTACGCTCTCAAAATGATTGCGAGTCCCTGCAGCGGACACTTGTTGGTTTGGAGTCTTGGTGCTCAACCAACGCTCTCTTTCTAAATCAGTCCAAGTGCCCCATCACCTGTTTTCATCGCATGCGGCAACCTGTTACATATGAATACCCCCTGTGCAGCACCCAGCTTCTAAGAGTCAGTGAAATGCATGACCTGGGAGTGTCCCTTGACTCCAAGCTTTCGTTTTCTGGTCACATCGATAATGTCGCGAGAAAAGCCTAACAACGCCTTGGATTCGTAAAACGCAGCACCCGGGAATTCCACAATACGCAAGCCATCACTCTACTTTATAAATCGCTTGTACTGCCCATCCTAGAGTACGCTTCTCCCATTTGGTCTCCTAGGTACTCGGCCCACAGGTATGTCCTGGAAAGAGTCCAGAGAAGGTTCCTGCGTTTCATCGCCTTTAAGCTGGGAACACCTTCGGATGAGGTGAACTATGGGGTCCTACTGGAGGGTTGTTGCCTTTCCTCCTTGGAAGGTCGACGATCTATCTCGGACCTCACCCTTATGTGGAAGCTGCTCAACAACAAATTATCCTGTCCGGACCTGCTCTCCAGATTGGGTCTCCAGGTTCCCCGCATCAACTCCCGTGCACCTCTCCTCTTCAGCACCCAGCATACGCCAACGAACTATCTAATGAATGCGCCACTTCACCGCCTCCCTCGAACAGCGAACCGCTACCTGGAGTTATTCCCCAAATTTGACTTTTCCAACGATTCCGCCTCCATACTCATATCTCACATCTTATCTCTGCTTACCACCCTGTAAATCAATTCTATGTCACTATCTTTCATTATTTTTTTTCTCCTCTCTTTTGTAACACAACATGTAATTGGGCTTGTCCCGTTCAATAAATAAATAAATAAACATCATTAGGAAGGTTATTAAACATTTTTAAACCATTAATATATGAAAAAAAAAAAAAAAAAAAAAAAAAAAAGTGCTTTAGTGGTAAGGCGAAAAGGGAGTTTTAAATTAATAGTATTTGCTGATCTTGTGTGACCATAGAGCCTGTCGCACTGAGCTAAATATTTGTTTATATAAATGAGTGTAACTTTCTTATAAGTGCTGGTAACGCTCAAAACATTAAATAATCTAAAAAGTTGTGATGTTGGGAATTTAATTTTTTTGCGCAAAAGAATTTAAATTATTAGCCTTTGAATAATACATAGTGGTTCCAAATATTTTTGATAGGCCTATCCCCAAACAAGAAGACTATAATAAATTGAAAATTGCACCAATGCATGGTAAAATAATCTGAGGGTAGACAAGGACATACAATTTCTAATTTCTAGATATACAGGAAAGATTTTGCGTAACCTATTACATAAGTTATTAATGTGATACTCCCAAGTTAAACATTGATCCACAATCACTCCCAAATATTTCATGATTCTTATCTTTTTCGATCCCAGCATTACTCTTGTTGAGCAATAAATCTCGGCATTAAGATTTTTATTACAGAAAAGAAGAATTTAAGGGAGTAATGCCAAAAAAAGTGTTCAACTTTTTCTAATTTAATTATGGAAGTTATAGTGGTGATAAATCGTTATTTCTTCCCACGTTCGCTAAAAGTTAGGACTTTTTTAATATATAGGGTGTCCAGCATATGATCCGAAAAACTTCGCTCACACGTTCGACAACTAGTTTCCAACAAAAAGTACCTCATAGAGTTTTTCTTTTAGAGACTTCGTTTTCGAGTTATTTCACTTTTAAGATGATTATTATTATTATTTTTTTTTTTTTTTGTTCGGTTGTCGACCTTATCTCGCTAAAAAGACCGTACCTCCGGTGTTTTCGAAGTATTTGCGAATCCAAGGACACCGTTGGGAAGAGCATTACGTATCAAGTGTTTTCAAGCAAATTTGCGTTTTTTTTAAATTTGCACGAATTGTTCAAAATATCTCCCTTTATCGCGGATGCAGAGGGTCTCTCGTCTGCGAATGGAGTCGACCGCACAATGAAGGTCGCGGTGGTTCTGGTGGATCAGATCCATGCTGGGAACGGTGAGTATTAGGGGCTGGTGTCAAAATTTTTAAATTCCGCCAGTTTGGAGGTGTTTTTGATATATACTTGTTACGGATTTGTTATTGCAGCTTCTGAACGATGAAATATTTGATTATCTGGAAGATATGCCCCTGGAACGGAGCAGGGGTTCCAAATGGAAGGGTGCCCAACGGATCATACGCTGGACACCCTGTATATATATTTTTTTTGTACCGCCTCAAAGGGCCGTAATACAAAATGTCCAAAAGACGCCAAATGGGATGGAGAATTTCGTTGGCATATTAGAAGTTTGTTGGTCAATGTAAGATGGGAAGTCCATCTCCACAGCCAGTGCAACTTTCTGTGTTTAATATTTTCTATGAGGTTATAGTGATGAGGCGTACAAAACGCACGAGCTGCATAAGCTGATATACTAGCAAGAGGAGAGAGTTGAGTGGTAAATCTCTGTAGACGCTCACGCGACCTCTCTCGTGCTGTTTTGCTCTTAATTTTCTCTCGGACGTCATTTTCGGATCCATCGGAGATCCACCTGGGTTGAGGCAGGCGGAGGCTGAGCCCTAAATTTAGACTGACCATGACAAGCAGTAATAGACACCCCCGCCCCGTCCTCTCCATTTAACGCCCGCCAATTGGGACACCAGCGGTTTCAGAGCGATTTGCTAGATTTTTTGAGCATTTGTTCCCGAATCCAAAATTCTCTGCTCTTATTCTCGGAAATAACAATGGCAGAATAAGTTGATCAAATGGGGAGAGGGGGTTGGGGACGCCCCAGCGTTTAGCAATAGGTATGACAAATGAAATGAAAAATAAGTTTACTCCATTAATAAGAACGAAAGCAACAAAAGGAAAAGTAACCTGTTGTATTGTATCAATACAAGTATCAAGGTAACTTCAATTCCAATACATTATCGGAACACCCCACTTTTTGGAACGCAGTTCCGGGCTAAGTGGGGGAGTAAGCCTAAGCATGTTGACAACTGTCAATGTCAATATTACAACATAACTGCTATGTAGGTACTACCTATAACAATTTAATTGCCCACATTTTAGTAATCTAAGCCTAAACATAAAAATTCGTATACAATTTTCAGCATTCTTCATGTCGCTTTGAAATTAGGAAGCTGAAAACACTTCGATTTCGAACGAGTAAAAGTAAGATGGGTCAGTGAGGTTATCGAGCAAATATCTGAGGAGGATGGCAAACTTAAATACAAATGGCGAGAGGTACATATCAGTCTACTGGGCGGGACTGGGAGAACGCACTGAGTAGCCGTATGAAACACATAAGGAGACAACTCGATTGTAGCTGTAGACGCCGGAATGTATGTGTAGTGACGACGAAATTGGACGACTCATAAATTGCTGAATTTCGTATACATGGAAAATGGTTCTTACATATGAAAATCAAGTTCAACAAACGTCTTTAAGTGACCAATGTGGTGGCGGTAGTAGATGATGCCAATATGTTCAAAATATTGTAGGGTTCGGAAGTGGCTGATTTTGTTTCCGAGTCAGCGAAGCAGCGAAACCTTGTGTTCACTTTCGGTCGCCAAAATATTTTTTTTGTCCGAATTCAAAACTTCCATTCACATTTTGCATTTCATAGCCTGCTGAACCAACTTGGCTCTGTGTTTGTCGGTCTGTCAGTCTATCTGTATGTCAGTCTGTCTGTCCGCATTTCCTTGTTACAGCCATAACTTCGACAATTTTGAATGAATTCAGCTCATATTTTGAGAGACTATGCGGAAAAGGCCTCTTGAGATCCCATACGAATTTCATCTTAATATAATCAGCGGTACGCTCTGCGCATGCGCTAACGTGAAGTTCTTGAAACAGCCGTAATTTCTACATTTTTCAATGAATTTTATAATGGTATCACTTTGATTGAAACGAGGAAGCTGCTGTGCCATCCTCTTGGCAGGGATTTTTTTTTGATTTGCTAGAAAAATATAAAACTTATGGAATATGTTCATCAAACGTGAACAAGTTGACCAAGGTGGTGGCAGCGGTAGATGAGGTAAGGGAGCGGACATTCTCGAAGCTTGCTGATACGTTTGAGATATTGTAAAGTTCGGAAATGTCCGGTGTTTTTTAATTTGCAAAAAAAAAAAAAAAAATTGTTTTTATTCACTTATTCACGGATACAAAAATGGCCGACGTTTTCAACTTGGGGAATGAATGGACAGATTCCCTCGAAGCTGAGGAACAGTCTCGAAACTTTTGAAAGATTCAGAAATTGCTGAATTTTGAACACGTGAAGGGAGGAATTGTTCCCATACATGGAAATAACGGTGACGTGCTTTTCCATCCATTCAAAGAGGTAGCAGTAGACCCCGAAGCTCATCAGATAGTTGAAACTTTGAACGATTTAGAAATCTTTGAATTTTGTCCATGTGAAGGGAACAATTTTTTTTTTTACTGAACCAACAGTGGCAGACGTTTTCAAGCTGGGCAAAGAGGGGGTATAGCCCCCTCAAAAACTTGAACTGTGTATATTTGCAAAATGACAGCAAATCAAGTATGTTCATCGGCGGTATTTCATATTTATTTATTTATTTAATAACATAAATAATAATCGCACTTCATAGGTATGGATATAATAAGTAGAAATTGACGACCAAAAATTTAAATGTAAATAAATGTATCAGGAAAGCATGAAACAAAAAAAATAGGTTCAAAAGTGTTAGAATAATGAAACAATTTAAATTTCCCCTTATTGAAATGAAAAATGTCCAAAAGTCCTCTCCTGGCAACACGGTTGTACTCAGTCTGCATGCGGGCGATCGCGTTGTTTTGCAGGTAATTTGCAGGAGAAATCCTTGTGTAGAACGTCTACTGGTGTCTGGTTTGGTAAGGAGGGGTGTACAAACTTAGTTGCGCTAGTAGGAAGGGACAGTCAACATCGCCAGAAATGAGTCCGTGGAGAAACATCAAATCTGAAATCCAACGCCGGTGCTAAAAAGGTGCACAGCCCATTTTCTCTCAAGCCATCGAGGTAGCTATGTTCCCTCCAACTGCGTCCTCTCTTATAGTTCATATATAGGAGGTTTGACGATGGAGGATATGGAGGCACAGGGTGTCGAGGTTTGACAATGTACCCCAGACCACGTATAATACACATTGATCAGTTATTTACGTAGATGGGCTATCTAATTCAGAAATAATACACCTCTTTGTAATAATTTGTAGGGTTTTTCTTTTCCTTCGGTAACTTTTGGCCTTCTTAGCTGGCATGAATTTTTAAAAGCGTGAGTCATTTCACTTTTCTGAGCCATAAATCGCGTTTGTGCCAGAGTTGAAGGGAGTTTGATGCGTGTTGAGTTCGCGTATACATTTTTAGACGCCACAATCTCGGTTGCAATAGGCAGCTAGATAGGTACACAAGTCCTAGTATTAGGAGGTAAGAGGATACTGAACACAGAATGATTGAATTATTAGATTGCACCTGTCAATCTCTCACTTTCGGGTTTTATTATTCAATTTATAGTTCGGTAATTGTGCCTGCTCATGCGTGTATCGATATTAAAGCCCAATCAAGATGATTAGAAGATCATCCCAGAATATTTGAAAAACATAAATCCGACTTTTACCGGTCTGAAAAATTGAAGTTCAAATGGGCGAGAATTTTGAGAGCGGCCCATAATTACGGTATTGACAGCTTTTCTGGAAATTTTTAGCTTATCATATTTTTAAATTAGTGACACCCCCTCTTAGTGGACACCCCTCTGAATGATTTTGAATAAGGTTCCCTGTTGAGGTAGAGTTTTCAACGTATTCGAACCCCTATATAGTGGACCAGGGCAATAAAATGGTCATTCTGAACTCGAAGTGGACAGTAGCAAACGTCTATTCAACACGTTCAATAGGAGCCTGCTAACTTAAACTTGTAATTTCCCCCCGAACATTACGTCTACCATTGTAATGTACCAAGGTGCATCGACCTATTCCTAATTTTGAAGTTGTCCACCACAAGACCGCCTTGCAACAACTCATTGCGAATCCGACGAAATATCGGATACTCCTATTCTGGCGAAAAACATGGACGTCTTTAAAGCGATTACGTGGCATGGCGACAAGAAACTACGATGGAAAACTGATTCCGAAAATCAGGTTTAATGCCCAAGGATCCCCCGCCATTGGTAGAAGAAACCATTTTCGACAGAAGGAGGCTCATTGAACTGATGGGTCTCCGACAAACTTCTTCTCAAGAGAAATTTTCTTCATCTGAAGAAAAGGATTAAAAAAAAAAATTATTTGAATTACAATCAATTCAGTTTTAACAACTTACTAGTAACTTATTTCTAGTATCATAATTTAATGTGCAGTCATCTTGTACATAACAGGAGTTTCTTTTGTGTAATGATTGTAGGTTTGCACTTTACTCGCGATAAGTTAGCTACTTCATACGTCAAGCCAGTCAACAATGGCGAGTATGGCCCCATTAGCTGGAGTCCAATAAAGGCTTTAAATATTATCACATTTGAACGGGTTTAACGGATAAAGAGGTATCAACAATGGCGAGTATGGTCCCATTAGCTGCAGGCCATGAATACGAGTCAAGTGTGGTTTTCAAGAGGTAATTACCCAAACACCGAGAAACTCTTCATGATCCAAAACCATTTCAGATACATCTGAACATACTTCGGGAGGGCAGGAGTGAGGCTCTAGTAGATCAACTAGGGCTCAAGAAAAGGGAAGGGATGGGCGGAATAGAAGTATTACCTACATCAGGAAGAGGATTTTTCGGTATAGGGGAGTGGACAAAGCTTGGACAGCGATGGGTCTTGGTACCGGAGGGGGTACGAAGCTCTGCTACCCGAGATACCCCGTCTGGGCCAGGTCGGAGAGCAGAGATCCGAGCCAGAGGCCATTTGAAGGCTGGTATTAGAAGGAAGATAGTTCGTCCTTCATCAGAACATCTCCTACCCCTGGGGATACAAAACGGCGTGTCCACTTCTGGCATTGTTGCAGTTCGGTTAACCGATCTGGAAGCCACCGTGCCCAAAACTCCTGTATCACTTCCTGGACTTCCTTCCATTTGGGAAGAAAGGTTGGAGAAATTTCCTGAATCGGCGGAGAGGGAGCATTCAGAGGTTTATGGATCAAAAAGTGTCCTGGTGTTAAAACTTGTAAATCATCAGATGAGACTGACTTGAATACGTTTACAGCTGAAAATGATAAAGGGAGCTTGGCGACGAAAACCTATTCTGACGACGTCGAGACAAAACTGCAATCTCTCAAGTGACGGAAAAGATGTTCCTCAACCAGACGATTTGTGAAGCAACAATCCAGCTCTCGATCTTCAAATCATTATGATGGTTGCCGTTCCTAATGTACCAAGGTGCATTGACGGTGTTCCTCAATACTTGGTTCTGGAATATTTGTACAATCTTGATGTTGCTATTAGCAGTGCAGCCCCACATCTGCACACCATAGGCCCACACAGGTTTTAGGGCCTGCTTGTACACCATAAGCTTATTTGACGTTGACAGCTGAGAGTGATGAAGGGAACTTGGCGACGGAGAGCTATTCTGACGACGTCGAGACAAAACCGCAATCCCTCAACTCACAACAACCGGGTGACGACAGTGACGGCGAAGATGATCCTCAACCAGACGATTTTTGAAGCAACATTCCAGCTATTTCATCTCATTCCCAAGCACCTCCTCAGCTTGCGTTGCTTCCACTTGGAGAGGGAGGATAAGAAGGGATTCCTGACCTCATCCAGTACGACGAGAGAGGAATGACTGGATCCAAAATGAAAAAAAAAAACAGGGTACCCTTTAAGTTTTCCCCGGCGAGCTAATTTCTCGCTAGTTGTTGACATGTAAATGTATTACACAATATGTATACTTTGTATTTTCCCAACGTGAACAAACGGTTTTGTTTCAAATAGAAGAAAGTTTTTCAAGTCGTTCCCTCTGGAAAACCCCTTATAGTGGACACCACTCTGCAGTGGACATCTCAGCTGGTCCTCTCTGTGATTTTCTTTTTTTTAGAAAATGGATATTGAAAATCACTAATGTCCTACCATTAAATTTCCGCCTTAAAATTCTGATACATTAATCTTATAGAGACTGAAATATCAGTTGAAGGTTGGAGTTTCCATGTTCATGTCTCAGTCTGAATGTCCAGGTCCAGGACCCGCATGACGCTCCGATGGTGCGTGTCGTTGCCTATCTAGCGCCTCACTCACTAGCTGGAAGCTATTAGGCACGTGAAGTTTCATCTTCTCAGTATTTGACTGTCAGTTTGCGCAGATCTCAGATCGTAGCAATACGTATTGTACTGAGGTCCAGACGCGTCTAAAACCCACACCAAATCCAAGGTGATTTCTAGTTTGAGAAAAGGTAATAATTAATTGTAAGGTACTAAAAAGGCAGAATTCTGTAATCAGAGAAAAATGGTCTAATGTACATCAGCATTGGTACGAATCATGGAAAAGGGTACGCTATAAAATCACTGAATATTAATGCATTCCTCTATAATTCACTTTGGATTTAATGGACTCACGGAAGTTTTTTTTTGCTCTCACAGTTTTTTATTTGGTTCAGATACCCTTAACATTGACAATCCTGTCGGGAAAGTTCGCAAATGCACACTCTTGCTGTTTTTTTAATTTTATATCGTTTTTCCACCTATTCGACAGCTGTTCAAATGGTCCTCTAACCACCAGTTCCCAAGAACATTTCTCGAAAGTTTTTTTGTTCAATGTGATGCCCTCTGAACATTTACAACACCCTTCCTACACTCTACTAAGCTACAAAATTTTGTTGTCGCACAGTTTGGCTAAAAAAAAAAAAAAAAAAAAAAAAAAAAAAAAAAAAAAAAGTGAAATTGAAAGTGTGGAGTACAAAGGGCAAACCTCATCTACATACGGCGTCTTATTGTTGAAGTTCACGCTTTGTAAACTAATCGGGATCGAAGTAGCGCCTCAAAATCACTATCGGCTAATACCGAGAAACAAATCGTTATTACCTTTAATCGAACAGCCAATTCGAGGATTACTGCAGAGTTTTGAGATGTGCGTTCTGTCTAGAGGTGTGACGTTCCAGCTGGAAAAATGTGATATCAACTTTCGGTTTTTCCATTATTTTTGTTGAGATTTTAGATGTTAGTGCATTTATATTGCAGATTAAAATTTGGAGGTTTTGAGTTGTCTCGTGTGTCCTTTGTCTTTTGGTGCCCAAAACGGCTGTGACGGTTTGGAACTAGAACGGCAAACTGGAACCGCTCCAAATGTTTTGTGGACGTCACACCTCTAGTGAATGAAAGTTATAGTTCGGGCCGAGTCAAGAGAGTTTTTAAAAACAATTGTTTATTATTGACAACACGAATTTAGAACTTAGCAGGATGAAGGTACATGAAACTGGACGGAAATCGGGCAGCGTAACGTTCTGGAACGGGTACGGAGACGAGACTGCTGGAGCGGAGCTCAGCGGCCGGCATTTATAATGTTGGAAAGCTGAGTAAAAAAAAAAGGGTGGAAAAAGTGGACGTAACTCCTCCCTCCCCAAAAAAGAAAACCGTACCAAAAGGGAGGTTTTTTTTTTTTTTAATTTCGACATTATTTTGAAGTCAATTAAAATTTAATGAACTTTGATAGCAGTGCCGATCTCCGTGTACAATAAGTGTAAGATTACTGGTGTTGCAATGAGAATAAATTCAAAAGAAATTGAACATCATATTAAAATATAAAATGAAAGAGAAGCAAATATAAATATTATTACAAGTATAATATTTACAAATATTAAAACATCATAAAATTAATGTTATAAAACTTTAAAAGTGTGGAAAATTAGTACAATTAAAATGTACAAGATTGATACAAGAAATTCCAAAATAATACAAACAGAGTACAATACAAGAATGGGTTAGATTTGACAAGGTGTAGGGTGTAATCTTTTGCTATGACAATAGTTGTAAAAGGTGTAGCTGAATAATATGATGAATGAAATGTATAGGACAATTGTCCAAATACTGGGAATAAGTAGTGAGGCCACAGTAATTGTGCTAGGCGCACTTTGATCCGGACGTAGATGCAAATGAAAGGTATCGAGATTTTTGAGATTAATGTCATCGAATTTAAGGGACATGTGCGTTAAGTTAAGAGAGGAAAGATTAGGCGGTGGCATGATTAAAAGAATTGGTCGACCAACACTCGAAAGTTGGGTCGACATTATTGTTTCATGATAAGAAATGGAATCCGAGTTAGGTTTGATGAGGTTGACCCCTTTGAGGGATATTATTTCTGCATGACTATGGGTTGTAATCGTTAATTGGTCCTCTATTGGAAAAACTGCAAGTAAACAATTTGTGTCAGGAACAATAGAAATATAATTATTTGATAATCGTAATTTGGTAAATTGACAATCAAATGTGGAGCCATTAATTAAAACATGTTGTTCGCATTCAGAATTGACGTAGGAGAGCAATTCCGTGTTACAGTAAAATATTTCGTTACGTAAAAACGTTGTGCCGTGATGTCTGATGTTGTGCAATTTCATGGTTACCAAATCTCGAACGTGCTCGTAAAGTTTACATCTATCGTTTATTTTGTCGTATAATCTTCGGGATGAATTTACTGAAGTAATAAGTACAGAGTAGTTTGAATTTAAGTTGTCGTCTGCTATGAATAAGTCAGTTAATTCGTAGTAGTGCGTCAGGACGTGTTCATAGTCTTCAAGTTTAGCGGGTCCGATATTGATGGGGACAATCCCTCCACTGCGGTCAAGGTTTCTAATCTCGGCACACGAAGAGATCGCAATCAGTAAATATCTGTAAAGGAAGGTAAGGTTGATAATTGGTACTTGTATTCTAATAACTACTTCCTAGGCCATCCGTCAGGCCATTTATCCTCTTCTGAATCTGGTTCAGCTGTAGTGGGGTTTTTGAGTTTTCTGGGCCTCTTTACATTGGACTAGTGAATTTTTTCTTTAGTGTTGTGGTGACGTGGTATGATTTGGCCGGTTTTTCTAACGGGATCGGTCTCCTTCATTTGCTCTTTATTGTATAGGTTTTTGGTTTTACTCATTTTCTGTCTGTTTTTGACGTAGATAGTAGAAGGGATTTCAGGGATGTCTTCCCTGGTTCTATTCCGTCTGTTAATTATATTTTCTTTGGATTGATGGCAATGATCTTGTAATTGTGAGTAAACTATGGCCATTTTGTCTTTATGTTTCGTCAGATAATCATTGGCTATAATTTTTTCAGTGTTCAACTTGAGTAAATACTCTTGACTGATGTGGCCATAGAGAAGTTCGAAAGGGGTTAGTCCCGTTGTCGAATGGATCGAATTGTTGTAAGCTATTAATGCATATTTCACTTTGGTCACCATAGAATCGCATGAAAATTCTTTCCTATTATTAAGGAATCGAATGTGTTCTATCAAAGTGGAATGAAGTCTTTTCAGAACTCCATTACTATTGGGGTTTTGGCTGCAAATGAATGAATGAATGGATGAATGAATGAATGAAAAACATGTTTTTATTTGCCAAATAACATACAAATAGGTTTGCAATGAAACATGATTTCGGCTATGGTATAATTTACCTTCAGCCGGAGTTCACCTTTTTTAAATTTGATTATTTATATTATTTTAATTTGATGATTTGTAATAAATTGTATTGCTTATGTTTATATATTTTTAGTTATAATGTACATATTATTGTATTTATATCTATATATTTTTTCTTTCTTTTTTTTCTTGTTGTTAATTGTAATTAAATTCATTTACTAGTAGGCGCCTGTATTCCCAGGCCGCCTTTACAAACCTGCATAAGCCCAGCCATTCCCCTCCATTGAGTGTCTCTATCAGCTCCGCTCTAGTAAGAGCACTCTTACCCAAGTACAGCCTCCTGTGGCACGCCAGTATTGGGCATCTGGCCAGGAAGTGCTCCGTGTGCTCAGTTTCCCTTGTATTACATAGAGCACACAGATATATCCTTTCTTGGATCCAAGGGATGTAATTAAGGTGGAGTAGCTCTCCACGGCATTTTAAAACACATGAGACATTCTGAGGGTCCAAGCCATGTGCCAGCACATTAATATCATGCCTCAACTCTTTATACAGGCTGTGGAATTGGCCGTCCTGGCATCTTCGCTCCAAGTCCAATCTATTGTCTGCTAGCGTTCCCGTGATTAGTGATTGTAGGGTCGACGCCAATCCACATCCACGCTCCCAACTGAAGGGTTCTCCACTTCCGTAATGGTTGGCGTACGATTCCCAGGTTGTTACCCATTCCACCTTATTATCTATTGCGTATTCCGCTGAAACTCTGGAGTATCTGGAAGGGGACGATCTCAGTGTTTTGATAATAAATTCACCATTCAATCTCAGCACGGTTGTGAACAGCATGTTGAAGTCGGTTTCCAAAAAGAGCATGTAATTGGGCGTATTGGGGGGGAGGTTGAACATTTTCTTGATGAAGAAGCGTTGTACCCTCTCTATTTGGTCGTACTTCTTGTACCCCCAAGTCTGGCAGCCGTAGCACAGCGTAGCCTGCACAACTGCCCCAAAGATGTCCAGTTTGGAGTTCAACGGGACCTCTCTCGCCATGAACAATCTGGACCAAACTGAGTTTATACTCATTTTGGCCAGAGACTCTCTTTCTTGCAGGTGTTTGATAAGTGAGAGGTCGTTGTGGAACCAAATTCCTAGGTATTTATAATCTCTGGCAATCGTGATCACTTCTCCATGCCACGTCCAGGATTCTTCCCTACTGGGTCTTCCCCATCTACGTCGAAATATAACCACGTTGGTTTTCTGCAGATTGATGGTCAAACTCCACATTTCCAGGAAAGCAGCAAGGTTGTTGAGCATTGTCTGCAGCACAGAAGGACTGTCTCCAATCAACACGATATCATCTGCAAACATAAGACAGTTAATTATGTTATTCCCTACCCGTACTCCGCCCCCGACAGCCTCTGGGAGATCACACAGATAAGCGGCAAACAAGATGGGACTGGCAGGGCAGCCCTGTCTGACTCCTGACGTTGAGAGGAAGCGCTGAGAGATCACACCATTGGCCAAAACGCGGACATAAGTTTCCCCATAGAGACATCGTAGAGCTTGGATAATCCTCGTTGACAGGCCAATACAGCTAAGTTTGTAGAAAAGAGCCTCTCTGTTCACGCTGTCAAAAGCTGATTTTAGGTCCACGAAGCAGCAATACGTTTTTTGATTGGATTTGAATCTGCCCTCTATTATATTTCTCAGAGTGAATATGTGGTCAAGAGTGGAGTATCCTTTGCGGAATCCTGCCTGGCTCTCTCTTAGTATCGAGTTCATCTCTGCCCAGTTCTCAACTCTTTTTGCTAATAGCCCCACATATATTTTCGTCATTGCGTCAATGCAGAACAGTCCCCTATAGTTACTGGGTTCTTCTCTCTCACATTTCTTATAAATAGGGAAGACTAACGACTCGCTGAACTAAGCATCAAGGGTACCGTTTTTATAGAATTGGTTGAAATTGCTCAGTAGCTGATTTAGAAATATGTCTGGGGCGTTTTTATAAAACTCATAGGGTATGCGATCGTGACCTGGAGCCTTGCCGTTTTTCGTTGCATCAATTACTGTTCTGAGTTCGTTGAGGGTGAAAGGGCCGTCCAGCGAATCTTCCACCACAAGAGGTGGGGCATAATGAAAAACCTGTGTGGCCCGTGATGGGTTGTATAATATATCAAAATGTCGCACCCAATCGTCCATTTGCAAATAAGGGGTGACCTTGGGGTTCTTGGATCTGAATTGGGCAGCAGATGCCAGAATTCTCTTGAGTCCCTGATTCCAGTAAACTTGATAGCAATATTTCCCAAAAAACCCACCCGCTTTGTAACCGTGAGTCTTTTGTACTCTTTATTCGCCTCAATGTACTTTAATCGCACCAGTTCTGACTCAGATTTCTCATAGAGTCTCAGGAGTCTAAAAGATCTAGCCCGCAGCCTGTAGCACTCCAGGTCGAACCATGGTTCTCGAGGTATGAATTGGGCAGGTCTCGTGGTGTCATTTCCGTGATGCGAGCACTTCATTATTGTTTCCTTCAGCTCATCTGTCGTGGCAGAGTCGACAATACTCATAGTTGCTGATTTCAAATTAGTCTTGTAGTTTTTCTTGTCGTTCTCTGTCCATTTTAATGGGCCTGGGAGTTTGTTTTCTGCCCTGACGACGGTTGGGATGGTAAGAGTGAGAACTTGTGGGAGGTGATCTGAAAATATTCTAGCTTGTATTTTATAATCATATAGATGGATTATAAACGGCATATAGACGGCAGGTCCATGGGCACACATGTCAGATCAATGATGGAGGAGCCTCTCGAGCCGACAGTAGTGAGGTAGTACCCCCATGGCAACTTCACGGTCAAGGTCGTGGGGAGGGGGTAGTAGCCGAGCATATTTTCAAGGTCAAGATCGTGGGGGAGCACATTTTCAAGGTTACTGACATAGGTAGTTCGCCTCGTCATTTTCAAGGTCATTGGCCGTGATATGAGATGTTTTCAAGATGAGATGTTTTAAAGATGAGACGTCAGCATCCATGTAAACAATAAGCATCTTTGACATTAAGATATGGACCCAGCATCTGTAGCTCTTAGGCACTCTTCATAGGAACTGATAGTTCGCTTCGTCGTTTAGATGCCAGCATCCGTGTAAACAATAAGATATAACTCTAATTATAAGCTGGTAGTTCGCTTTAGATCCTGTCATCTTTAAATCTGGAGATGGTTCACAACGGTCCAGCATCACTTGCGACTTCGTTTTACGTAAATAATGAGACAGACCTCTAATTAAAACGCCGACGCTCCTCGGCCCGTACGAACTGATAATCGCTATCACTCGAGTTCCTATCGCTACCTAATTTCCATTCTCACACTCACCATGAGTTCGATAGTTCGTACCTCTAATTAAAAGGAGTTTTAAATCCTACGAGGTGAGCGTTCTATCAAAGGATGTTATTCTATTATTAAGGAATCGAATGTGTTCTATCAAAGTGGAATGAAGTCTTTTCAGAACTCCATTACTATTGGGGTTTTGGCTGTAAATGAAGTGAATGTCTATTTTATGAACTGACAGGAATTCCTTGACCAGTGAGGAGTCAAATTCTGCACCATTATCAGATACTATTGTCTTAGGTATTCCATGATGGGTGAAGAAGGTAAGAAGGCTTTTTTACTACTTCTAGGCTGTTATTTGACGTTATGTAATAAGCTTGAGCATATTTGGAAAAGGAATCGATAATTGTTAAGAATTTAGTTCCGTCGAGAGTGAACTTGTCAATGTGCACGATTTCCAGGGGTCTAGCGGAAGTTGGGGTGATATTAAATTTTGGTTTTATCGGGTTACGATCATATTTTGTTATTAGACATGCTTCGCATCGATTAATGAAGTCTGTTACTGATTTTTTCATGTTGGGCCAAAAATATACTCGTTTTAATTTTTCATAAGTTTCCTCGATTCCCCTATGATTCGTTTTTCCAATATGGTAGTTGGTAATTATCTCATTGACCTGTTCAAGATCGTTTACATCTTGGCTAAACGTAGAATATTTTGTCATTTTAATGGTTGATTCCCTAAATACTCTCATCATGATCGCGGTGAATTCATTATAAATTAATCCTTCTTCATCATTTTGGAAATATATGCCATAATTAACATCGGGACGAATGTATTGTTTAACAAATTCTATTGTTTCATTTGTAAAATTTTCCTTAGACAATTCTACCATTATCCTGGTTTTGTTATCAAAAGGTTTCAATATCTTCGTTGGTTTAGGTTTACCATCTACAACCTTAAGAATGATCTGGTTACGGCAATGATTTACTGGGCTCTCGTTTATTGGTATAGTCAGTAACGTATTCCCTTCGGCGTTTGAATGAACAGTATTAACAGAGTCCGAATCGCGCTGCGTCGGGTTGACCACGACTTATTGGCTAATGGTGAGGAGAGGTTGGTTTAATTCTTCCATTAGCTGTTGTAAGTCAGGAGAAGAGTCACTATCATTTATTGTTTCTAAAATTCTGTCCAAATCAATAGATGCTGGTGTTGCTGGATTGAGGTTTGCCGAGGTAGAGGGGATGGGGTCGGTTTCATTACTATTTAACTCTATTCTGGATAGAGCATCAGCCACGAAATTAGTCGAACCGGGTTTATATTTGATTGTGAAATCGTAATCATTCAATTTGAGACGCCACCTAAATAATTTGGAATTGCAGTCTTTTAATCCAAAAAGCCATTGAAGCGGTTTATGATCTGTATATAGCGTAAATTTTCGGCCATAAATGTAGGGGCGGAAGGTTTTTACTGCAAAAAGGACAGCAGATAGTTCCTTTTCAACAGTCGGAAGATCTGCTCCATTCGTGAATTGACTTAGAACAGCTCCTAGAGCAACATCACTAGCATCACATGTGACATGGAATTCTTTTTCGAAATCAGGATATTTTAGGATAGGGGCGTTGGTGAGAAGGGTTTTGCAGTATTCAAAACATTCCTTGTACTCTAGATTTTCAAAATTTACTGAATTTCTTTTCTTTAAGCAGTTAGTGAGAGGTTTAGTAATTTTTGCAAAGTTGTTAATGAATTTTCTATAGTAGCCGAGTAATCCTAAAAATTGTTTTATCTCTTTTTTAGTTTTTGGGAGCGGGAATTTAGAGACTGCTTCAATTTTGAGGGGATTTGGGCGCACTCCTTCTGGAGTAATGATATGTCCGAGAAAGCTAATTTCTTTTCTAAGAAATTCGGTCTTATCTAACTGAATTTTTAAATTTGAGTCGCGGAGTCTTTTGAATCCCTTTTTAAGTCTATCGCAATGTTTTGTAGGCTCACGCTGTAAATTAAAATATCATCTAGATAAACGAGACATATTTCATTTTGTAAACCGCGAAGAACATTTCCCATGAGGCGTTGGAATGTGGGTGGTGCGTTCCGGAGACCCATCGGCATGCGAAGGAACTCGTAATGTTCGTTATCAGTCGAGAAGGCCGTCTTAGGGATGGACTCCTCGTCTAACTCGCATTGATAAAACCCAGACTTTAAATCTAAACTAGTAAAATATTGACATCGCCCTAATTTGTCAAGCAGATCCGTGATGTTAGGCAGACGAACTTTGTCCGAAATGGTTTTCTCATTCAATTTTCGATAGTCAATGACAATCCGGTACTTAGGTAGGTACACCTGATGCATCGAGTTTTTTTGGAACCACCCATAGAGGGGCGTTATACGGGGAATTTGAGGGGCGGATAATATTTTGTTCCATCATTTCATCCATCTGTCGTCTTATCTCATCTTTGTATATGTTCGGGTATCTGTTTGGATAGAGTTTGGGAGTAAGACATAAGCTAAACAGTCTTTGTTGAACAGATTCATCAAGTCGATGAATTCGGGGGGCTGGTTGAATCTAAAAAATCATTTGTTTGTTCGTTTGGCGATTCAATAGCCAAATTACTCAATTCATAATTTACTTGGGCCATTTCCGAATAGTCAGGTTGAAACCCAAAGGCTCCGTCTACCGCTTCGGGACCGTAATATGGGGCTTCCTGAAGTTGTGCAAACGGATCAACCAACCCATTTTCCATATAGTAGTAGTCAGAGGTTGGGTCAGCACCTTTGGCCTGAATCATATTGAAGTTAGAGTTTTTAGTAGAGATGGACATCGGGGTTGGTTTAAAGAATTTGTTATTAGGTTGAAATTTTTGATGTTGGGGTTTGGATACCGAGGGAGGATTTTGATTTCGGAATCCTTGTTGATTAGGGGGTCTATTAAAATTTTGGTTTTGCGGAGGGTACCGAGGTTGGTAGTTGTAATACGGTCTCGGAACCGGGTAATGAACAACCGGTTGGTACGGCATTCTTGGAACAGGAGCTGGGGCGAAGCTAGGAAGGCGAGGTGGCTTTACTTGAGGAGATAACACTTGCTTATCTTTTGTCTTCGGTCGTAAGTTGAAGTCATTGGTCAGCATGCAAAGAGCATCTCCAAGAGTGGACGGGGATTTTGTGACAAGTAGACTGCTATATGGTTCATTTATACCGTGCGTGAAAACTCGCAAGGCTAAATCTTCCATCAGTCGTATTAAATAAACTTGTCCCTCACTAAGGTGTAACTGGATGTACGCAATTTGAGCGTTTAGGACAGCTATTATTCTGTCATGAAACGCGAAACAATCCTCGTTTGAGTTTTGTTTCATGCTTGATACTTCCATTATGAGGGCCACGGCATCTCGCTTGTCTCTGTAAGTTGTTATTATGGCCTCCCTGAGTGCGGGGTAGGTTCCTATAGCATTCGCATAAACTTTTTCTGCAACCGCGGGGCTTAATTTTGATAAAAATGTGGACAATATCAAATCGTTCTGGAAACTATCGGGATCCGTTACATCGTAAAATCTATTATAAATTTTATCACACTGCCTGATAAATTTTGGTAAAGTGAGAGGTTCGCCATTAAATTGTGGTATAAGTTTGTCATATTCTGATTTATAACATTCTATTGCTGGAGATCGCTGATGAACTGATTCTGATTCCTGATGGTGATGATGAGGTAGTCCCTCAGGAATTGGGTTAAGTGCTTCCCGTAGCATTGACGCGGCTCTTGGGGGTTCAGTAGGGGGCAATGGAATGTCAGCGGGGTTCATTCTGTGAAGTTTTCTTAAATGTTCCCAGTCCCAAAAGTTCACTGGGTGTTTGTTCGAATTAAATTTTGGAATGATGGATTTTAGACTTGTATTGACGTGAAGATTCTTATACTAACTTATTAGTATTGTTATATTGTCGTTGTTTATACGTAGTTTTACAAATAGTATTATTCAAAGAAATGCTGGGGAGGTGTGTACAGCAACACAGGGTGTCCAGTCGGTTATTGCTCCGCTGGGGAGGTGCACACAGCAACGCAGGGTGTCCAGTCACTGTAGAGGAATATGGAGTATAATTAAATTGATGTTATTATTTTAAAAAAAATGCTGGGGAGGTGCGTACAGCAACACAGGGTGTCCAGTCGGTTTTTTGGCGGACCGCTGGGGAGGTGCACACAGCAACGCAGGGTTTCCAGTCACTGTTTAAAAATATTGATTAAATGTAATTAATCTTATGAAGTAGTGCCGGGGAGGTGTGTACAGCAGCACAGGGTATCCAGTCGGTTATTTCGGGCCGCCGGGGAGGAGTACACAGTAACGCAGGGTATCCGGTCACTGAATCTAGATCTTACGATCGCTGGGGAGGTGTGATTTTAATCGTCCGTTCACAACAACGCAGGGTATCCAGTCGATTTATCGATAAAGATACACTCCAAGAGGGTAGGTTTACAGCAAAACCTAGCCCTTTATTATATAGCTCAATTAATTAGCACTGAGTTCGATTGCACTTCTATTCACGCAGCACAACTAAATCCAGTGGTTTGTTTCGCTTGAGACGTCGGATTTCACCTTCGTTGTCCAAAACGTAGAGCATCTCCGGGTTCTCGTGTTTGTGGAGGCGATGTTCATGCTTCCTTGCGTATTTTGCAATAATTTCATTGACGGTCTCCATCCTCAAATCTCGATGAATATCATCGTTTCGCATGTACCAAGGGGCTCCAACTATACTTCTAAGTATTTTATTCTGAAAGGTTTGGATTTTCTTAATATTTGATTTCTTGGCACAGCCCCAGATCTGTATCCCATAGGTCCAAATAGGGCGAAGGATCTGCTTATATATAAGCAGTTTGTTGTGAAGAGAGAGATGGGAATTCCTTCCCATTAGCCAATACATCCTTCTGTACTTAATTTTAAGTTCTTCTTTCTTCTTTTCTATGTGTTTATTCCAGTTTAATTTGGAGTCAAGTGTCAAACCCAAGTATTTAACTGCTTCAGTATGCGGTATTTTATTCGAATTGATCTCAACATCCAAGATTGGGACTTTTCGGTTAGTGAAGTTGATGTGGGCTGATTTTGATTCGTTCAGCTTCATTCTCCACATCTTGGTCCACTTAGAAACCTCAGTAGTAGACGTCTGTAGTTTGCGTGTTGCAGCTTCTATATCATCTCCAACAGAGAGGATAGCCGTATCATCTGCAAAGGTGGCAACAGTTGTGCCTTCTTGTTGGGGTAAGTCCCGTGTGTACAGGAGGTAGAGTACTGGCCCTAAAACACTACCCTGCGGGACCCCTGCTTTTATGGGCTTCAAGCCGGAGTATTGGTCATCTTGCTTCACCCTGAAATGTCTATTTTCTAGGTAGGACTTCAGTAGTAAGTAGTACTGTCTTGGGAGATCCCTGTGCAGTTTGTACTCTAGTCCCTCGTGCCAAACCTTGTCAAAGGCTTGAGCCACATCCAAGAAGATACTGGCACATATTTTTTTACCTTCAAGGGCCCTCTCAATTATGTTAGTGATTCGATGGACTTGATCTATTGTAGAGTGTCGTTGTCTGAATCCGAATTGGTGATTTGGGATCAAATTTCTATCTTCTATTAGTGGTTTAAGTCGTTTAAGAAGCAGCTTTTCGAACAGTTTCGACATAACGGGGAGGAGGGATATTGGCCGGTACCCCGTCTTCTCGTTTAGCGACTTTCCTGGTTTGGAGATCATAATGACTTCCGCAACCTTCCATTGGGATGGTACATGTTTCAGCCTAAAGATAGCATTGATTATGTGAAGCAATTTAAGTAATGCCTTTTCGGGGAGCTCCTTCACTATACGACCTGATATCAGGTCGTAACCGGGAGTCTTTTTAGCATTAATGTTGCTTTTAATTTCATCTTTAAGTTCTTTCAGTGTAACTGGCAGTATTTCGAGTTCGTCCGTTTTTACTGTCCGAGTTGTATTTTCGTCTGGTGATTGATTTGGTAAAGGTTGAAAAGTTTGGAAGAGATGCTCTGCAAAGAGATGTGCTTTTTCTACATTACTTCTGGCCCATGACCCATCATCCTTTTTAATTGGGGGTGAGATAACTTTGGGTCTTTTAATGTTTTTAGTTACCTTAAAGAGAGAATACTCCGTATCTTTCTCTGCAGTCAGATTACTCAGAAAATGTTCAACTGATTCATTTTCCATGGTTCTAATTAGATATTTAAGTTTATTAGTATATCTGTTGAGTATAGTTTTGTTTTCAGACGTTCTATTATTTTTCCACTTTCTCCTTGCTCTTCGTTTCGCATTCAGGAGATTCCTCAATTCCAATGGATATAATTTCAGATCGTCACAATTGTTGTTTTGTTTTACTGGCGTACTTTGCCAGGCTGCTTGTTGTATGTTATTAATAAAAAGGTCAAGTTCGTCTTCTATTTGTTCTGGTGTTTTCAGAGGTACTTTCAGTGTAATTGATGTTTCCAATTGCTGCCGAAAACAGGCCCAACAAGTTTTTCTATTGAACAAACTCGGAGTTTTTTCTTTCAGAATCACTTTTTCACTGACTGTTACAATAACTGGTGAGTGATCAGAGGGTAGCTCGTCACTGTCTTCAACATTTATGTATCCACTTGAGATACCTCTGCTTATAAAAAAGTCAATTAGGTCAGGAATTTTGTTAGCATCCGTGGGCCAGTATGTAGGCCTTCCAGATGAGTGGAAATCGCACTTGAATACAGATGCTGCTTCATAGAGTTCTTTGCCTTTTGACGTAGTTAACCGTGAACCCCAGTAGGTATTTTTGGCATTATAGTCTCCTCCGATAATGAAGTTGTTTCCTAACGTTTCGAAAAGGCCTGTGTAGTCAACTTTCTTCAAGTTATGCCTAGGGGGACAGTAGATCGCTGCGATTCTGAAGCATTTGTTTTTAAGTTGCACACTAACCGAGGTAACTTGCATTTTTTCTTCCTCAATTTTCGGTTCTTCATGGTGCACGATGTTCTCTTTAATTATGATTCCCGAGCCTCCTCTAGCTTTATTGCTGGGGTGTATTGTGTGGTAGCAAACGTACCCTCTTATTTTGATGTAAGAAGAACGAGTAAAATGGGTCTCAGAAACGAGTAAAATATCTATCTTATTAGAACGAAGGAATACTTCAACTTCTTTGGTGTGATTCAATAATCCATTTGCATTCCATGTTGCTATTCTTAGTGTTAGTTCCATCATATTATTCCGTAGTTGGTTAGCCCTTTTTCTAGTTTGGCTATTCTCTCGAATAACAGCTTATTGGTATGATTTTGTTCATTCAATCTTTCTAGAATTTGGGCTAGCATTTTTTCAGTGCTCGACACAGTCACCTCTTTTTTTGCAACGACATTAGCGTATGAAGCCTTAGAATTAGAAATGCCTGACGTTATTGTAGTGAGCGATTTCCGCCTGCTACCACTTCTTTCAGTAGAGAGATTCCGTCTACTGGATTCTTTCACTTGGGGTTTAGTGGCATTGTTTCTCATTCTTTGTAGCTCTTTAGCTACTTCGCAGCCGCGATAATTTGCAGGATGATTTCCTCGACAATTTACGCATTTGGGAGTATCGGCCCTGTCTAGGGTGCATTCAGCTGTAATGTGTTGTCCAGCACATTTCACACATGCTGGTTCCTTTCCACAGTAGGATTGAGTGTGGAGGTAGCTTTGGCATTTTTTGCATTGAGGGATAAGTTTGGAGGCATTCTTTAATGGCTCAATCTTTACAATTATGTTGAATCTTTACAATTGTTTTTGATGAAATTTTCATTGTGCGGGTTGGGGTGTAGATGAAATAGCCTTAATATTATGTATTTTGATTATATCTTCGTTCTTTTCAAATGTTAACATAAATAGAGGAAGGGGTTTTTGAAAGGTTTCAATTACACCTCTCTCATTTTTCTTTTTTTCTTTTTTGAGTATGTTGGTTACATCTAGAATGTTAAAACCTTGATTTTTTAGGTCTTCGATAATTTCATTTTTTTCACATGAAGCATGTAAACCTCTAGCCATAACCTTAATTGGTCTGTCAGCTTTATCTTGGTACGTGTACCATTGTTTTTTCTCTGTTCGTAGTTTTTCCGTGATCAATTTCCAGTTTTCACGAGACTCTACGTTGATTTTCCATACATCATTGTTAAGTGCGGTAATTTTAAATTTCTCTTTAGGGATGTCCCTAATGATGTCTTTGACGGACGAAAAGCTCTTTAAACCTATAAGATTTATGGGTGGAGGAGGTGGATCCTTTTTGGGCTTGTTTTCTAATGTTTTGGTGGCATTTTTGCCAAGCTTAGGTTTGTTGGAGGCCTCAGCCTCTATTTCTGGTGATGAGCCAGCTTTGCGCTTTTTACGGGACCTTTTCAAGATCCAATCAGTTTCTCTTTCGAGATCGTCCTCATCCGTGCTGTAAGACTTAGGAGCATGGGATTGAGTCGATTTGGGTACCCCTTGCTTGTCCTCAAGAACTTTTAAATTTTGATTTAAAATTGAAATTCGATTATTAGCTTGACTAAGGTAATCGCATAGAGAAGCTACGACACTATACAAATTGTTGAATGCATCACTTACATGGGCATCCACACTTCGGATCGCGTTTGTAGCCTCACGGTGTTGCAATAATTCTTGCCTTGTTTTTGCAACAATCTCCTCGATTGTTACATCATCGCTCGGGTCATCCATCTCGTAGTGTAAACATTCCCGGGCACTGAACTAGCTACTGAGCACTGTTTATTTCTTTAAACGAGAAAACTCTCCGATGTTGACTCTCCGAGTTCCCTACTCTAGTTCTGTCGAACGGCACCTTAGAGTTTTGGATGAGTCAAGATTTGTCTGGAGTGACCTTTGGACGAGGCGGGAAGCGCCGGATTCCAGCGTCAACGGGAGAAGTCGTCTGTAACTAAAACTGCGGAGTAAAAATACGAGCGAAGGGCGCGGCAGACCGATTCAACTTCGTCACCGCATTTTTCTCTACGTCCGGTCGTTTGAAAATAGAAAAACCGAAACCGTCGGCGCTACCGAAACTTCGATCTGCCCCATTGGTCTGGTCGAGATGACTCTAGTTTGTCGAATTATCGTTAATTAGGTCGTTGGTGATCACCAAAAGGTGATACTACGTGATGAATAACTTTTTACCCGGCATTTTCCACGATGTAATAAAAGTAGGAAAGGGCAGAGTTGTGTATTAATTAATTGCGTTTTTTATTTCATTTCCATTTTTCAATTGTGATTTTGCAACAGCAATTGAATGCAATATGCATTTCCAATAGCGACATCTCATTTCTTAATAATTTAAACACGAGAGTAGATGACGTTTGCTATAGAATCTCCGACTTACTTAGCGTACCGTAGAATACCCGCAATAGGGACTGGATCCAGAATATGGACGTTATTGGTAGAACGAGATTGAAATAGAGACGGTTAGGATTCCATTTGGGTAAAATGATGCTTTCTGCGTGGAATGGTTCCATCGGTATGTCTTCCAGTGATCCTTTAATAAGGACGGGATGATGAAGCGTTTGCCGCCTTTTGTTGCCAGGTAACGCTCAACAGTTAATATCGTTGTTTTTGCTACCCTCAAAAACTTCTGCTAGAACTTGGGTATAATTATGTTTGGTAAGTTTCTGCATTTATTATTGGGTTACTATACATCTCACGATACAAACACCGTTTCCAGGTTTAAAAAAGGTTGTTTTTATAACTTACAATGTCGATATTTGTCAGAAAAGTCATTTTTTCGATGTTGTGAGCCTTAATAGAGACATTCAAACATTCACGATCTTATCATTTTCCTTGTCACCAAATATTTTCCTAAAGCAACTAATTACTTACCTTCCATGTCATCTTTCCTTGATTAATCATGCCGTCTGACTCTATAAGAGTTCGCCCATATATAAGGCACCCAAAAGAGAAAATTGAGCGTGCACTGCAGCGGCTGGTCAGTGGCGAATCAATTAGGCAGGTCAATTCTGAGTTCTCTAACTTTTTTTTCGTAAACATATATCTCCCATTACATTTTATACTATTCTTGTTAAAATTATACATTTTTTTAAAGAAAAACCTTGTCCCTATTGATGAAATGGATGATATAAATTGATTTTTGAAGAAAAATTCGGAGTGTCCCTATTCCGGAACCTATCCCCTCAATCGGGACAGTTTTTGAAAATGAAAAGAAAAAACGAAGGGAATTCATTTTTATAGCTTGAGAGAGAAAAAACATTTATTGATCATTATATGGGGTGGAATGTTGGGTTAGTTGGGATTTGTGAAAAGTATAAATTGATATGGCAAAAGCTCGAAGTGGTATGCCAGAAGTTGAAATTGAGTCGCCGAAAGTTTAAATTGAGATGCCAAAAATATTAAACTTGATTTGTGCCAAAGGTTCAAATTAATTTGCCAATATTTTCAATTTGATAATATGCCAAAAATTCATTTTTATTGATTTTCCAACGTCATTATGTCCTAGTTACTCTGTAAAATGCAAAATGAGGGTTCAAAGTGACGAAAACCAAGTTTTTCTGTAGAATAGTAGTGGAAAACCTCTCAAATCTGTCCCTATTGCAGGCATTCTACGATACTTTGTAAAACACTAAGTTTATTGCACTACTTTTAGGATTGCACAAATAAGCATGATGGTTTGTTTTTCCGAAGTCCCGCAGCGTTATCCAAGACATTGAGCATTTCTGTTTCTCGTGTTTGTGGAGACGTTGCTACTTAACAAATGTTTGATGGTTGATGGAGTTCTCGGAAGCAGTGGCGTAACGTTTTTCAGCGCCCCCCCCCCCCCCCGCAAAATATTATCGGGGCCCCACCCCATAATGGTTTTTTTTTTGGCGAAGCGTGCACTTTTTCAACGGTCATCGTACGATACGCTACGATAACCTAACTAAAAATACATAATATAATATACATAATTTAACCTACCTTTACGAACTCGAGACTTCTAGTCTACGTAGCAAACTTTTGGATGACCGTGTGTTATAAAAGTCAACTTTTTTCCAGAGACACATCAGTTCCTTCAGTCATTTTTGGTTTATTATCCAATAATAAACCATTTGTAATCGCTCTTGAAAAAAAAAATTTTAACCTCCCCCCCGTGAAAATTTCATGGTTTACGTTTCAAAGGGTGTAGAATCCAAATCTGCAATACAAAATTTTCCGTCCGTCCGCCGTATGCACAATTTCTCCCAAATGGCTGGACCAAAAACTCTGAAATTTTCAGGAAAAATCAATATTGGTCCGACAACGCCCCAATTCTTTAGCCAGCACTCTCACTTAATTTAAAGTGCCGTTTAAGGGTTGTCAAAGTTTTGTAAAATCCCTAAAAACCTAAAAAAAAGTCAAGGCGGCATAAATTTAGACTTTTTTTGAGGAACTTTCCTTGAGGAATCGAATGAGCCCTTCCCCAGGTCCGTAGCGCAAACCATTCCCGATGTATGGCCCGATTTATGGTGCTAAAATTTGCGTTATTTTGGTTCATTATTGTTTCTATTTTGATTGCAGTAACCTAGTGATGTAGTGAACGTGGATACTGGAGTGAACTCCTAAAAGGGTTTATAGCCGATACACGGGTTGAAGTATTCTGATAACCATAAAAAAACGCTGCAAATTCTTTCACTGGGGTTTATTATTCAATTGGCTTGCGTTCATGATTTGAATTTCTACTAAGCTTTGGAGTGTGCATATTTCACAGGATAGAGCGATTATTGAATTTCAGTAAGCACGCAAAAATGATCAACTGATCAATCCAAATAGGTATTTTGGTTGAGAACAGATTTACGTGCTTTATTCATATCTCCCGAAATTCAATAATCGCTCTAACACCTGTGAAACAGGGACACTCCAAACCTTAGTAGAAATGCCAAACATGAACGTTAGCCAATTGATAATAAACCCCAGTGAAAGAATTTGCAGCTTTTTAAGTATCAATATGGTATACAATTTATATTACAACGATTCGAATCAAAAACATGATGAAAAACATTCAACTCCGCACCATCCACGTAGTACGCACCTTCGCAACTCTGACACCTTAGCTACTTTACACTCTTCCTCACCTGGTTATAAATAAAACCAAAAGATGATTGATCAATGAACCCACATTACCGTTGATGTTTATAAACTTGATGTTACATAATATAATTTTTCTGTGTATCGTTCGGTAGTTCCGCTTTATTCTTTAAAATAAAATAAAAAAAAATAATAAAAGAATTTTGCTAGAGCGGGCCCGTTCCCGGGCCCCCTTGTAGCCCGGGCCCCGGGGGTGTACGTTACGCCCCTGCTCGGAAGCCCAAGTTATCAAGATACTGAGTGACCCTGATCATTGGCCAAGATGGGCAGCATACTGTAAAACAAGAACCTGCATGTTCTTCTTGTACATAACATACAACAAAAAGTTTCCTGGAGTTACAGGAAACTTCTCGTCGCTGAGTCAACTACAACAAAATGGGGATGCCACTGTATATTTAAGTTTTGAGATCGTAGTTTGGTGTTTATTTGTAGTTATGAATAGGATTCAAGTAAAATTCAATTATACTTATATGTTGAAAGAAAAGAGTTATTTACGTAATTATCAACGATGAAATATACAGGGTGTTAACCTGAGGAACCGACCACACTTCTATGAGGAACGTTTTGTCAGAAATGAGTTGTAGAATCTATTCCTAGCCTGTGGCATTTTTCTCTGGTTAAAAAATATATTATGTTGTTAGGCTCTAAATCGCGAAACGATGAGTTTAAATTATTCTTATTATATTTATTGTTCTGTGGGTCATTCTAAAATTATTGATGATTGTGAGAGCAAACAAAATCTCAAAATTAAACTTCGATTTTCGAAATGTTGTTGGCCCCTTCCGATTCCCGAACGTGTGTTTAGACACAACCTACAGTGAGCGCTCACTTTACTGTATAGTTTTGAAGATATAGAATTTTAGGAATTCGGGGGAATATTCCTTCTTGTAGGCGTGAGAACAGTTGTAGGTTGTGAGAAAAACGTCGTTGTAGAGTGTTTGATTGTAAGGGTGTTTCGTCCTGTCTATTAGCTGTCCGTAATCGTTTCGTGATTGATGGTTGACAGCCTCGCCAAGAATCAATCTTTGCCGAATTTTGTACATCTTAGAATGTACCACAGATTACATCTAATGAACATATACAAGGGATTTACGTAGATGGGTTATCACATATAGGAACAATAAACCTTTGTGTAATAATTTGCAGCGTTTTAAACTGATCAAACGGTCTTATTTTCAATTCCTATAACCAATTCTCACAACCTACAATTACGAATATCATATTTTTTGTAGGGCGTGAGATTGTAGGTTGTGAGGTTGTAGATTGTGAGAATTAAGAGGTTATGATGAGATGCCAGGGACTGTGTGGCTGATTGCTGGATGGAAACAATGTAATATCAAACTTGACATTAAGCTTGATAGTCACTCACTGGTCTTACCCAAAATGACCAACTTCTCGAGGAGCAGCACTGTTTTAGGATATGAGAATGTATACAAGCACAAAATTTATTGCACTCAACGAATTTTCGGAAAGGCAGATCACAACTGATGAAAAACAAATAAGAAGCCAGGGAAAGCCATGGAAAAACCGCCGAGTTTTTCTTGTAAACCAGATCCTCATAGAGTTACAGCATTGCATACTAAATTCAATAAGGAAGCTCAATAAATCAGAGTACAATACCGGTGTTTTCAAACGTTTATATTAATTAACAGGATCAGTAACATATTCACTTCGATTTTTTAGGGGCTGTGGGTTTCTTGGTAGGTTTGGCTACTTTTTTGTCTCCTTTGGCGGATCTGCTCTTCTTGTTGAGCCTCTTGAGGTGGAGAAAAGCGGTCGTCCTCATCTCGTTCCTAATAGAGCGATCGTTGTTCAGCTTGAACCGGTCAAAGTCTGTCAGTTCAGCTCTCTGAAAACAGCAAAAAAGAAATGAAAAATTTATGGTTGTTCAAGACAAATCGGTGAGTGGGTTTAGGAATGAGTGGAAGCATAACTCACGAACTATAACTTGAATCATTTTATAATATAAATAATTGCTTGAATAGTATAATCAAAAGAATTTGTGCTTTCCTAGAAGGCCTTTTAATATAGCTAGGAGCTCCTAGGATTGTTGAATGTTCAATACTAAATTAGAAAAAAATAAATGAACGTTCTGACCGGGATTCAAGACCGCGCTGTTGTGACGGTGCCGACGCAAAATGCTGAGTAGGTCTCGTCGTCCTCGTTACCTCTCTGATCTCCGAAGCTGGACGTGAGGTGAGTACGTTGTCCTTTGGAGACGGCCAAGCTCAACAAGAATAGCAAAGAGAGACAGGGCGAACAAACGGGAAGAACGGCAAGGACAGACAAAAGACTGCCTCTGGTAATCCTGTAACCATTTGGTACAACCAGGTAAGTTTTACAGAAGGTTAGAGGTCCCGAAAGCTTGAGAATCGACGAAAATACTCACCAAATTCCGTAAGAAGAGGAGATACGAGGATAAATCACGTTTTAGGGATACTGAGACCCTTTGTGAGCTCAAATTGTCGTCCAAATTCTGGCAGGATGCAGGGACCTGGGTCGATAGGGAACGTAGGTTGCGGAGACAATGGTCGATGAGACGATAAACTGAGGCTTCAAGCTTTAGAGTTGGGTGAAAGGCTCGCACGAGATCAGACGGACAGGCGAGACAGCGAAATGTTTATGTCGAAAGATTAATCCTCATGAGTCTTATCGGAAACAGACGCGTCACTTCACACCGCGGAGCACAACTTAAATCTACTTCTATTTTGAATAAAGAAATTAAAATTATTCCTATGAACAATGGTTTCATAAAAAAGGGTGTCTAACGAGATAATGGGGCCCATTGAATTTTGTTACTCTTCCCGTGTAGACATTCACGATGATTATCCAAAAATCATGTAGGATCATTAATTTCATCATCGCCGAAATATATAACTTCAGAACGAAAAATCTGATCTGAATTATTGTAAGCGAATTTTCCAGTACGTAATAAGCCTTAACTATAGTTAAAATTCTTGTTAGAGCTGGAAAATTTTATAGCTATCAAAGCATTAAAAAAAGTAAGGATTAATGAAATGATGCCAATATAACCACTCTTTAATTCTACCTGTTATGGATCGTAATAATTAAAACGAACACTGATGGTGATTTCTCTATAACAGTTGGACACTAACTATCGTTGACTTTCTTGTCGCCAATCATGACTGCTTTTAAAACTTAACCGGGTAGACAGAACGTCTTCCCCAGCTCACTTCCGTGTACCTGTCCACGAACGGTCGGCTAGGTGGCGTTGGACACCTAGAGTTCTCCGCATTGGGGGTGTTAATGCAAAGGACACTACCTAATATATCGTAAATAGTTTTAGCAGTGGACGGGAAATAACGACAATCAAATGTATCGATTACTGACATTTTAAAACCTCATTTTTGACCAGAAAACCACCAAATCTTAGAAACAGCTATTAGCGATGGTAAGGCTAAGAGCCTATCGAGGTAGAAAAATCTGTCTCCGAGTGTCAACGTCAGAGCTCCACAAAACCTCAGAGTAAATTCTAATTCTCAAACCTTCTTTAACATAAAAAAGACTGGTGTGATCAATGAAATTTGGCTCAAAAATCCAACATCGATCCAGGATTTGCCAGTAATCTCCGCATCTTGATCAATCAACTCCAAGGAAAAAAACGCTGCAAATTCTTTCACTGGGGTTTATTATTCAATTGGCTTGCGTTCATGATTTGAATTTCTACTAAGCTTTGCAGTGTGCGTCTTTCACAGGATAGGGCGATTATTGAATTTCAGGAGATATGCATGGAGCACGTAAATCTGTTCTCGACCAAAATACCTATTTGGATTGATCAGTTGATCATATTTGTGTGCCTCCTGAAATTCAATAAACGCCCTATCCTGTGAAACACGCACACTCCAAAGCTTAGTAGAAATTCAAATCATGAACGCAAGCCAATTGAATAATAAACCCCAGTGAAAGAATTTGCAGCGTTTTTTTATTGAACCTCAATACCCCCTCCCCCCCCCCCACAATAAAAACATACCTATGTAATTCATCAAGTCCTTCAGCATTCGTACTGCGTTAAAACTTCCCCAAATCCAAATTTAAACGATGTAGCCAAAGGCAGACAGATGTAGAGGACGCACACAAATATCATCAACTGATCAATCCAAATAGGTGTTTTGGATGAGAACCGATTTACGTCGTCTATGCATATCTCCTGAAATTCGATAATCGCTCTATCACCTGTGAAACACGCACACTCCAAACCTTAGTGTAAATTCACATCATGAACACAAGCCAATTGAATAATAAACCCCAGTGAAAGAATTTGCAGCGTTTTTCAGTCTGTTTTTTGTTCGCTCACGTCTAATTTTCGAGGTATTGGCGATTTTTTTGTTTCTTCGTCGTTTTTCAGTTTAGAAAAACACTATAATATCCGATCGCTCTTCGATGTGTTTCACAACCTATTTCCGACTAAAAGTACCTCCCACTGATTCTTCTTTAGAGGCTCTTTTTCCGAGTTATCGGAAAACATTTAGTGTTTTCGTCTTTCTTCGCTAAAATTGTCAAAACTTATTTTGCTGAAAACTGTGGTTCCACTGTTTACGTGCTTCAATGCAAAGATCAACCAGCTGATCTTTAAAATTACCTATTGTTGAACGCTTTGTAAGCCTACCTATTTGGTCTTGAGCAGGACTGTGCAGACCTCCTAAAAACTGCGCCAAAAAGTCAGCTTTCTAAAGGAGTAATCAAATTGATTGTATTAATTGGATTTCACATTAAAAACGAGGTTTGAGTGTCTAGACACGTGTTTTTTAACGGTAAATCTTGAGTTTTTTGGAATTGAATGGGGACACTCTCTCAACAGGTAGGCTCTCAACTCAATCCTGACCTCATACTACTTGGTTTTTAAATTTCCCTCCATGGGTGTAGGATCAGGACTTCGAGGAGGCCATCTGACGGGTCCATTTCGTTTTGTCCAACTACAATCGAAAACAGACATCGATTAATTTAATTTCTAAATAAATATCGTTAAGATAAGTTCACAGTAGTGGATTGAAACACTTAATTAAAAGAAGACAAGGACAGTCTATCTGTCCATTCTCTATGGAGTTCGATATGGACTATTCCTTATGCATGATCAGGGAAATTTCTGCCGCAAGCGTCATTCCTTCTTTATAATCCGTATCACTCGAGTGCATCCCTGCTTTATGTAGAGTGTTCTTGCAATCGATTCTCCCACTTCGTCACTTCTAACGTTTCGATCTTGCTGCGGTGCAAAAATCTTGAGAAATATATAAAGTGTTTGATTTATAGTGATCGCGACTTCGTGATTGATGTCCGTCGTCTCCGCGACCTCCACCGTGTTCGAATTTCGAGCGAAAGTGAACCATCCAGTGGTGAACTTTCGGAAGGAGTAGGATTTCGTCGAGGATCAGGTGTCCACCGGAAGTATTCCGAAGAACAAAAGGTATTCTTTATTTTGAAATGAAAAACCTATATTTGGAAATGGAAAACCATTAATTTGTTTCGGAAAACCTCTAGTTTGTTTCGGGAAACCTTCAATTTGACTCGGAAAAGCTAGGTATGTAGTCCACACGGGGTAAAAGTCGGTAGGGCCCTTTTCTGAAATCCCCCCCCCCCCCCCCCCCAAAGTTTGTGATCTCCCCGACATCGTTCAATCAAATTATGGCCATTTCTGTGCCTTTCGTTGGGTACATTGGCGGACTAATACATAAAACAGTGTTGAGAAAGATGTCTAATGAGTCCGTATTTTTTGCGGGTTAGGATTCCGCACAAAACAAAGCGGGGACCTGCAACGTATTCGCCTTTTCATTCTCAAATTGAAAAGATTATTTTCTCAATTTTACCTATGGATGCATTAAAAAAATTGTATTTGCTCCAAAATTCCTCTTTTAGGAAACGACTACAACAATTGGAAAGAAGCCATTGGCAGACGCTTTGCTAAAGCAAACACAATCCTTGATGTCCATTCATATGATTCAAATTAGTTGCGTAGGAATTTAGAAAAGATTTGTCTTCGTTGATTATCTAAAAAAAAGTTCGAAACAAATAGAAAAATGTCACATATGTTGGGCAATGCGGATACGTTTAATAAGGTGCCGCGTTACATTTCCACAGAAAGAGCACTCAACAAATTATCGGAGCGACGCCTTTGTTGACAGTAAACAGAAACCAACAGCCCGTTGTAAAGCTCGGGTACTGAATTAATGGAGACATCAAGATAAAAGTCGTATCAGGCAAAGCGGGGTACGTCACCCCGGTCTCTCGAATGAAGAAATTACCATAATGAAAGGTTGGTCGACTACGCACCTACAACTTTGATGTGGCGTGCGAGTTGGGCTGATATTATCGGGGTTACCCTCGAAGGACGTGAAAGACGTTGGGAAAATAATCTGTTTTTCCAGTTGGCTTTCAGAATTTTAAGCAATTTCCGGAAGAACTCGTTCAGTCTAGATAGTGGGTAGTGTTGAACGGTAGATAAATGATGGACAACTGAGAGTCTAGGTTTCAGTGAATAGGTAGAGGATTTCAGCTTAGAAATCACTGGGGTTTATTATTCAATTGGCTTGCGTTCATTTATCATATCAGACCTACATCAAATTAAAGGAAATGGGCTCACTCCCATATTCGAGTTGAGGGCGCTTGGAACGGCCAGATGGGAAACTGCCAGTTATCAAGAAGGCGATAACAGAACTCGAAAAACGCAAATCTTGGCCGCATTAATCATGCCATAAATCGGGAATGGTTTGACCTACAGACCTGGGAAGGGGCTCATTCGATTCCTCATGGAAAGTTCTACAAAACAAGTCCACATTTAGGCCGCCTTGATGTTTTTTGAGGTTTTTAGGGATTTTACAAAACTTTGACAACCCTTAAATGGCACTTCAATTTGAGTTAGAAAGCTGGCTAAAGAATTGGGGCGTTGTCGGACCAACATGGATTTTTCCTGAAAATTTCAGATGTTTTGGTCCAGCCGTTTGGGAGAAATCTTGCGTACGGCGTACGGCGTACGGCGGACGGACGGAAAATTTTTTATTGCAGATTTGGATTCCAGACCCTTTGAAACGTAAACCATGAAATTTTCAGGGGGGGTTAGAAATTTTTTTTTCGAGAGCGATTACTATGGTTTATTATTGAATAATAAACCAAAACGCAAATGTTGGCACCATAAATCGGGCCATACATCGGGAATGGTTTGACCTACGGACGTGGGGAAGGGCTCATTCGATTCCTAATGGTATGTTCTTCAAATAGGAAAATATTTATTCCGATTCGACTAGTTTTGAGGTTTTCAGGGATTTTACAAAACTTTTACAGCCCTTAAAGGGCACTTTAAATTGAGTGAGGGAGCTGGCTCAAGAATTGGGGCGTTCTCGGACCAACATGGATTTTTCCTGAAAATTTCAAATTTTTTGCTCCAGCCGTTTGGGAGAAATCGGGCGTACGGCGGACGGACGGAACATTTTTTATTGCAGATTCGGATTCTACACCCTTTGAAACGTAAACCATGACATTTTCAGGGGAGGGGGGTTAGAATTTTTTTCCCAGAGCGATTACAATGGGTTATTATAGAATAATAAACCAAAACGAGTAAATAGTGATTATACCATCAACAAATCTAAATTTCAATGTAAGTTGTGTTGTGCTATGCACCTGCATTATGTGGCCAAATTGCGTTTAAATCAAGTTTATAGAGTTGAATGTATTTTATAGTTGGATTGTGCAGTGTAACTATACGTTAAATCGATATTCTAGGCGTGAACTAACCAAACGTGTGTACAAATTCGAATTACAGAAGATAATCAGAATAGTTAACTTGTATAAGTAATACAAATACCTTCCTAAGTTAGTGACCACTATTAAGCATGGTACTACCATACAAATATAAGTTATTTTTAACGTGAATGGTTTGACAATAATACTTTAATATTCAAATTTCTATGTTGCATCATCAAGCCCCCCTGAATCCCCCTTTAGAATTGTCCATGAAGTGCTGAGTGTTGAAGTTTCAATTTTTTGAAGAGTGCAGAAGTAAAATAGTGAAATTTTGGTGTCAGCATGAACCAAACGTTGTGGCCACGAAATATATTGTTGAGATTGTTCAGCCTTACCGTGAATCCCAAAGCACGTAGCACGTGTACTTGAGTTCCAGTGCAGGAGTATCCAAGGCTGGAATCGAGGCCCACGAGGGATTTCTTCAAGGGTTGGGGAAAATTTGGAATACGACAAATTTTCCAAGGTTTAGATGTCTGATGCGCTGCGTGAACGTAGACGATTTTCAAACGTAAAGGCTGAGAGCGGGATTCACGCTTCCGGGAATCACCGAGAAGCAGGCGTTAATAGAAAAAAGGTTGAGGTAGGTCTGGGTGACTTTCAGGGAACAAGACTATGACGAGAATGGCGTCATGCCACGAGATCGCGACGTGCTGGAAATTTTGTAGACAGAAATGCAGAGAAAGAACAGGCACTTTCACAAAACGTTTCACCGACAAGAATTTCCTACTTAATTTGATATAGCTTTTCCTTGAGAATTTTCCAAGTCGAATTGAGAATTTTCCAAACCAAATTGAGATTTTTCCAAACCAATTTGAGAATTTTCCAAACCAATTTGAGAATTTCCCAAATCAATTTGAGAATTTTCCAAATAAATTTGAGAATTTTCCAATCTAAGAAATTTTTACTACTAAGAAGGAAGAGGGAGTTTTCCAAACCGTATTGACAATTTTTCAAGGCAATTCAAAACTTTTATCGAAAACTAGTAAATTAGTGAGGCAAAATAAAAGAATAGCACTATGAACAAATTAACATTGAAATCAGAAAGACAAAATGAACGAACGATTCTTCATAAAAATTGCGCTTTTGTTAAGAACAGAAAAAATCAACGCTACTCCGCATTTTTGTTTTTGTTGACTTCAATAGACCAGCCAAACGCAGACTGGCCTTGATTTTCTCTGTTCTCAACAAGACCGTCATTTTTATGAAGTATTCTTCGTTCATTTTGTCTTCGATTTCAATGTTAATTAGTTCATAAAGTGATATTCTTTCATTTTGCTTCACTAATATTGTTTTCAATAAAAGTCTTGGATTGCCCTAAAAAATTGCCAATTCGGTTTCGAAAACTCCCTCTTCCTACTTAGTAGTGAAAGTTTCTTAGATTGGAAAATTCTCAAACTGATTTGGAAAATTCTCAAATTGATTTGGAAAATTCTCAAATTGAGTTGGAAAAATCGCAAATTGGTTTGGAAAATTCTCAAATTGAGTTGGAAAAATCTCAAATTGGTTTGGAAAATTCTCAAATTGGTTTGGAAAAATCTCAATTTGGTTTGGAAAATTCTCAATTCGACTTGGAAAAGCCATATAAAGAAAACTTAACACAATATTATAAAATGGTCAAAACAATGAACAAACAATATAATAATTTAATTAATGGTAGGAAATCCAACAGAAAATCAGGACGCTAGTGAGATTAGGAATTTTTGTGGGAGCAAACTAAACATTGTCAGCCCTGCCGCTACGCCGGGTGTGATTATCACACTGTGATATTGGTCGGAGAAATGAAATGGCGAGACGTTTCGTTTTGGAAGCAACAGGTTTCAGTTTCGGAGTTTTAATTTGTAATTTATTGTTGAAGTATGGCTATTTTGGTTGTGCTCATTAAATGCAGTGGTGAATTCTGCTTGTGATGCTTGAGGATATGGATAGAGGTATCAACGATGCGCTGATCCATCGCAGATAATCTCTTATCAATTCGATGAGAATTACTAAAAATTTGCTGGTGAGTACCAAGTCAAAACAGCCCTGTTGCCACAAATTTTTAAAACAACCAAAAATCTTCTTTTCAGGGTGTGGGGAAAGGTTGAACAAAATTTAGGTTGTGAGAACCAAACCTTGTGACACACCTAGAACTGAGATAAAATCGAATACAACAATGAAATTTCCAGTCATGTATGCTCAAAGTAGAATCAATATCGACTATACATTTTTTGAATTTTGTAGAAGATGAGCTATGGCATTAAATTTGAAAAGCCAAATACCGGAGCAACGCCTTCTGAAAGTTGTAGGTTGTGAGAAATTGGGTAGTTAATTAAATGTAATCAAATACTTAATTAGCTATTTAACTCAAAACCCTTGGATTTATCTAGGGACCAAAGTGCTTAAACACTCGAAAAAATTCCGAATTTACAGCACAAATAGTATTGCAGGCAGGGGTCTGTGCTTTAAAATCACCCATAATTTTGGAATGACCCATATTCAGCAAATATGTTTAATATTCTCTGTGTAAAGAGGTTCTACTTTTATATAATATAAAAAAGTAATTGCTGTTATAGATTGATTGTAACATTAAAGTTACAAAAACAACATCATTGTAAGGGTTTACTACAACTTACATTAAAAGTACTACGATTATAGTAGGTAAATTAAAACTCGTTTTCCGAATCACAACTTCTATAAATTGAGCCGAATCTCTGATATTCTCCATCACAGGTGTTTATAACACCAAGGTTACACAGCCGTGTCCTCAAAATAGTTGGATTCCAATTAAGTACCTTCTACATTACATCATAATAATAATCGTCATTATTAACAATAAAAATAATAATAATATTTTATTATTATTTCATTCATTCCTTTAATTCTTTGATGGATATTCCGTATTTTCGGGTCTTGATGGATGTCATAATTTCGAATGTACCAGGGGCTACAAACAAAACTTCTCAGTAGGTACTTAGTTTTGAAAAGTTTGACTTCGGGGGTTCGGGTAATTGTTTGACAAATTGAAAGTGGAAGTGAAAAACAGGAGCAATTGATGATAATTTATGTTTTGAAAGGAAGAAATTACTGAATGGCTTAGTTTAGATAGGTCTTGTTTCACTAGTTCAATGGACTGACTTTTGGTTTATTATTCTATAATAAACCATTGTAATCGCTCTGGAAAAAAAATTCTAACCCCCCCTGAAAATTTCATGGTTTTACGTTTCAAAGGGTGTAGAATCCGAATCTGCAATAAAAAATGTTCCGTCCGTCCGCCGTACGCCCGATTTCTCCCAAACGGCTGGAGCAAAAAATCTGAAATTTTCATGAAAAATCCATGTTGGTCCGAGAACGCCCCGATTCTTGAGCCAGCTCTCTCACTCAATTTAAAGTGCCCTTTAAGGGCTGTCAAAGTTTTGTAAAATCCCTAAAAACCTCAAAACAAGTCAAGGCGGCCTAAATGCAAAGTTATTTTTAAGAACATACCATGAGGAATCGATTGAGCCCCTCCCCAGGTCCGTAGCTCAAACCATTCCCGATGTATGGCCCGATTTATGGTGCCAACATTTGCGTTTTTTGGTTTATTATTGTTTGTTTGTAACCTAGTGATGTCCGACCGATAGCGTCGAGTTGTAGTGAGTGTGGATACTGGAGTGAAAGCCGATGTGGATACTTGTAGTTTATAGCCGATACACGGGTTGAAGCATTCTGATATGCATGAAACGCTGATAAAATATAGGTAAATATTATTCAATATTACTACTGGGGTTTATTATTAGTATAGCACGTAAATCGGTTCTTAACCAAAATACCTATTTGGATTGATCAGTTGATCATATTTGTGTGCCTCCTGAAATCCAATACTTGCTCTATCACTTGTAAAACACGCACACTCCAAAGCTTAGTAGAAATTCAAATCATGAACGCAAGCCAATTGAATAATAAACCTCAGTGAAAGAATTTGCAGCGTTTTTAATTTTGTTTTGTTTTGTTTTTTGTTTATTGGTTTGGGGGCTAGAATGCTAATGTGCTTCTATCCGCACTGCCCCTGGTTATTTTACTTGATAAACGTCGACAGAACGAGGTGTTATCCCGTAAGTCGGTGGGAGAGGATCACAGCTAATATTTGCCTTAAGCCAACCTTGGAAAGTATTCAACTCCGACTCGGATGAGGTTCATCAACAAAGTCGCATCTTCGAGCTATATCTTCTGTCGACGGAACTAGATTCTGATTATTTGTCGCATTTTTTCGAGGAATCCGCCATTCAGAACGCGAATTCCTCCTCGAATTAAAACCACTAGACCACTCGGGGGTGGGGGAAGAGCTATAATTACCAGGAGGCACACGACTTGTCAAAGTTATGAAACAGCTCCCATGACGATGAATGAACTCTGATTAGCGGGTCGTGAGGCGCCTTTATCTCGGGCGCAGCTGTCTGTATTTCCCGGATGAAAACAGAGTTTTTCACGACCTTTTGGCATAAGCGAGGAGGCCAGTCAGCGAAAAGGTACCGAACATGGATGACGATTCTATTGCAGGTTTTGCAGCTGTCTTAAAGCTGATGGCTAACAGATATTGGTGAGTGAATAATCAAACCTAAGTGACACAAACTGTTCGTTGTTTTTAAATTCAGTTCCATTATTGTCTATTGTTTCCTACAATTTGCCTTTGGATTCGGTTTGACATGATCATACAGCAACCCAAGTGGTCCCATTAGATTCATGGAATTAATTCCTATCAGAATCAAACTAAAAACTACCCTATTGTATTGAAAGTTTGTGAGGGTTGGATTTTTTAAAGTTTAACACTGTCCTGTAGTTTCGGAAAAGGCTTCAGGCGACTGACGGACGGATCATGGTTTATTGCTGTCAATAGCGAAACTTAGTGATTTATGCGACCTTGATAAAAAAAATATATTCACTTGTTGAGTATACCTAATCAATCTTAGCATTTCATCATCACAATTTCCCGACATTTTAAAAATAGCTAAGGTTGTTCCTTTACACAAAGGTGGGAGTAAAACTGATCCAGTTAATTTCGGCCCATTTCTATGCTGAGTGTCCCATTGGAAATACCAGAAAAATGGGTAAAATTTAATTTAGTTGATTACCTAGAAAATAACAACATCTTAAGCCCGTTTCAATGCGGATTTCAGATGTGTTGATGACGCTCATCTCGATCTAACGTCCGAACTTTACAAAATTAGGGACGAGAAGCAAAAATCCATACTCGTCTGCTTGGACATCTGTAAAGCCTTCGACTCAATTGATCGATCTGTCCTTCTCAAACGTATGGAGTCAGTTGGGATTTGTGGCCCATGCCATGCTTGGTTTTCGAGTTACCTGAAAGAGGGCAGGCAAGTTGTCTCCCACACCAGGGGAGCCACCACACCACACCACACAGGGGAGCCTAAAAGGATAGAGTATGGGGTTATTCAGGGCAGCACTTTGGGCCCATCGCTATTCCTCATTTACATAAATTCAATATCAACTGTCATCAATTCAGAGAAAATTTTCTTATTCGCTGATGATACTGCCCTCCTTATTCGTGGCTCAATCTGGTATGAACTGTTTTCACATGCACAAGTCCTTCTCAATGTGGTAAGTCGTTTGATGGCAAATAAATCCCTAACGGTAAATTCGAAAAAAGACACAATATTTAGTCTTTAGTAACTTGGCTACCCTCCCTTCTAGCCAGGTGCTAAAACTATACTCGGCGTGTCCTGACACCATTGAGTGCAATTGCCCATCACTGGAACGTGTTTCGACGTTTCAATATCTGGGGGTAATGTTGGACACTTCCCTCAGTTGGTCAAAGAATGTTGATTATTTGTATGGTAGACTTGGAAAGTTCATCCCGATATTGAGAAATGTGATAACAACCATTTCCAAGGAAGGGTTGAGGTTAGTATAGATGTCTCTCGTTCAATCAACTCTACAATATGCTATCTCGATATGGGGTGGAGCCTGTCAAACAGTTATGTCCAATTTGAACCGATTGCACAGGCGTATCCTTAGGGTTATGTATGCGAAGCCTTACCGCTCTTCCTCAACAAATTTGTACGATGAATCAAGAACTTTCACCTTAACTCAACTTTTTATTAAAAACCTTCTCCTGTTTCTCCATGGAAAACCCGACATTGTTTCTGCTTCGACCTCCCATCAGTACCCAACTAGATTAGTTTATGGGCAGGGAATCATGAACCCGCGCCCCTCATTATCTCTTACGACCAGAAGTCCTCAATATTTCATTTATATTATCTACAATTACCTACCGTTGGATATGAAACCATCAACTTTATTTTCTCGATCCCTCTACAAAAAAACGTATATTTTCTTGGCTCATCAATCTTGGCTTAGACATTTGCCAAAAACTTCTCCGCAGTGTTTATGTGAATTAGGGTTTTGTTTTATTTTCTATTATTTAACATATGAGAGTTATTTTATTTACCATGATCATGGATTTACTTCTCTTGTCTGGCGACACGGGCTCTGCCTAATGCCAGACGATTATTTTTTGTGATCAACCGAAATTGTAAATTTGATTATTTTTTTGAAATATATACCTTCTCTCTCCGGAGGGGATTTTGCAGGGGGACGTCCTTTCGCCACTTTTATTTTCGCTTTTCATTGCAGATCTTGACTTGTTCCTTCTCAGTAAGGGAGTGGCAGGTGTGAATTTGGCCGGAGAAAGAGACATACTCTCCTTGCAGTATGCAGATGACTTGGCTTTGTTTTTATATAGTTTCTCTGGTATGCAAAAAACACTAAGAGTCTTTGATGAATACTGTCGTAATAATTACTTAGAAATTAACTACGATAAGTCCAGTGTCCTTGTCTTCGGTAAGAGGGGTAGTTCAAAGCGTTACTCTTTCAGATGTGGATCAGGTCAAATCGCAACTGCACGATCATATACCTATCTGGGGGTGGTTTTTTCAAATAATGGCTCTTTCGACGTGAATGCTAACCAGCAAAGGAATAAGGGAGAGTTGGCAACTAGAACTTTGATTCCTATATTAAATAATACTGGTGAGGGCGCTCTTGATGCTTGGCTCAAGGTTTTGAGCTCTGTGGCTTTCGCTACGACCTTGTACGCCTCCGAAGTTTGGGGCTTCTCTTTTTTGGAGGTGGTAGAAAGAGTGCAGGTTAGGGCGTTCAAATCTGCTTTTTATCTGGCTCGAAATACGCCGGATTATATGGTTCGGCTAGAGTTCGGGCTCACTCACACGAAGTTTCAGGTTGTTAGCAGGGCTGTGGGTTGGTGGCTGAGGCTGTGCCAGATGGAGGAGGGTCGTTTGCCGCGAGTTTACTTTCTCCGGTTATTGGACTTCTCGAATACGGGGGTTACTCTGAAATATAATTAGGCTGCTTGTCTGCGAAATTGTTTCGAGGAATCTGGTTACCTATCTTTGTGGCAGTCGCAAGACTGCAGCCTATTTAGAGCAAAGCGGAAAGAAATAATGAATAGTTTTACGGAGAGATGTAGGCAATATGACATGGAGAGAGCAACTGAATCCTCGTTCAGTAAGATTTATAGACATCTGACGCCACATGATAGCACTCCGGCTGGCTACTTGAACTTAGAGTTCAACATTCATCGCGAGAGAGTAATCAGCCAGGTTAGATTGGGTAGCGCAAGTTGGTGCTCATTGTATGCTGGAGGTTTAAAGGCTTCTTTTGATGTGACAGAGGAGTGCTTAACCTGTGCATCTGACGAAGAGAACACATTGCTGCACTTTCTGGGCGTTTGCCCAGGTACAAGAAGCGCGAGGGAAAACTTTTTCCAAAGTGAACTCCTGTCCGTCGAGAATATTATAACTATCCTCCGAATAGAAAACAAAGAACAGGCAATTAAATTGTACTCGCTCATTTTGACAGTGATAAAGACTAGAGTGGCGACTCAGACCTAGTCATTTGGTTTTCTCAGCTATCAGTCTTCTAGCTAGCAGATATTGGAGTCTGAAATGGTTTTTTTTTTCTTTTTTCTTTTTTCCCCGGTTTCCTTTTTTTTCCCCTGTTTTTTGTCAACCTCAGTTTGGGACAAGATTCATAATTCTAAAGGAAAAATAGTGTAGCTTTTCTTTACTCTGTTTTATTTCTTCTTTATATGTCTATTTCTTCTTTTATTTTGTTGTTGTTTGAGAAATACCAATACTAAGTTAGATACCTATTTTTTGTATTTTGTTTCGCCGATGCTCAGTGTGAACTTCAATATGTAATGTATATACGCTACTCCTTGTAATGATCGTAAGATCTGTACAAATAAACAAAAAAAAAGTATACTCTCTCTCTCTCTCTCTCTCTCTCTCTCTCTCTCTCTCTCTCTCTCTCTCTCTCTCTCTCTCTCTCTCTCTCTCTCTCTCTCTCTCTCTCTCTCTCTCTCTCTCTCTCTCTCTCTCTCTCTCTCTCTCTCGCGGGTACTCGAATAATGCATACCGCGAGAAATGTGAAAAGTAAGAAACTGAATTTCATCTTGAATGATTTACCAGAGAAGATTATAAATATTTTAAGGACTCTCGCAATACGTGGTTTTGTCAGCCCAGTGTGAAAGTCCGTAGAGCATCGTTATAAGATGATTATCTCCTTCCGGCAACTGCAGCCATGGATAATCTGGGCATAACGATAATCAAGGTAAACATCAACTGTCCGATTCCCCTGTCAGGTCCAACGGCAATATACAAAAAATGTTTCAACAAATGACGTCATCCCTGAATTCCTTCCGGTCCGAGGTCAAGGTTAATACTGAATTATGTAAAGAAGCTCGACCAACACACTACAGAAATTAAAGACTTATCCAATAACCTAAATCTCTATTCTGACTTGATTCAAGAAAACACATGTGCAATTAATGGGTTACGTTCAGAGCTAAAACACATTAGCGAAGACTTAAACGATCTAAAGCAACGCAATTCAGAATTGGAAAAGAATTTGAAGACTTTACAAAGTATTATCGACGATGTCGATCAAAACTCTTTGGCCAATTCCATCGAAATATCAGGTGTTCCATACCATCAATAGGAGTCAATGGTTGAACTGTTGAAAATCTTGGGTCAAGCTGGGAATTATGAAGTTCACGAAAATATGATAAATTAATTTTTTTCGAAGGAAGAGTTTAGCTTCTACAGGACAACCTGGAACAATGTTCGTGTCATTTACCCGAATATTGGATAAAGATGCGTTCTTGGCAGCAGCTCGTGCTATACCTAACCTCACATCACGGCAACTTGGGTTCATTCTGGGCGAAGCAATTAAGATTTTTATTAATCATACTCTTACCTATAACAAACGCAAACTGCTCGCACAAGTAAAAAACTTCAAAAAGGAAAATCAATACCGCTTTGTTTGGATGAGAAATGGAAGAATTTTCATCAGGAAAGCCGAAATTACCCCGATAATCGAAAAACGCTGCAAATTCTTTCACTGGGGTTTATTATTCAATTGGCTTGCGTTCATGATTTGGATTTCTACTAAGCTTTGGAGTGTGCGTGTTTCACAGGTGATAGAGAGCGATTATTGAATTTCAGGAGATACGCATAGAACACGTAAATCTGTTCTCAACCAAAAAACCTATTTGGATTGTTCAGTTGATCATATTTGTGTGCCTCCTGAAATTCAATAATCACTCTATCACCTGTGAAACACGCACACTCCAACGCATTGTAGAAATTCAAATCATGAACGCAAGCCAATTGAATAATAAACCCCAGTGAAAGAATTTGCAGCTTTTTTCACAGGTGATAGAGCAATTATTGAATTTCAGGAGGCACAAAAATATGTTCAACCGATCAATCCAAATAGGTATTTTGCTCAACAACCGATTCACGTGCTATAATAATAATAAACCCCAGTAATAATATTGAATAATATTTACCTGTATATTATCAGCGTTTCATGCATATCAGAATGCTTCAACCCGTGTATCATCGGCTATAAACCACAAGTATCCACATCGGCTATCACTCCAGTATCCACATTCACTAAAACTCGAAGCTATCACTAGGTTACAAACAAACAATAATAAACCAAAAAACGCAAATGTTGGCACCATAAATCGGGACATACATCGGGAATGGTTTGACCTACGGACCTGCGGAGGGGCTCATTCGATTCCTTATGGTATGTTCTTCAAATAGATAAATATTTAGGCCGAATCGACTTGTTTTGAGGTTTTTAAGGATTTTACAAAACTTTGACAGCCCTTAAAGGGCACTTTAAATTGAGTGAGAGAGCTGGCTCAAGAATTGGGGCGTCGTCGGACCAAGATGGATTTTCCTGAAAATTTCAGATTTTTTGCTCCAGCCGTTTCGGAGATATCGTGCGTACGGCGTACGGCGGACGGACGGAAAAATTTGTATTGCAGATTCGGATTCTACACCTTTTGAAACGTAAACCATGAAATTTTCAGGGGAGGTTAGAATTTTTTTTTCCAGAGCGATTACAATGGTTTATTATTGAATAATAAACCAAAATTAACCTCATTTATTTCTACCTAGTTTTTCGAGTTAATAATAACTTAAAAGTGCCGGAGCGTTGCATTTTGTGTGGAGAAAAAAAAGTGTAGCAAAAAATTCCTTGACATCCAGTCAAAAGACATATCCATATCAAAGACATAACTGTTCAAGTTTCATGAAACAAAAACATCAAAAATTAAATTTAAAACAAATTAAAACGCTGCAAATTATTACACAAAAGTTCATTATTTCTGTTTTAGATAGACCTACGTAAATTATCTATCTCTGCATATTTGACATAGTCTATGGTACTTCATCTAAACTCGACACCTGGCGCCTCCGTACCTTGAAATTCAAAATTAAGATACTTTAGCGGCCGCCAGAAACGTGGACAGTTGAACGGGCTCCGCACCCTGCGCTCCTGCTGCTCGACCGTTTACTTGACCTTAGAAGACCAATTTTTTATAGCCCGAATACAACAACTCGTGTATGTGAGATTCGGACTAACTAATAGCTAGAATTTTAGCGGTCAGCTAATGAGGGACTAGTAATTGTTAAGCTAAATTAGCTATGAGGTGAAGCGGCAAATCAACTGTCAGGAGATGCTAAAAATCGAAGGTAATATTTGTTCATTTCTGCAAACAGTACCGTCGAATTGAGATTTGATTATCGAGATAGTTCGAGCTGCCGAGTCCGATGTCCCCATCCCCTGTCATCTGGCCAAGCGCCCCTGCTCACCCTGCTTGCGTAAAAGATCTATTTATTGTACACTTAACGAGAAAAAAACCGATGATCGCGAAACGGACCACGATGACTTCACGGTTTAAAAAAACACTAGCTCCCTCCTCCCCATTGGCGGCGGATCCTCGAACTTACGTTCGCTCTAGTGTTCTGACCGTGCCCGTTTTTTTTTTTTTTTTTTTTTTATGTCGCCCCACTTCTACCGAACGACCGCTGGGGATTTTGATCGCTTTTTTAAAAAGAATTTTTCCTCTACTCGTCGGCCAAAAACGGGACGAATTGCCTTCAGCGAAGGGTTGGCATTAGGGGCTCGTGGCCCGTCGAGCCTGTCTCTCTTCCCCTTCCACGTTCTTCCACTTGCCCCTCGAAGTTCGACCTCCTTTTTCATTCAACGCACCGAAGGGAAACGAGGCAGAACCAACTTTTACGCAACAGTTTCAATTTCCCTCCTCCCTCCCTTCGAATCGTAAAATTTCATTTTCGGATAACTCGATACTCGAAAAAAAACAAAATTTCCCGCCAGTGCTTGTTTGGTGTTCGCGATAGCTCTTTCGGGTCTCGTGAATCAATTTTCAGTGTTTTTGTTCCTTCGTGCTCACAACCGCAAGTGTGATGACATGGTACCGGTTTTCATGTTATTCTATAGTTGGTATAGAAGTCTCAATGAAACAGAAGACGAGTAAGTCCACTGTTTACTTTACTGCTTGTTTACTGTTAGATATCTATTTAATGTGCCCATTGGTGTTAGTTTCTTCTGGGCCTGTAGGTGTGAGAAAGAAAGTAATTGAGCTCTTCCTTTATGTATTTGATGTTTATTCTAGGTAAAATCTGCATTATTCCGTTGCAATATGAATATTGAATCAATGAGACACAAACGTTAGAATTAGAATTAGAGTTTGTAGAATTGCTACAAATGAGAGGTGTTTTCCACATGAGGGCAGGCATCACCTTAGTGATAGGGCAGGCATGCCACATGAGGGCAGGCATCACCTTACCTAATTTTTTGTTCTTGTTGATTTTTTGTTGTTGTGTTAAAATATGTAAAAGCAGGAGATTTTTCTTGCTGTGATCAACCACTTGTGTTGGAAGTGTACAATAAAAATCAAATTGATAAAAGAAGAGGCCAATCACTTCCTCCTTCACAACTGCAGTCACGTTAGGTATTTTGTTTATTCATAATCGAAGAAATTATGCCAAGATATTTTCGTAATAACGTCACCAAAGCTACAGATTTGGCAGTTTTAAAATTTATGCATAAAATGTTAGCGGAAAATTATAAAATTAAACCCTTTATTTCGAATTACCACACCGCTACAAAGGTTCAAAAGTGCACGTTGTTTGCACGTACGTAAACCAAATACTTTTCCTAACGGAATTGCAATAACAGTCAATGTAAATCTACAGGGCTGAAAGAGCCAACGATAAAAGCAATGCAGCAGGGCAAAAATATAAGATAAACGTGAATACGTGAATATTACCGTATTTTGGTGGCATGGACGGCGTGCACGTAGCACCTAAACCGTACACTACTAAGATTTTCAATGAAAATTACCGTTCAGATGTATCTGAAATAGTTTTGGATCATGAAGAGTTTTTCGGTGTTTGGGTCATTACCTCTTGAAAACCACACTTGACTCCTATTCAAGGCCAGCAGGTTACAGTGACCATACTCGCCACTTTTGGTACCTCATTTTTCGATAATCCCATTAGTATGTGAAAATATTTAAAGCCTTTATTGGACTTCAAATTTTCCAAGCTGCTTTGTACCGTTGGTTTTTCCCAAGCCACCCTTTTTTTCTGGCAAACAGTCAGTCACCGTAGTTTCCCCCTAGCACCCTGGGGTTTCCCGGGATAGTTGTAACCCCGTCCCTGATTGGTTTCTACTATCCCCATCTCTCTGCTCCCCGCGATTCCCCACTCTAGATTTTCTTCACTTCCCCTCCAAACCAAATTTGCCCGTTTTTTTGGTAAACAGAATCCGGACTCAGTTCTCTCCTTCGTTTTAGCCGGCTCTTACACCCTTGTTAACTTGACTGACTTCATATCATCAAAGTTATCAAAGTGATTTTCCTAACTAAGTAGTGGCAAAGCAGCATATTTTGTGATATTGTTGGCAACCCGCGAAACCGCAACTTTGCCAGAAGCGCCCTGAGGTTTTATTCAACAACACCTGTATTCATTTGATTGGATCACTGTATCGACGATATACTAATTGAATTATGTACTTCCATACTCGTTGAGTGAGCATGTACACATTGATTTGAAATACAGCCTCCATCGGTTAACTGCGCAACCGTTTATATCTTCGTTGGGTTCACCTTAATATTTTTGGTGCTGAAACCGGGGAATTGTAATAAAAACGAACTTTTGGTCTAAAAGTAATACCTATCATTAGACCAATCACGCTAAGCTCTCCCAAACTGATCTGCTTGCATTCACACTATGACCACCTGAATGGACTACAAGAAATATTATGGTGAAACTGATGAGGCATTCCTTAAAATGCTACTCGAACTGAAGGCAAAATACCCGGAGGATGTTAAAGTTACTACCTTTCCTGCTCTGGTACCCAAACTTTCGGCTCTCTTGCCTATTGCCGCTCATAAGACGAAAATTTTAGCCAAAACGACCTCACCAACTCCTTCTATATTGGCAAAATGGAATCAAGCTCTTGAAGTAGCGCAGCAAAACCGTTATGAGGGCCGTTCTTAACGGAAACTGCGTCACAAACAAGAAATCCTGCCCTTACTAGGCTGATTGTTCACCACCTCCAAACCCGGATGGATGACTGGGAATCCAAAATTGATGCTGCCTCCTCGGATCTACATTTCCAGCCCGCCCGATAGTTTATCCATTCCCGATATAAATAAATTAGAAACATTACAAAATAAATTTTCCCCTGCTTTGAATTCTTGGCTTGAATCCAGGTTTACATTAGAAGAAAATTTCACCGATATTTGGGCTGCATTAAGGTCACGATTCGAAAATCCTTTTGAATTATTTTTTGCCAGAATGGATTCAGTCAATAATATCCCTTATATTGATTCAGATCGCCCCGCCGATTTTCTCTTGTTTGTTCAGAAAGTAGAATCGTATGAAAAGTTCTAAACAGAGGTGGCTTCGGAACCTACGTCTCTCTCATCAACACTTGCCATGTATTTTGCCTTTAGAAGCCTTTCGATCAAATATCAACAATTAATTTTAGAAGAATTTTGAAGGCAAAAAATCAAGGCAATTCTCTCGTTAGAGTAGGTGTATGATTCAATTTCTACGGGAACGGGCAGAACGCTCACAGTCTTGCACATCTACTTCTCAAAATTCGCTTCCGAATCCGAAAAAATTCAGTAAAATTCGCCCAGATCGCCCTGCTCCTCCAACTACAAAAATCCTTGTTACGTCACCTTCTCGCTCAACTAACTGTTCCTATTGTAATGAAAAACATGCTCTTTTTTCATGAGATTCTTTTGAAAACCTTAGTATTCAGAAGAGATGGGAATTCGTTAAACTGACTAAATATTGTTTCTACTGTCTAGGAGGCGCACATTCCGCCCGAAATTGTAAATCAACTTTTCATTGTCGAAACTGTCCTAAACGCCACCATACCTTATTACATTCAGATAGACCTGCTTCCTCTTCCTTCGGTAAATCTCATTCCAACCAGCCTTCTCGGTTACCTTCCCCCGATGCCAACAAACTGCCTCCAAAAAATATCTCTAATCTTGGGTACCACTCCCTACATTCTGAACGGGCCCAGTCCACCAATTCCCCACCTTATTCAGCTCAGGATTTGTTACCTAATATTTATCAAAATTCGTCTCCCTCTCTACTTACTTCAGTTCCAAGGTTCAGAAATTCCAACGCGAAACCCTCCCAATCTGACACCCGCAATTTTAACCTAGAGCCTACCCCTTCTCATTACTATTCATCTCCCCCCTCTTCAAAAAATTACGATTGACACAAGAATCGCACAGTACTCCCCACTTCCCCTCATTTTCCCTCATTTCGTCTCTTACTCGTCCTGTATTATTACCTACTGCTTCCGTTCGTATGTCTGATACACCACTCAAAAATTGGAGCACGTGCGAGCTCTGCTTGACTGGTGCGCAGAATCAAATTAGATCACTACTGAAGCTTCCTCTCGTCTTCGTTTGAAAGTTCAGTGGAATTTGGGCTCTCTTACAGGAGTAGGGGCCAAAACTATACAATGCAATATGGGAATAACTACTGCTATAGTTCATTTTGCTCCCCGAAACGAAGTCTATTACAGTCCCCTAGTAATCAATTTCTTGTTCTAGATACTCCTCTCACTACTCATTTGCCTTTTGCTTCGTTTCATTTCATGCTCCCACTTTCATCCACGCCCCTTCTCCTTTCTGACCCATCCTTCAACATAGGTGCCCCAATTGATGTCATCTTTCCTGCAAATACTTGTCAGACTGTGCTTTTATCTGGGCATATCCCCTCTACTGGATACGAATTCTGCCTCTCACCCTTGCCCATAAACCCCTGGTGACTCTCCCCTTCCTCAGGTTTCAATCCTTCACTTCGCACGCCTTCTATTGCTGTAATCATTCCCCCACCTAAGCCACAACGAGACTGCCCCCCTCGCTCACTCCTTCGTCATCGTATGCACTATTTTCCACCTTTGCATTGTCCAATCAATCCCACCTCATCGATCATAACTACCAATCGATGGACGCTACTTAGCTATTATCAGTCCCTTGTCGACACCTCCTCGACTTCTTCATTCGTTCATGTCTCTGCTATCTGGAGGAATGCTTGACAGTCAGAGGAAATACTAGTTTCTATGGTTTCATTACTTGCTACTTCCCCCACTCCTTCGTTAGAACCTCTTGATGACACCATCCCTTCAACCATGGTTACTTACTAGACTTAATTCCTTGAACTCCTCGTGGGGCATAGGGCATTCGTAAACAGCCTCCATCCATCCCTGTCCATCTCCAACCTCTTCTCCTCTCCCCAAGTCTTTCCAGCGCGTTCGATTTCTTTTTGGATTGAGCGCCTCCATGTGTGCTTGGGCCTTCCTGGTCTGCGTATACCTTGTGGATTCCAGTCCATCGCGTATTTTTCTATTGCATCGGCTTTTCTGAGGGTGTGGCCGATCCACCTCCACTTCCTGCGGAGAGTTTCGGTGGCAATTCCGTCCTGACGGGTTGCAGCTCAAAGGTCCTCTTTCCTTATTGTCTCAGGCCACCAGATTTTCATGATGCGCCTAAGACACCTGTTCACCAAGACCTGTAGCCGGTTTGTGATGTCTTCGGTGACTTTCCAGGTCTCACATCCATACAAAAGGACGGATTTCACATTGATTTCCAAAATACGTATCTTTGTTTGTCTGGAAATGTTTCCGTTCTTCCAAACCAGGCACAACTGCACAAAGGCTCCATTAGCCTTCTTGATACGAAGCTTGACATCCGTCGTTCTGCCACCATCCTCCATAATTACGCTTCCCAGATACACAAAGGAGTCGACACCCTCCACTTCTTCCCCACACAGCCTCAGCCCCTGGTCAAAACGTGGCCTTATCCGCGTCTCTTTTGTTTTCTTCGTGTTGATTTTCAGGCCAACCCCCTTTGAATACTGTCAAGAGCTGACAACTTTGCTTGAAGGTCACCAAATCACGGGGCCAGCAGGTAGAGATCATCCGCAATGTCGAGGTCTTCAAGACAGTCTCGTAGCGACCACTGTATCCCCCGTTTCCGTTCCTGGGACACTCCCCTCATTACTGCGTTGGTAATAAAGAGGTGTGGTGAGAGCACACATCCCTGCTTAACACCAGTCCTAATTTTGATGGGCAGGGAAATGTTTCCCTCATGAACCACCTGGTACTCGTAATCTGCATACATTGCTTTGATAATCCCCAGGATTGGGGGGGGGGGGGGGGGATACCATATTTCTCCAAGATGCCCTACATCATGTCTCTTTTTATGGAGTCAAAGGCTTTTTCAAACTCTATAGATGACAGGTACAAAGGGCTTTGCCATTCCACACTTTGCTCCACAATAATCCGTAACGTGTTGATCAGGTCTGTACAGCTCTTGTGCTCTCTAAAACCCGCCTGCTTCCTTCTGAGACGCATTTCGATCGCTGTTTTAACCTTTTCAGTTCAATCTTTGCAACAACCTTGCTGAAAATGGATAAAAGGGTGATACCCCTCCAATTGTCACAGATGGCTGAGTCTCCTTTCTTTGATGATTAGTCCCCTTCTCTAGTCGGCAGGCAACTTCTCCTTGTCCCACACTTCCCATATCAGTGGTCGGGTAGCAGCTGCCATTACTCCTGCATCAGCCTTCAGAACCTCTGCTGGAATCACATCTACTCCAGTTGCCTTTTAACTTCTTTGCAAACTGTTCCGAGGCTGACACAATCGTCAGTTTAAAAATTGCCACCATCAGGTGGTGATCGCTTCATATGTCTGCCCCTCTCTTGTTGTGTACATTGAGCAAGGAGCTGCAGAACTTTCTGCTGATCGCTAGGTTGTGCTCAGCACAGAAGGTAGAAAACCTCTCTCCATTCTTGTTGGCTTCCCCAACTCCGTGCTTCCCCATGACATGGTCCAATCCTTCATTATCCTCTCCCACCTAGGTATTCTTGTCTCCCATAACTGTGACAATGTCACGTTTGGGTATAAAATTGACTGTTGCGCTTAGGGATTGGGAAAACCTTTCCTCCTTTTTTTCACTGTCAGCTGCTTCAGCGGGGGCGTAGCACTGGACTATGGAGACATTTCTTATCTTGGTCTTAAACCGAGCAGCCATCAGTCGTTCTGACTGATACTGGCTTCCATTCCATCAGACTGTTTTTGGCTTTTTTACTTAAAAGGACGCCAACGCCATCTCTATGTTCGGCATCCTCATCTGTTGAACCAGAGTATGAGAAGGTGCTGCCGTTGTGGATGCAAATCTCGCCAAACCCCTTCCATCTGATCTCGAGCCTATACTCCTACATTTCTCTTTCCAGCTGCCTCAACTTCCCCTTCTCTCTTAGAGTTCTTACATTCCAGAATCCAATGCGCGTTTTCAGTTCCATGCCAAAGGTTGGCGCTGTATGATCAGTCCAGGTGCTGTTTATTTCTGTTTCCGTAACACAGCTCCTGAGTACCCAGCAGGCCTGGGAACACGCCAGATCTATTCTTTCGGGATTTCCATCCTTAGCCTTTGGGTAAAGACCTTAACCGCAAGGCAGCGGGGTTTTGCTCGTCCGCCTCTCAAGCCATTGGATCCAGCTGACCTCATCTGCCATGAGGAACCGTTGGCATCAGCCTGCTGGTCCGCAGGAGGTATTTGATTTTCTTCCCCAATCCGCCACCTGGGGACGCGCCCTCAAGGGGGTTATTGGCTCCCCCGAGGGCAACCATGGTTAATATACTACTTCACACAAAAAGGCGAACCCTTCCAATTATGAAATCGAAACCCTCCTGCAAAAGCTTATTGAACTTGAACAAGAACTCACACAGCGTATTCTTACTGATAGGAGGCACTAGCTGAAGGATAGTATACTAAAACCTTGTGTGTAGCTGAAACCAGAAAAATCTCTGTTGGTCTCCCTTTCAAAATAGCTCCTTCTGCTTTAGGTAAATCACGTCCACTTGCTGTTTCCCGTTTTTTATCCTTAGAAAAGGAACTACAAAAAGATCCAGTATTAAATACTGCTTACGTAGAATTCATGAACAAATTTACTTCTTAATCAGATGGAACTTGTGGACCCCCCATTGCCCCCTGAATCACAGTATTATATACCTCACCACGCTGTACATAAAAAAGATGACCCCCCTTCAAAAATTCGCGTTGTTTTTATTGCCAGTCTACCCACAAGTTCTGGAATTAGTTTGAATGATATATTACACACTGGTCCAAAACTTCAAAACGAAATTAACCAGGTTATCACTGCCTTCGATTTTTCACCTTTGTTCTTTTAGCAGAAGTTGGTAAGATGTTTTGGCAGATTGAACATCCTCCCAATGATCTAAATGTCTTTCATATTCTGTGGCAAGATTCACCAGACACCAAGCTAAACGATTACCGCCTCACTACAGTTACATATGGCACAGCCTCTGCTCCATTCTTGGCTTGCAGAACCATATATGAGATTGCTGATCGAACTGAATCTTGTTATCCTGCTGCCACTAAAGCACTCCGTCATAATACATTTGTTGATGACATAAACATTGCAGGTAATACTCTTGCAGAAGCTCTCTCTCACACAGACCAGTTGATCCAAGCTCTAGCTCAATTTAATTTCTTTAGGCAAGTGGGTTGGAAAATCACCCTAAACTCTTTGTCGACCTTCCTTATCCTAGTCTGCTTCCCCAGGGACAGAAGATTCTGCTACTTAACTGATACATTTTCCTACACTATCACTCCCATGGTCCAGGTTGCTACAAAAAGGGAATTAGCCTCCCAGGTGGGCCAAATTTATCACCCCCTTGGCTGGATAACTCCTGTGGTAGTGACTGCCTGCCTAATACAACGACAAGTGATGTTAGCGGGTCTTGACTGGGACGACCCTCTCCCCCCAAAAATTCAACTCAGGTGGGAACAATTATGCATGGAAATGCCACATCTCAATCAGGTTTCCATTCCTCGTTTGTTATCCTCAAATGGTCCCACCTTCTTAGTAGATTTCTGTGATGCTTCTGAACAGGAGTTCGCAGCTGTCGTATATTATGTCAGTGAATCTCAGTCAAACGTACTATACGCTTGTGCTAAAGTAGAACCTACTAAGATGCAGTCGCTACCCTGTCTTGAACACATGGCATGTGAACTGTTGGCTCAAACTGTTGCTTGTATCCTCCCCTCATTTGAATCCTCTCCCATTCTTGAAAAAATCGCTTTTTCATACTCTACAATAGCATTTTCCTGGCTGACAGCTTCTCCTCCTCCCTAATGGAAACCCTTTATGAGCAATTGGGTAGCAAAAACGCTTGCTCACATACCACCCTCATGTTGGTTCCATGTGCCTTCATCTAAAAACCCTGCTGACCGCCCCTCAAGAGGTACTTCTCCCATTGAACTTCTCAACTCCCCACTATGGTGGAAGGGACCATCATGGCTTACTAGTTCTCCAGATCAATGGCCCCGCACCTCAGTTTGCCCATTGGTTGAAGACCCCTTGTTCCAGATTGAGACCAAACAGGGCAATTCCATTTCAGTCCATGTCCTCTAGGACTTTGTTTGAGAAGGTGGTTGCCTCCATTACGCTCCACTTCCCACATCTGCTACGCACCCCGCACTTCTTCCTGCTTACCCTTTGATAACCCCACTTTTGATACAATTTTCCATGAGCTCTCTCCTCATGTTGGCCCATGAGCGACTCTAACCCACATTTCCCTTGAATACTGGTTAGTCAATGGACGACAGTTAGCCCAGAAAGCTCTGCCCAGCTGTTATTCTCTCAACCCCAAACCATTCCAACCTCCCATAGGCCAGCTCCCTGCTGATTGCCTGAACTATGTTGCTCCATTCAATCAGGTAGGGGTTGACTTTGCTGGCCCCTTCCCTGTAACTATTGTCGCACACCAAGGCTCTCACTTGATTGATGCCTACCTGTGTCTATTCATTTGCATGGTTACCCATGCAGTTAAGCGGCCCACACACTATCCAACCGTTGGCCGACAATCGGAGGTGGGGTTGCCGAAAGACGACCCCCTCTCCGCACTCGCACCTGAGTTGGACGGTGTGTGGAAGGGACCCAACCGTCGGGCCCGTTGGATGACTAGAACCACCCAACATCAAGCGGTCGGGTTCCCCCCACCTTCAGCCCCGATTGTCGGCCAATGGTTGGATAGTGTGTGGGCCGCTTTAATCTCAAACCAGTCCTTGGTCTCTCAACAGATGCCTTTCTCCAGGCATATGATAGATTTGTGTCTCTTAGGATACCCTAAGGTCATCTGGATAGATAATAGGCGGAACTTTGTGGGTGCCAATAATCATCTTCGAAACGTGAGGCTGATTTTTGATCGTGCAGAACACAAGAGCGCGGTCACTCGCCACTCCAGCCGACATGGCTGAGTGGAAGTTCATACCTCCACGTGCATCTCATTTTGGTGGTCTATGGGAGGCAGGAATCAAATCTGCCAAAAAATTGCTCAAGACTCAGCTTAAGGGACAAGTACCTTCTTTTTCTACCTTCTTCACACTAATCATGTATTAGTGTGAAGAAGGTATATTGAAGGAATTATAAGGATATTGAACTCTCATCTTCTGCTCGATGTTTCATCCTCCCCAGATGATTGACAAGTTTTAACACCAGGACACTTTTTGATCCAAAGACCTCTGAATGCTCCCGCTCCGCCGCTTCAGGAAATTTCTTCAACCTTTCTTCCCAAATGGAAGGTAGTTTTGAATCCCTTATTTTGGAGGATGAGTTTTTATTTTATGGCAGGTACGTTTCGTCCTTCACCGAGGACTTCATCAGTCTTATTATGTCACTAGTTTAATGGCCCTGCTACGCAGGTTAAAAAGAAATAGGTGAATAACACAATGAGGGAGTATAATAACAATATGCAAAGTCAAAAAATTGTATATCCCAAATCCCCGAGGAGAGGACCACGTCGCTTGCCCTGGGAGACGCTTCCCCCCGCTGGGGCCCTCCTTCCTTCACTGGGGGAGTCGGGGGGAGCAGGTCGGTTGCCCTTGGAGACGGGGGCGAGAATTCCACCCGCCCAGCGTTACCACCCCCTGAAACGTCGATATACTCTGATATGCTCGTCTTTATATAGTGTGATGTTAATCATGACTATTTCATGAAGGGAGAAAAATGTAAAACTTGAATTCATTGGTTCATAAACTTGAATTCATTGAAATTAAATCATAATGTTAGTCCCTCGTTTGCTTAGTTAGTCCCTCACTACTTATTAAATGAGGGATTAACTTATGAGGGAATAACATTTTGCGTCTTTCAGAGAGGTGCACCACTCCACATGCTTCTCTCGGGAAAAAGAATAATGAGAAACTGTATCCCCTTTGAAAACCCACTAATTATCGCAAATGAATAATATCATTTCTCTTATCTTCGTCAACATTCAGACTCGTGAGGGATTAACTACTTTGAACGAACAGAAACGACTGTCACACAAACAAATTCACAAATAACCTAAACATTGAAGAGGTTGCCCTGGAAAAGGTTACATAGAGTTTGACGGCAACCTGAGCAATGTAGCCAACCGTGAAAACTTACTGCCATTCGAAAATTGGAGGCGCCCTTTTCAAAAAGGAGTGAGGGACTAACTTGAAAACCTAGGGACGCAGGTGCTCAATGCTACTGATTGTTTGGTATACAACTAGAGAGGCTGCTTACCGTCAAAAGCGTGACTTGAAGACCTTGGAGAATTAATGTTTAAAAAAATGCTACAAATCACTATTATAGGTAAGAGTATTACTCTAATAACTAATACTAACTCTAATAACAAACCAATCCGAAGATCGCCGGGGGACCCAATTTCTTCGATAATGGGAGAATGACCTTGTTATCGTTATTGTTCGTGTACTGTATTGTCATGGACCATAACTTATGGTATTGTGTGTACTCCAGATACCTGCGTGGCACTAGTGCTGCCAGATACCATCCAGTATGACTCAGAAACTCGGCGATTAGATGAAGTCCTGCTTGTTGGAAGGAACTTTAGCTTGATAACTGTTGCCTAGCAAAAAGGAAGGCTATTAATATATTTTTTTAGGCTCGGTCTTCCAGTGTCTTTGGACTGCACTAACACTTTTTTGGCTTTAAAAAATGAATTTTTGAACGTTTAATGACAATTTGGCCTGGTTTGTTTTGTTGGAAAATTGTTCGACTTGAAATACGTCTTTTAAGACCTCTGTAAACACATTCTTAAAATTAGTATCCGATTTTTCTAGGGTCGTGAGTTGCATCTACAACATTCGTGAAAAGCCAAGTTTGCGTACGGATACATTTTTTACTTAGTGTATGTAAATAAATGATAATTTTCTTGAAAAAAAAAAAAAAAAAAAAACTCCTCGAAAATCTGTTTGAGGTACTTGCGCAACATTGCACTGATCTTTCTAGTTGTGGGGGAAATCAAATCAAACTGAACTACATCGTTTCCCCGTTGATTCAACAAAATACTACTCTAAGTTTAATTTGTTTTAGTTATTCATAAAAAGTGACCTTTGAAACACCTGGACTGAATTAGTTACTCGAGCGTGGGAGATGGCGGGATATTTTGGTCGGATATTGTTCTCCCTTCATTCGGTCACTTTGCTTCTCGACCATTCTGTTGAAAAACCTTCACTCCAAATAAAATACGTAAATACGTTCCCAGCCAAAACGTCTCTGCCAAAACTCGGTCTGGGGCGACTGCCAAACTAAAAGCAGGTTTGTTCACGATTTCGAGATAAAACGAGTCGATAAGAACAAACTAGATGAGTCAGTAGAAATGTTCAATGTCATTGGTAAAAATTGCCACGGTCAATATTTGGACATTGATTTTGTCAAAATTAAATTCTTTTATTACCTATTGAAGAACTTATCAATTACGTCATCTGAAAACTTCAGTTTTGACTAGCTCTCTACACATAAAAATCATATGGAATTTCACCACAACAAATTTCGAATACCTACACCTACTATGCTTTAGCAGTAGGTTCAAAATATAGCTGACAGTTATTTGGCACGCCGTGGCGAACATTAGTGATTGAAAAAACGTCTGCCAAGTGGGTGTGGCACATAGCTTCCTCGTATCCATAACATGATTGTATAGATCATTGAAAACTATCATTGACTACAGAACTTCGTTCAATTAGGCGAAGTAAATATTGAATTAGGGTAAATTTATTTATGCAGGAGCATAACTTGAGAAAATAAAGGTAGGCATGTTCAACTACTGAACAAACTATAAAATAGACCTAATAATAAAAATTGACATTGAACATTGAAAAAACAGTCCTGCCGTGATGGGAGACGACGGCAGTGCAGGCATAAGATATTCCAAAAATATTACATCAGTCCTATCAATCCCTGAAAATTTCATCGAAATCAGTCGTGAACAAGGATTTCACATTTGCGGATGCGCAGAAGCTACTATTGATCCGGGGCTCATGAAACTTATAGGGGATCAGAGAGAGAGAGAGAGAGAGAGAGAGAGAGAGAGAGAGAGAGAGAGAGAGAGAGAGAGAGAGAGAGAGAGAGAGAGAGAGAGAGAGAAAAACATGCTTTATTTAGAACAATGAACAAGCTTTACAATAGATATGGAGAGTCATGTTGATAATCTTGATCCTATTAGGATCGACAGATGAGTTCAACAACTGTTTTTAAATATTATTTATGGTTATAACATATTCTATCACAAGCAAGAAGAATTTTAAGAATTTATACAAATAATTTATACATATATTTTTAACTTTTATAATAAAATATACACATCACCTGCCCCACAAACTAAAGACCGTATTCAGCAATGGCTCTTACACGGAGTTGCCAGGCCACCCTACAGTATCTAGCGAGGTTAACCTCTGCCCTCTCCAATAGTCGCATGTATTCCTCCCTGCAAATCACCGATTTACCAAGCCATTTGCGCCTAACCATGGTGTATGCTGAGCACTGCGCGGTGAAATGGAAAGCATTTTCAATGGCATTAACGCTACACATGGGACACGATTGCTCTTCACTCTCATAAGGGCGGCTCCTAAGTGCAAGTATGTCGCCTCTTAGCTTAAACAGCCATTTGGTTATCCAAAATGGCCCATTCCCCAAGATCTGCGCTATCACTCTCGAGCTGGTCCGGAGTTCTCGGTACTGCTGATGCCTTTCGGACTCCAGAACTTTATTCATGAAATGTTCCCGGTATTCATCAGCAACGCCTTCCAGCACCACAACAAAATCCCGACTCCATAACTTAACGTCTCCACTTTTATCTATGGAAAGGCCGTATTTACTGATCAATAAGTCCTTCTGTTATAGGGGATCATCTACACATCAAACCGAACAATCTCTGAAAATTTCATCGAAATCGGTCAAGAACTCGCGGAGTTATGCGCGTATCAAGGATTTCACGTTTGCGCATGCGCAGAGGCTACTATTGATCCAGGGGTCATGAAACCAATAGGGGACCATCTACACCCCAACCCGCACAATCCCTGAAAATTTCATCAAAATCGGACTATAACTTCGTGTAGTTTTGCCCGTAACAAGGATTTGCTGACAGACAGACACACAGACACGGAACCAAAATTGTTCAGAAAGGTCTAAAACGCAAAATGCGAGTGGAATTTTTGATTTTGGAGACAAAAAAATTTTCACATTCTGAAAGTGAAAACAATGCTTCCGCTACCTTGGTAGACTCGGAAGCAAAATGATCTTTCAAACCATTTTTAACTACTATTTTCTTCGCAATTCTCTGACAATCAAAATCCCGTCCAAACCTATCTAGGGGTGTACATTTTTTTGGCTTTTAACGAATTTTCATAGGGAAATGAAGCTATTGCTAAGGCTCTAAAAATTACATCCTAAGGTAACATTCATTGTCACTCTGATGAACCCCGATGCTTATTTGAGTGATTGGAGTCCGAGGAGGAGGAAGAGCTTACAATCACTAAATTGCACAATCTACATCTATAAGGATGTGTCCCTGGCTGCAGAGATTTTTCTGGCTGCAGACCCGAGTATCGATGAGACAAAATCCAATCCTCCTCCCTAGTAGGGAGCACCTGGTGTCTCAGAGTGGTGTTCTTGTGTTTGTGTATTCGAAGATAGGATGGTTTGGAGCACTCTACGTATGCCATCGATCTTCTGTGCTCCGAAAAAGAATATTGTGGCCAATTTTGTCTGTAGCGGCCTCTTGCAGAAGTCATTCTGTCTGGAGGAACTTTCGGGGATAGTCCCTCTCTACTAGCTTACTCCGCAATCCAGTTTAAAACCTTTTTCTTTAGAGGCCCTGTGATTCTTTATTGCCAGATTAAGAGTTGCAGCCTTTCCCACATAAAAAGCCATTCTTTATTCACATTTCCTGCAAATCAACTGAAACACACAGCTCTTCGACTGGCAGTCTGCGGATCCTTTGCATTTGTAAGTTTGTGCTGTTTTGGGTGAACTGAAGTTATGATCAAATTGCACAACTTGCATCGATCGCCTACATGGAAGCAAACCTGGTGGCGTGGCTGCGAAATCCGAGATTGGGGACTGCGACGAAATAACAAGTTCCCAATCGTTATTCCTTGGCGATTGGTCACTCGTGGTGTTTCGCAGAAAATATCCCGCGTCTGTCGACTTGATGGACTGATTGGAGGTTACGAAGAAAAGCGTTGATTTTTGGGTAGGTTTGGCGGGATGCACGAATTTCATCTGGAACAGAAGTTCATGACATCTAGGCCCTGCCTCATCTATTCTTACAACTTGGGGTCTTCCCACCATCGGTGTCATCTTGAATTTTTCAGTATCAGACAGATGTTTGCTTGAGGCTTGGTAAGTGCAACAATACTCTTCCATCTCTACTTGAATTGCACTTGGTTTCTCATTAATAATGAATGCAAGCATTACTTACCAATACATTTTTTCTCGTTGTGCAATTCAAAAATTAATTATTAAGTATTCTCCATTCATTCATTAAATTATTTTCATCCAGCATTGCATTCAAATTTTTTCCAAGAGATATTTACAGGCTTCCATCAAATTTATGACCATTTTTGAATTGCATAACGAAAAAAAAAATATATTGGTAAGTAACGTTTGCATTAAAGCGACGTCCTTTAGTCCGATTTTATATGATCGACAAAAGCCCTGCTTTAGAGGGACGTCTAAAAACCTAGAAACCCGGCTCTTGGCCATGATATATAGATTTGCTTTGGATTATTACCGCTTCGTAGATAGTTATATTCTGAACTGAGATAATAATTCCATTTCAAGAATAATCACATTCCAAAGCACCCATATTCCAAAAATTAAATTTAAATAGTGGAGGAAATATGGAATCAATCTTATAAAATCGATCTCATTTAGAAAATGTGAATTCCCAATTCGATTTTGTCGAGGTGTGCTGAGGGCTAAACCCACAAAACCTTGATTACCCCGATTTTAGCCAGAATCAAAGCTCCTCTTTCGCTCCAGGAGTAAATTGAAGCAAGGTAGGCTCGATATAGCCTTTCCAATTGAGTCGATAAAAATAGATATCCATGAGCCCACGTACAACGGGAGCTTGAATTGAAGGATCCTTTCAGATCAGCTAATTTTAAATTTTTCCCCTTGAGACCGAATTTTATTGGCAAACACGAATCATCGATGGTGAAAACCGACCCCTACAGGGGATTTATCGATAGGTAATTTATTCAGACTGTAGATAAAATTGGTACTAATGCACACAAGTGGATGATATCATTTTGAACATGAGCTACTCGAAAAACTTTTTCAACTCCCAAATTGAAAACGAATATTCGGTCCCTACAAGTTGACTCGGAAAGAAACTAGTACCGTTATTTTCCTAGTATACAGGATGTCCCAGGAGTTATGCAAAAACCGACACCTACGTGTTTTACAACTCATTTCCGACCAAAAATGCCTCCTAGCAATTTTTCGCCAGACGCCTCGTTTCCGAGCTATTCGCGATTTAAGATTTTTTTCGTGTTTTCGATCTTATGTCATTAAAACTGTCATAACTCCCTCGATGGTGGAGATAGCTCAAATTTGATGCACCGTTCGGAACAGCGTTAAATTTTCTATCTATTTGATGTCAAAAAACTTTTTTTTAAATTGCATTGAAAATGTGCGATTGCTGCGCGAAATGGCAGTTTTGTCTTAATCTTAAAATCGCCTGTTTTTCATCTCGCCTAGAAACCCCATGAATGCTTGACGCAGAATTGTGCAGGCCTGGTAAAACGTGCGCCAAAATGTCAGCTTTCCAAGGGTGTAGTCGTTTTAGTTTTTTTTAATATTTTTAGTTAAGGAAATGGTGTTTAACTGCAGAAAAACAAGTGTTTTCTGTTAAAATTGAGGTTTTTCCAATAGTCTCGAAGATGAATGCAACTCATCGCAGTCGGAAATGAGTTGTAGAACACGTTGGAGTCGGATTATCTTTAATCCGATATTATATTAAGTCCTGGGACACCCTGTATCACTAAAAAAGACCTAATGTTTGACAATTGAAAAAGCTACGCAAAAGGCATTGTCTTGGTCAAGGGCAAGGATATGCAATGACCCGCACGACCCCCCCGGTCTTGAAGGAGGGGTTGCTTTGTGCGCCGTGTATTATCAACTCCAATATGATTTGGCCGTAGCATTGGGTGTTGCAATGTTGATCATTTGTTGTTTTTGACCAAATTAAGTTCTAGTAAAATGTTGTTCGTGTAAAAGAAGCCTTGACGAGAAAATCCGCAATGTGGTCAGTTCTCAAAACTTTAAAAATCGTGACGAAAAACACGCTTAGTTTCTCGGGGGAAATTTATTAAAATAATATATATATATATTCTCCTGTATTTCCGAATAACGGCATGAAAGGAGATGAGAACCTAAATTTTACTTTTCCCGTGAATTCCCGGAGAATGCCGTTCGTGATTGAAAATCCGATTGAAACGTCAGGGTGCGACAGAATTCGCGTGGTGGAAATGGGAGACAGCCTTCAGTGACGGCTGTCTCTTCTGAGTAAATTGTTAGAAGAACGAAAAGACTGGAACGTGTGACTGTGTCCGTGACCTCGTATCCAGGAAACGAAACAAAATTAAGGCACGAAACAAGCGCAGGATTTATAATTACGTTCTCCTCGAACCGTTCCGCGGCAAGGACCTAAGAGTACACATAATACGTATTTTGGTGTGGGTGTCTACAAAACAGGTCTCATTCCTTCAAGGGATTGATTTTGCAAATAATTTGCCTCTTGAAGTTTTTTTAACGCTTGTATTCAGAGTTATGAACGATTTAAGATTTTTTTCATGTTATCGACCTTAGATACTTCATTAAAACGGACATACACTCAGCAAAAAAATTGATTGTCTGTAAATTTGGTTTACTGACGATAGTTGAACGTGGAAACGTCATAAGAAAATACTGATGGAAAAATACTGAAGAAAATACTCTGGCTTTTAAAAAGTCCGCCTCAATAGGTTTAATATAGGAGAAAAGTGCTCCCTTTGACGGCTGGCTGGTCCAACCTGTCATTTCAGACACGTTGTTATTATATGGGGAAGATTTAACATTAATTTTATTTTTTAAAATCATAGCTACGCTCGAAAGTTATTTTGATCGAATAGTAAAGAAATTCATGTTTTACTCATCGTGAAATAGTTCTGTTAACTTATTGTTATAGTTTTGTCAATTATAACATAACCTACAATCGCTGCACAAGCGGACCGATGCTATTTATTTCAATGATGAAAGCACAAATATTCGACAATATGTCACTGAACATATATTGAATATCTAAAAACTCGTTACCTTTATCGCCGCAATTATCGTTGCTATAAACAATTGGCGTGGTGCCATTGTGGTATTCACTTTTCACTGCACTTCATACTTGACGAAAACATGTAAATGTATGTACATGTATGTAAGTGTGCAGCAGCTGTCTCACTCAAGTAGGCTGCCTCTTTGCCGATTGTGCCTCTTTGTCGCTCGTTGAGCGCTCTCGAGCGCTCGCACTTTCCCTCAGAGCGAGGTAACGCATGAGTCATGTTTTTTCGTGCGTGCAGCTCCATCGATTTATAAGACGTTGTCCCGTCAAAAATGTATCCGTAAACATACTTGGCTTTTTACGAACATTGTAGCTGTACCTCACGACCCTAGAAAAATCGGAAACTAATTTTAAGAATGTTTTTATAGGCGGTCTTAAATAACGTATTTCAAGTCGAACGATTCTCCAACTAAACAAACCAGGCCAAATTGCCATCAAACGTACACGAATTCGTTTTTATGAAATCAAAAAAGTGTTCGTATAGTCCAAAGACAATAGAAAACTGAGCTCAAAAAATGGATTAATAGCTAGTGGGTCCTCCTTTTGAGTCACATTGGATGGTATCTGGGAGCACTCGTGCCACGCAAGAGTCTGGAGTACATACCGGTATTAGGCACCTTGAAGAATGAGACGTGTTTTGTAGCCACCCTGTATATGTATGATAATAGGTATGTATTCTACTATAAATTAAGATCTGCTAAAATCGACTGGTGAAGTTACGTTTGGTGGACACAACATGTGCAGTTATGACAGCCACATGGTAGTTAACAATCTGCTACAGCAAACACTAATAGAAACCCGACCACGCTTTGCCGCACCACTTGATGAACAGCCCATTGGTCAGGGTGCAAATATTGGTCAACGACATCCCCTCTCTTGAATGTGTGAATTTGTTTGCAGATAGCCTGCTAACCATGGAGACGAAGCTGACTGATTATTATCGCTCTTCCAGCCCACTGTAGTGTGTCTGTTACATACAACGGAGCATTTGAGCGAGAGGCTTTGCGAGGCATCAACAGATGGATATTTGCAAGGAACGTGTGACAATCTGGCTAATACGAGAATTTGTATACAATTTAGCGAACCCAAAATTTGTGTTCATGTTCCATTTAAACTCAATTATCATGACCGTAATCATGAAGAGGTTGCGGGTTGACAGAATTTCCGATCGGAAGCCAAAACACAATCAAACTGTTCTTATAAGACCGAATGATCAGCGTAAACAATCTACGGGAGTGGATTTCTCTCGACGGAGTTTCCCTTCACGCTACTACGAATAAATCGAAAATGTTTGGAAAACTCATTTCAACCATCAGCTAAATCTTGAGGATTCTTCACCTTGAACGATCGTTCTTCATTCCCTAGCGCTACCACTGCTAGGCTCAAACCACAAGCTCGCTGTACAAGCACATGCCTCTCAAACACAGCAACAAATATACAGGGTTGTTAAGGTGAACCCAAGGAAGATTAAACTGTTGTGCAGTTAACTGATGGAGGATGTATTTCAAATGAATGCGTACATACTCAATGCACGTGTATGGAAATACATAATTCAATGCGTATTCGTCGATACAGTGAACCAATCAAATAAATAAAGGTATTGTTGAATAAAACCTTAGTTGAGGTTTTGCGGGTAGCCAACAAAATATGCTGCTTTGCCACTACTTAGTTAGGAGAATGATGTCACTTTGATAACTCTGATATGAAGTCAGTCAGGTTCGATAAGTGATAACTATATAGGGATCCCAGCCAATATAATGGAGGTCCCAGGAGAGCCAAATTAACAAGAGTGTAGAGCCGGCTAAAACGAAGGAGAAACAGACTCCAGATTCTGTTAACCAAAAACCGGAAAATTTTGTTTGGAGGGAAAGTGAAGAAAATTTAGAGTGGGGAATCACGGGGAGCAGAGAGAGGGGTATAGTAGAAACCAATCAGGGAGGGGTTACAACTACCCCAAAAACCCCTTGGTGCTAGGGGGGAGTCTACGGGTGACAGACCGTTTGCCAGATAAAGGGTGGCTTGGGAAAAACCAACGGCGAAAAGCAGTTCGGGGAATTTGGAGTCCCTTAAAGGCTTTAAATATTTTCACATAGGAACCGGGTCTTCAAAAATAGATATGGTTTCAGGATTAACGGACAATAAGGTAACCAACAGCGGCGCTTAACGCCACAGTACAGTCCCGTTACCTGTGGGCTTCGATTCGAGTCAAGGGAGTCAAGGGTCGTTTTCAAGAGGTAATGAGCTGAATACGGAAAAATTCTTCAAGATCTAAAACCATTTCAGATACATCCACGGATACTAGACTAAGACGGTAGGGGTCACCGAGAAAGGGGCTCGCAGGTATGACGTCACGTGCACCTTACGAACATTGAAGTTCCCTTCACTCAAGCTGTTTTACTGCGAAAACTCCTAAGAATGTTAAAATTGTACAACTGGTCTTCTATTTTCAGGCCATTTGGCAAAATTTAACTGTTTAATTCAATGATCTCACCAAAATTGAGCTCTTCAGTTTATCAAATAATGAGTACGTAACGTATAGATATTGTTTAATTCATAACAGCGTTTATTATACATTATATTCAGTTGCCAGATACATAATTCAAATTTATGGAATAATAATATACAAAATCTATCAATACTAAACATTGCAATATATATATAAATAATTAAGTATACAACATAATTAAGCTAAATTCGTTTTAAAATATAATCTTCGCCATTCTTTTGGTCCTTCGCTGTTGCTCACTTGTAGAACGCTTTGTATGATATAGATCGAAGAGTGACTGCTTTAGCGATATCATCAGACAACCAACCCTCGGTTATTACCTGTTTTTGACAAGTTGAAAATTTCTCCTCAAAAACCTGAGAATTTTTTTTCAATTCTTTAATTTCATCACTCGCTGTAGCAAGTTGTTCTTGACGGTGTTTATTTTCTTTTTTTAGTCTAACATTCTCAGCCATCAAGAAAACAACCTCTGCGGGACTTTCATTATTACAGCCATCAGAATTGTTTTCTACATATATTATTTCATCATCGTCATGACTCTCGACGTTCTCAATAGTATTTTTTTCCGACCGGAAGAGCTCATCAATGAATTTCCGAAAATTTCGCTTATGAAACTGTAAGGTTTTTATTTGCCTCCTGACCGCTTAATGGTAATAATAAATGAGGAATTGCGTCCGGCTTGAGGTGGTGTTTCAATGTGAGACCCGGTTTTTTTCAATCAATTTCTTGTTGTTGTTTCGGTTTGGACTTTCCCTGGAGTATAAATTATTATTTTGTAAAAACTTACCTCTCAAGTCTCGCAAGTAGTCATCTTGGTCAAAATGGGCAGAGCAGACACGAGCATTTTCAACTGAGAATGAATCGGCCCGTTTACAGGCATTTACAACGACTTTAATCGAATACTGTCGAGAGGAAATTTGTGGAAAGTAATCCCCAAATCTCTTGGCTTATCACTGTGGTTTGTACAGCAACTAACAGCACAGTACACCATAGTGAAACGTAAACAGACGCAAAGAAATGTCAACTGGAAGACATAACTCACAAGAGGAGCTGGGTGGACGGTGCCTGTGACGTCACCAGCCTTGGGTTTTCCCCACAGAGGAAATCGGTGGTCCTTACCGTCTTAGTTTAGTATCCGTGGATACATCTCAACAAGGGTGTCTGAGGAGTTAAGCCCGACCCAACTCCTACGTGTTTTACAACTCATTTCCTACAAGTGTCTACTAGCAAATTTTTAGAGGTGAACAAACAACCGCTAGAATGTGCTCAAAACCGTCATCGCCTTTAGGAGACTCTCCTGCGAAGAGGGCGATGGCGGTTTCGAGCGCATTCTACCGGGATTGCGTCCGGGCGATGGCAAAAGTAGCGAACAAAGCCATTGTGAAAGTCTACCTAATGAGGAGACACTCGCATGTAAAAGAGCGAACGGAGCTCAAACAATATACCATGGGCATGTAAATAGAGCGAATAAGAATACGTAATTTAAATGAACTGCATCCTACTTTGTGTATCATCAAAGCTCATCGTAGCATCGTAGTCAGTTTGTCTTCGACCTTTCAAGAGTCATGCCAAATGTGAGTGAATGTTCAGTTGTGATCGGGAAACGGGGGAATGAATAATTGTATTGGAATGATATTGTTTTCGTTTTTAGGATTCAGGAGAAGCTAGTTGGACGTTAGTACAACTTATGTTCACCTGAAAGTAATGATTCCTTGGGCAATAAACTATGAACGAATGTCTTACGTTTTGGATGTTGTAAGAATACGTGTTCAGCGTCCTTAAAAACCATTGCTCGACGTAAAAAATCGTTCGCTCTTTTTTACATACCTCTCGTAGATGAAGTCGCTCGCTCTTTTTACATATACTACGATGTTAAGTTGCAAACGTTCGTTCTTTTTACACCCGCCCTTTCGTCCATATATGTGAAAATAATCACTTAACGTGTCACTGATTATCATGCAGGCTGAAGACGCGCACGGACGGATTTGATCATTACATTAGGAAATGTGGATCTTCCTTTCTGTTAGTCGTTATCTGCTGTACATGGAAGTGAACTTATTTTTTTTAAATGATTGAAACTACTTCTTCTTGAAAACTAGTAGGTACATACTACTGGTAGGTCCTTTCAAACCGCTGGTGGACTCACCTTGAATCAGAATCTTAACGTAAGACCCATCCAAAATCACGAAAGGACACCCAGAACGCCCCCCAATTCAGACCGTGACGTGCCTAATCGATACCGTCATCAGGTAAAATAGGTAAATTGAAAACGACGTTCTACCTGTAGTGAATAGCACTCAAACGCAAAAAATGTGCAGAAACATTAAAATACTCAGTGCTCGAAGAATAAAAATGTCTGTACTGTAAGTAGAATCGAATAAACTGAATAACTGTGGAAGGTAAATTTCACTGAATTAAATACAGGAGAGAAATGACAAGAACAAAAATAAAAAATTACATCTCAGCCTCCGCTCCAACCTCCAAGCAGGCCATTTTATTTTCACTGTCCATTTCCAGTTATGCTGGTTATCTACAATAGCTTCTCCTAAACTATTTTGGTACCTACATAGAATTTCAATTATTATTATTCTCTATGGCCTAGGAATTAAGGTTGACAGTTCTGCAGGTTCAATGAACGAAAGGTTGAATAGAAGCAGGAAAGATGGCGGGCCTTCAGCTACTCGAAGGTGGGTCGCTCATGCGCATGCGTTTGAATGTGTGCGAGTACCGTCTTGTCTGCTCTCAACATCCAGTGTTTCCGGTGACTCATGGCCGGATCTATACATTCTGGGCCCCCCTGCAAAATCTATCCTGGGCCCCCTTAACAGTACGTATGAAATAGCCCCACCCCCCAGAAAATTTTAAGGAAAAGAATGAATGATAAAATATTGCATTTATATTGATGTACAACAACAAATCTTTATTAGATATATTTTGCAGAGGTTCGCCCCCCCCCCCCCCCTGCATTGCGGGGTTTCGCGGTTCCTAGTTCCGGCCCTGCGTCTGCAGCCTCCAACCATTTCTGCCTTCTCTCTCGCTGATATATGTTCTGCACAATGAGATAGTTTCTTCGTAGAGTCATCATTCGAGCACCTCTTCCTAAAATACTGTTATCATTTAAATGATTAACAGGAGTACAATCCAGTTCTTAGCGACCGTACCGACCAACAGTCCCCCCCCCCCCCCGGCTCAACACTCCTTCAACTAACCTTCGGGTGGGCTTCTTCTTCCGCCCTTTGTTATCCCGGCATCACCACTTTTCCGTCCGCCCGAGGAGGTCATTCGTGTACCTGCCACCTTGGTAAGCACCTTGGTAGGCACAAGCCTCTCTTGGAGCTTTCATCTATGTTTACTAGCTCCCCTCCTCTGAGCTAGAATCCCATATTTGCAGGTTGCATAGGCAATTTTTCATCTTCGGTACTTAAATGTGTAAAATTAATCATTTAAATGATCTGGAGAACCATAGAGGTCTACTGTCCCGTTTTTTAAAACCAAAACTACTACACCGTTGGAAAGCTGACATTTTGGCCCACATTTTACCCGGCCTGCACATTTCTGCGACAAGCATTATCAGCCCGTTGTTTTTTCGATAATCCCGTTAGTATGAGAACATATTTAAAGCCTTTAATGGACTTCAAATTCCCCAAGCTGCTTTGTGCCGTAGGTTTTTCCCAAGCCCTTTTTCTGGCAAACGGTCAGCCACCTATAGTCTCCCCCATAGCACCCTGGGGTTTCCCGGGGTAGTTGTAACCACGTCCCTGATTGGTTTTTACTATCCCCCTCCACCTGCTCCCCAGGATTCCCCACTCTAAATTTTCCTTACTTTCCCTCCAAACAAAATTAAGCACCTTAAATTAAAAGCAAATTAAAATCAAGCACCTTGCGTACATCACATGCAAATTTGAAGAATATAAGCCACGATCTGGACCAATCCACTGCAAAAGTTGCCAATTGTGGAATCATGCGAAAGGGCTGTGCTCGCGATCTCCTGGGTGTGGGGTCTGCGCTGGCAGTCATGATACCAAACAACATGACCCATCAAAGAGAGAAAACAAATGCGTTAATTGTAGCGATGCACACGCATCCAGCTGGAAAGGTTCCACATTATCGCAAATTAGCTGGTTTATCTAAAGCTACTAAAGAAACAAAAAGAAACTGGAGGAACCAAAACAATCAGTTCGCGTATGAAGAAAACAAATTTGACCCACTCTCAACCTCTTTTAATGATTCATCAAAAAACCACTCCATTCACACAGGGAAGTATACGTCAAAATCTTACAGTGATATACTTAAGAGTCGAACAAATTAACCTCAACAAAATCGCCAAATGCCGGAATTGGGTAGCATCGTACAAGAAATAGTTCATACCGTAGTAAAACAATTTGTCACAGTCATTCGAGAAGAAATAGCGAACGCCTTTAAATCCCTACATCTACATTCCTATCAAAATGACTCCTGTCACTTCGCTCAACATCATAACTTGGAACTGTTGTTCCATCAGAGGAAAGTTACAAGAATTAATTCACTATCTCAATATTCAAAAAATTGATATAGTGATGTTGTCAGAAATCAAGTTACCCGCCGGTTATCCACTGAACGTACCAGGGTTCAAAACGTATATTGCCCATGAACCCAATGGATTAAGCTCTGCTGGAGCTGCACTACTAGTCAGAACGCATCTCAACCAGTAATCTTTATCACCCATTATCGAAACGGAAATTCAAGTAGCTAGATGCATTCTACATCTAGAGGGGAAAGATGTGCGATTGGGAGCGGTGTACGTCCCTCCTCAGTGCGGAAGAATGGACAGAAGCCTCTCCTTCGCAACACTTTTGGGTGTCGTACACGAGCTGGGATCCACATTTCTGACAGGAGGGGATTTTAACGCCAAGCACCTTTCATGGGGGTCCCCTAAATCAAACACATACGGTCAACATCCATGTACGCTGAAGACTTGGTATTTGCTACATCCGACGCCTCCTTTGAATCCGCAACAAACTGCCTGCAATACTCCGTTGACTTGCTTGCTCAATGGTGCTCCAAGTGGCGCATGAAAATCAAAAATACTGACTTTTACGTACAGACGTAAATATGAAGGCCTTCCATTCAGATATGCACATGTCATAATTCCTCCGACGTCATCCTACAAATACTTAGGGGTCACATTGGACAAAAGGCTCACGTTCCAAGAACACGTGTCCGAACTTCTAAAGCGTCTTAGAAATAGAATAAAATGCTCAAACAGTTACTCCACAGTCACTACCTATCCGTCCAAAATAGGCTACTAATTTATGAAACCATGCAGTATCTCGTCAGTTGTCGTGAAGTTAACGTCGTATTCTCGTCCCTTATCTGTACATATTCTCTGTCGCACTTTCCTTGTTTTTCCGTCTTTGTCTCGCTCGGAGCTCCGCAGTCTTATCGCAGAAAAATCCGCCTTATCGCTCCTAGCAGCTTATAGCGGTCTTATCACGCTCCTAATCCGTCTTCGTCTATCGGGGTTGCATTGTTCGAGTGTTACCGGCGATCGTGAGATTGGTGAGTCACTGCATTATCTAGTCATCGAGTTCATAATTCAATAATTCTAAAAACAGCCTTTAGTATGGACTGCGCAAAGTGTTCTCGTGACCTTTTTTCACCTAAAAAGACAGCTAATTGCGCCAAATGTAAAGCTGCCTACCATCCATCCTGTACCCGCCTCAAAAGCCTTGAAAACTTCAGGAAAATGAGAAAGGAGGCAAAAGAACGATGGAGATGTGACAATTGCGTGGTCGGTGGCGAAACCAATTCAAATGATAATTCCGATTTGTCCACTGAGACTAGCCCTCCTGCCGTTCCGCAGTACGTTCCGCTTAGTGATTTACAGAAGATGTTTCATGTCTTCAAAACTGAGATAGCGGAAGAGGTTACCGAGAAAATTCGTGTAGAGTTTAATCAGCGTTTTAATCATTGGAAGAACGTGTGGCGGCTCTCGAGAATGAGCGGGATTCTCGTGAGACAGCCAACTCTCTCATGCGCCAGGATGTGGAGAATATGAGAGCGGATCTTGAGGCTCTTAATTGCCGCGATCTGCCCCATAAAATAAATTTGATTAAAGAAAAGATTGATCTTCTGCCAAAGGGTTCTGCCCCTCATGGTGGGGATTTGGCTTTTGAGGAAGCTATAGCCGAGATGAACGATCGTCAAAGAAGAAAATCCAATATCATTTTTTATGATCTGCAGGAGTCTTCCGGTACTACAGCTGCGATTCGGGAGTCCGATGATCGTAATCTCGTTAGTGGTTACGCTTCTCGATTGACCCTGAGTCACAAATTCTGAAACTTTTCCGTATTGGCAGATCAGTTGCATCTAGAGCACGCCCGTTGGTTGTAGTGATGCGTGACCCTTTGTCCGTCACCAAAATCCTTTCTGAGAATCGAGTCCTCAATCCCCCCCGCCTATCAGGTTTCGCAAGATCGAACTAAACTGGAGAGGGTCTATTTGGATCGTCTGCGTGAGGAGCTTTCCAAACGCTTAGCCCAGGGTGAGAGTGATCTAACGATCAAATACGTCCGGGGCATTCCTAGAATTGTCCCCAAAGCTTCGCCTGCCAGGGGCTCTCCTAATAACGGCCAACATAATTCAAAAAACTAATTACGCTCTCAGCCTTCTACCAGAATGTCAGGGGATTGAATTCGAAATTATCTATTTTGCGTAGCCTGGCACCAACTCTTGACTATGATTTGTTGTTTTTGACGTTGACAACGGCGAGTTGGGCCTATCGAACTTCATTGTGTATCGTGCTGACAGATCTGCATCTACGTCACAAAAACACACTGGGGGCGGTGTTTTGATAGCCGTATCTTCGAAACTCGCTTCGTTCAAATGGATCACTCGTTTGGACAATGTCGAACATGTTTTTGTTATTCTGCCTCACTTTAAACTAATTGTTGGCTGCGTTTATATTCCACATTATTCGTCTCTCCTTTATCTCGAGAATTTCTGTCAGGAAGTCGACCACATTGCATCTTACTCAGACTTCAAACTTTTACTCACTGGTGACTTCAACCTTTCGTCGATTGTGTGGGAGCCGGATGGTTTGTCTCCCGCGTCGGATCGATTTGCTGGAGCGGCTACTCTTGCTGAGTTTCTTAATGCACATGACCTTAAGCAGCTTAACTTGCAGCTGAATCCTTCGGGCCATATTTTGGATTTATGTCTATCAAGTTCTACAGCATCCCTCATTCCTTGTGTTCCTCTTTTGAGGCTGGATAATCACCACCCACCATTTGAGATTCTGGTCTCCCAGGATCATGTGGCCAACGCCTTCTCAACTCCAGCAAAGTTCAATTATAATTTCAGGCGTGCGGATCTTCGATCCCTGAATGTATTTTTTGATACCCAGGACTGGGAGTTTTGTTCTGACCTTCCATTTGATGTTGCTGTCGAGAGATTCTATGAGCTAATTTATGATGCCATAAGTCAATTTGTGCCCACTATTCAAAGGATTAATGCGGCATTTCCTAAATGGTTCAATGCTGAATTGAAGAGCCTGGTAAGGAGGAAGAATTTGGTTCGTGCAAGGTTCAAGCTAACCCGACTGTCTTGTGATGATCGTCTGTATTCGGATCTCCGTGGGAGGTGTCGGGCATTGAGTCGTCGACTATATGGGGAGTACGTGCATGATGTGCAGAGCTCACTTAGAAGTAACCCTAAAAAATTTTGGAACCACATTAATTATAGTAATGGATCTATGGCTCTTCCCAGTTCAATGTCCCTTGGTCAGCAGATAGCCGAGTCACCGCCAGCTATTGCCGAGCTCTTTGCCAAACATTTCTCATCAGTTTTTGTCAAGCCATCTGCCTCCACATCGCTTCAGCCACCCCCCTTATTGCCAGTCGGCACCTTCGCTATGAGCTCAATGAACATCACCAGGGATGTTGTGTTGAAGCACCTTCTGTCTCTTGATCCGAATAAAGGAATGGGACCGGATGGAGTCCCGCCTGCTCTGCTGTGTGGATGCGCTGATTCACTCTCGTCACCTCTGGCCACCCTTTTCGAGAGATCTCTATCGTTAGGGGACGTTCCAGAACAGTGGAAGAAGGCATTTGTTACACCCATCCCAAAGTCGGGCAACAGATCTTTCATTGACAACTATCGGCCGGTATGTTCACTCTCTACAATACCAAAGGTCCTGGAGAGGATCGTGGTTGGTGGAATCACCCCATCTTTGACCACTTATCTATCGGTGAATCAGCACGGTTTCCTGCCCGGGAGATCAACCACAACCAATTTGCTGGTCTTCCAGCACTACATTTTGGAAGCCTTCCGTGATGGGTTCCAGGTTGATGCTGTTTATACAGATTTTGCAAAGGCCTTTGATCGGGTGTCCCATGATATGCTGTTGATGAAGATGGAGCGATTTGGCTTCTACGGCTCTCTGTTGAGTTGGTTCCGGAGCTACCTGAGTGGAAGATCTTTGATGGTTCGGGTTAGGGGTGTCTGCTCGGCGCCATTCGCTGCTGCCTCTGGTGTGTCTCAGGGCTCTCATGTTGGCCCACTGTTGTTCCTGATCTTCATAAATGATATCTGCGAGGTCGTCGGAAATGGTGTTGACTGCTTGTTGTTTGCGGATGATTTGAAGGTCTACACAAGGGTAGCTGATGAAATGGATTGCCTGTCGTTGCAGCGCACTCTGGATCGGCTTGAGGATTGGTGTCAGACGAACAAACTGTTTTTCAATATTAGCAAGTGCTCCACCATTACCTTCTCAAGAGGGAGAGCCCCTGTTAATTTTCAGTACACCCTTGGAACCAATGTTCTCTCTAGGAATGGGGAAATACGGGACCTTGGAGTGTTGTTGGATTCAAGGCTTTCATTTCTTCCTCATATCGAGCTTATTGTTGGTCGAGCAAGCCGGAGCCTTGGTTTTTTGAAGAGAAACACCCGAGAATAATTCTCGTGAATTATTCACGAATCCTGATGCTTTGGTATCTCTCTATAATGCCTTGGTTCGACCTATACTTGAGTACTGCGCTGTGGTTTGGTCTCCTCAATATTTAACCCACAAATCGGTTCTTGAGCGTGTTCAGCGTCGTTTCCTTCGATTCCTTTCTTTCAAGTCTGGAGTGGCGTGGGAGGACTTTGATGAGCGTGCTACACGTGAGGCCAGTGGCATTGTCCCCTTGGAGTGCCGCCGCCAGCTTGCCGATGGCTGTTTTCTCTATAGGCTTATCCATGGATTTATTGATTCACCTTCGCTACTTTCTGAGGTCAGCTTCCTCGTACCCCCGCGCCCGACTCGATCCTGCAATACCTTCTACATTTCTGCATCACCGACCAACTACCTCTACAATATTCCCCTGAACCGGTCCGAGCGTTTGCTGAATCAACTCAATATTGACATTTGGCACGATGGCTTGAGATGTTTGAGAAACTTGATATTATGTAAATTCAATTCTATTTAATTTAATTTTTCAATCACACAAGTATATTTTTGGTTTTTATTTGTACAGTTGTCCTATTGAATCTGTCGAGATATTTGTTTCTTTTATAATCTGCATGGTTAAATTGGGCCTGTGGCCCGTGTAAATAAATGAATAAATAAATAAACCATCATAAGGCCCATGTGGGTATACGCTTTACAGCAGTGTTTTTCAACCTGTGGGTCGCGACCCCCTGGAACTTCAGTTTTTTTATACAAGACATAATTTGTGAGACTTAGATAAAAAAGTATTACAAATTACATATTTTTAACATACATGGAAAAAAGGGTTGGGGGGTCTCGAAATATTTTTTTATACTAGGGGGGTCGTGTCATAAAAAAGGTTGAAAAACACTGCTTTACAGATCTGGGGCACGTGCTCTCCCTCTACGTTTCGTCGTATAGAACAGTAGCAGAACTCCACTCTTCAACGGAATGTTATCCACGCTCCACCACTAGTCAGGAACAGCTCCATTTATAACGATTTCGAGCTTGACACTCCATCCGAATATCGCTGTAAAATCATGGAACTGTTTGTCACAAATACTAGGACCAACCAGAATCCAATAGTTCCCCAAAGTCTTCAACCATACGAAGCTAATAGATTGAAGACAACCAGACACCTATCCACATTTACACCTACCGTATTTGATCTCGACTGAGGTGCTATACAGAATCTCTGAGAACCATTTTATTCATTTATTTATAAATATAAGTTAGGTTCAGAGCCCAAGATAATGCCTTTTTAAAAAAAGGGTGTTTATTTGACCAAAGACTTAAGTAACAGCGAGGTCTCCGAGCAAGAGCAAAGCAAAAGACTGACTCTCGCGGGTAGCGGGAGCCCTATTTAATACGTTCTGGTGCTGACGCAGCAGCGGGGTTTTATATCGCTGATTTATCTGTTTATCGTGCACATAGCTTATATATATTTTTATTTTATTTGATTTATTTAGTTATTTTTAATCTACTAATTCCATATCTCTACTTCTAATGTTTGAAGTGAAATTCTAGTGTATAACTCCATTCTCCGTTTTGTCAAAATATCAATAAGGAATAATACACTGGTCTTACACAAAATATACATATATTAAACAAAAAAAAAAAAAAAAGCATTAATGGGGTCACTAGGCGAGATGAAAACATGCGATTTCAGCATTTTGACAAAACCGCTATTTCGCGCGGCAATCGCACACCCTCAATGCAATAAAAAAATGTTTTCTGGCATCTAATAGATAGAAAAATGTAACGCTCTTTCCAACGGTGTCTTTAAATTGAGCTATCTCCAAAATCGAGGGAGTTATGACAGTTTTAGCTAATAACTCGGAAACGGGGCCTCTAAAAAATTTGCAAGGAGGCACTTTTGGTCGGAAATGAGATGTAAAACACGTAGGAGTCGAGTCGGGCATAACTCTTCGGACACCCTGCATAGCAGTTGGATATTGTATAAAGCGTAATTATTGCAGTAATGATAAACGCTAAGTTAAAAAAGTCAATGGTCGGCTATGAATCAAGTTGCACATAGACCTCCCGTGGCATACGACTCATAGGGTGATGGAACAAATGATCTCGTTTTGGATCTCGTCTTACCTATTCGGGCCTTCGCTTGTCTAAACTGGCCAGGCAAATTCTATCTGATTAGTTGAGTCCTCTGGACATGCCACAATGCTCGCATAAGGGGCCATTATTATTCCGGCTGTTCATAAACGACTTGTGCGATTTGTTTGATGATATGAACTATCTGCATTTGTGGATGACCTTAAGATCTTCCGTGAGATTCCTTCGGATGATGGTACTCGTTGCTCATAACGAAACCTGGATCGGCAGCACCAGTATTGGTACCAGAATAATGTGGGCAAATGTTGCTCAATAACTTTTTCTCGATTCCATTCACCAGTCTCGTCATCCTATTCCGTTGCTGGCTGGAATTTGAGTAGTAGTAAACTAACCTTCTCCAAGCGTATTTTTTCCATGGTCTCAAATGCTATGCAGCGACTTGGATTCTTGATTCGAAGTACCAAATTTTCAGGACCTTATACAGGGTGGGTTCGGCTAAGTTACGAAACAATTTTTCTGCTAATCTGCATCAAAAATGTAGTAAAACCTACCTACCGAGCTTTTTTATCTCAATCCGTTCTCTAGATATAATTTTTTAAAGTTTTTTTTTTCTTTTTTTTTTCAGAAAACCTCGTTTTTCGACATAAAAACCCACGTTTTCCCACTTAAAAACAACCTTTTTCTACTTTTGACCACATTTTCGGATTCAGCATAAAATGTTCTTTACGACCAATTCACATTCATAATCATAAACGAACTCCTAAGGATGCAATTGCAGTTCAAACATTGAAAATTTAAAAACAATTGCTATTTTCTGAACTACTTTTATTTTCACTGCACTTTCAAAAAACCTGCTGGAACTTGTCAAACCTCAGGAAAACTTGCAAATTCAATCAGCTTTCTAATGGTATGGTCAACTTTGTGATTCCACGTCGACCTCATGGAGAAATTCCAGTCTGAAGGCGAAAAAACGTTAGGCATATCCGGTCTTAAAAAGAGGATATTCATGTTTTCTCCCGCCATGAGCCTGTAGGTAAACTACCATTCGCAAGCCAATGTTTCCCGACTAGTTCTAGTGTGGAAGCGAGTTGAGTGGTCAAAACGTCATGAAAGTGTTCAGTTACGTTAAAATCAGGGCATACATCACAAATGAGGAATACGCTGACATTTTCTAAGGGCGAGGATCATAGAGGCAGCCGCAATATTGTGGGATAGTCTAATGCACGACGTAACAGTTTGAGCCATGCGGAAAAGAACGAGAGCCTACATAAGAAACAATGGTGGTCATTTTGAGAACACATTGTGAGCGCGACTTTTTTCAATTTTACTAGTCTAATTTATTAAAACTTTACTGGTCGATTACTACAAACGTTTTTCGATCATTTTTCTAGAAAAGTAGTATCACTTTATTTTTGTAACCTACCTATTTTGCAGATTTAATCATTTCCCCAATTCATACAGCGAACTGTTTCTTTTATCCCTGGGAGTCCTCGATTGATTTTTAAAAAGTGCCTAACGTTTTTTCGCCTTCAAACTGGAATTTCTCCATGCGATATTTCTCCAGGTCGACGCGGAATAGCAATGTTGACCATACCAATAGAAAGCTAATTAAATTTGCAATTTTTCCTGAGGTTTGACAAGTTCCAGCACGTTTTTGGGAATGCAGTGAAAATAAAGGTTATCCAGAAATTAGCAATTTTTTTACATTTTCAATGTTCATCTTCGGAGTCAGTCGCAGCTAAGTTTGGGCTCGACACATCACTCACGCGAGCCTGCACGTTAAGACGCATAGGGTTTCAAAAATAGGACCGAACCCCCATCCCAGAAATACTCCGAAAACTATATTTAGCCAAATAAATTGAAGAAATAAGGGGAGCCCTAGGATCGGTGTGGAAGAGAGCTGGTTTCTTGTTTTCTATTAAACCGCCAATAAATTAAGGGTTACCAGTCAGTCATCGGAGTTCTAAGGCTAACATCACTAAGAGCGGAGGTTAATGTCTTTGGCGTGCACTCATGGTCGTCCCTTTAGACTCTTGTGTTAACCATAGTTCACTTCACAACTTCTAACTTCACTAACTTCGGTCTAAGGTGGGCGAGCTCAATTATTTACGTGTTCAATGTAAAAGGGCAAATGCGCTCGGGTTCTAGAATGCATAATGGGAAACAGAGATGCCAGATAAAAGCTCGGAACGTGCCTCTTCATAAAATACTCAACCAATTAATATTTGATATTGATATCTTAATATTTACTCAAATCAAATCAAATACCAATTGGCTACAACAAGATGAAAATAAAGGCATAAGTTCTACAAAAATTCAGCAGACAAAGTAATTTTTATATTTTTGTAGTCAAATACCAGAAATAACGTTGAACGCATAAGGATAAGTTCGCAAACTTTGCTCTTCGGAGGAGTTCAGATATCTACGACAAAAATTTAATAGACCGAACAAAGTGACAATTTTTAACTATAAAAACCAACATAATTAGAAATTAAACCAACAACTTTATAATAAAGTGGAAAAATATAGATGAGTCATTCGAATAACGTGAGCCGAAATAAGACCTTAATTATTTTTTAAATTAAAATAAATTGTCCCAAAGGGAAATATTAATGCCTTTTTCATAAACTAATCAGGGAGTCATGTCATCTATTCGACCAACTAATGTGTTTGGTTTCGATTTCAGTGTAGGCGCATTTTCGTGAATACTGTTTAGTTAGGAATTAGTGAGTTATACGAGGAGGGGGAGGGGCGCTCATTAGAATCACCAAATTCTACTTTTTTAAGTGTTGAAATTCAATCTTTTTTACCAGAAAAAGTTCGGATTTGTCGCCTTTTTTCATAAATATGACCAAATCGGTATGTCAATGAGGAAAACGATGGTTTTTTTTAGAGGGAATCGTTAGAATTATGTTACTTTGAACTGTGATACCACTTTGAAAACGATTATGGAATGAGTGAGTTCTTTTGGATGCCTTTTTTAAAACAATGCTGACAAGAACGAATTTCATCCAAAGCTGTAGTGAATTTCCTGAGGGGAAATTCGACTACTATTTAACTTTCTCTCCTGACGGGAGATATTCGCTTAAGTTTTTTTACCCCTTTCGGTCAGTTGATCAAAAGTGAGATTTGAGCTCGCAAAGTCGGCGATGCCGGCCGCGAGCAACGGAAGCACCGAATTGGTTTGCTGTGTGAGAAAGCGGTTAGAGCGCAAAGTTGGCGATGCCGGCCGCGAACGTCCGAAGCACCAAAGTTGTTTGCTAGACAGGAAGTGAGCGGGATCTAGTACGCGAAATTGGTGGTACCAACCTCTCGAGGTTGCGGCACCAATTTGCTTGCTACAGAGGAGTGGTCGTTGGATGCTGAGCCGATACCCGTCTCTCGAGACATCGGCACCTCAGAGGGAGGAAATAGGAAACCCTAACTGACCGAGTAAGTACTCAAGGCAAGGTTAGGTAAAGTGAAATGAGAACGCAGGGTTTTGGTTAAAGCTGCTAGGGCTTCCTCCGACTGTCTCCTTCCGGCTCGCAGGCCGGGTTTTTATACTGATAGGGATCCCCTTCTACCCTTCTCCCTTTGGAGGAGCAGCTTCCAAAGGGAGCAGGGTAGAAGCGGCGACGCTACCTGGTCGGCTTGGCCTTCCTTTATTAGGGAATAATTCTGTTTTAACATAGTCAAATTCTTCACACTTACGATTGAGCAAGTTTTGGGAAAAAATCGATCTAGGAAGATTGGGATTTTTAGTGATTTGATAATAAAATAATGTTGAGAGGATTTTCATGGAGAACATTGAAGTGAAGAGAAAGGCTGAATCGGATGACATAAGCCACAAGGGTGTTTTCTGTCTCTTTTGACGCCCTTCCAACCCAAACAAAAGTCTTTCTGCACCGCTTGCTTTCAGAAGACCGGTTCGATCTTTCAGAAGCGAGTTAACGCTGCCACTCAATCTCATGTGACTTCTAGCGTGCCGTTCTCGGGGCAACCTGACGTAACATCCGCCGGAACCTGATCCGAGTCCTCCACGCCCCTCGTTCTAATCGCTATCCATCTCTTCACATTTTTGATAAATCACACATTCATATTTACTGAAATTCGTTACCCTAACGAAATTTCGGAATGAATGTATTTATTTATATATTCATATGAAATGCGCAAGCCTAATACAACTTTACAATCGTATACAAGCACATACAAAAAAACCTCTGCCAAGTGGGTGTGGCACATAGCTTCCTCGTATCCATAACATAACTGTATAGATCATTGAAAATTATTATTGACTAAAGAACTTCGTTCAATTAGGCGAAGTAAATGTTGAATTAGGGTAAATTTATTGTTATGCAGGAGCGTAACTTGAGAAAATAAAGGTACGCATGTTCAACTATTGAACAAACTATAAAGTATACCTAATAAGTCCAAACAATCTCTGAAAATTTCATCGAAATCGGTCAAGAACTCCCGGTGTTATGCTTGTGGCAAGGATTTCACGTTTGTGCATGCGCAGAGGCTGCTATTGATCCGGGGGTCATGAAACTCATAGGGGACTATCTATACCCTAACCCGCACAATCCCTGAAAATTTCATTGAAATTGGTCAAGAACTCCCAAAGTTATGCCCGTAACAAAGATTTCACGTTTGCGCATGCGCAGAGGCTACCATTGATCCGGGGGTCATGAAACCTTTAGGGGACCCCTAACCCGCACAATCCCTGAAAATGTCATCGAAATTGGTCGAAAACTCCCGCAGTTATGCGCGTAACAAAGATTTCACGTTTGCGCATGCGCAGAGGCTACCATTGATCCGGGGGTCATGAAACCTATAGGGGACCCCTAACCCGCACAATCCCTGAAAATTTCATTGAAATTGGTCAGGCACTCCCGGAGTTATGCGCGTAACAAATATTTCACGTTTGCGCAAGCGCAGAGACTACTATTGATCCGGGGGTCGTGAAACCTATAGGGGACCATCTACACCCCAACCCGAACAATCCCTGAAAATGTCATCAAAATTGGTCAAGAACTCTCGGAGTTATGCGCGTAACAAGGATTTCACGTTTGCGCATGCGCAGAGGCTACTATTAATCCGGAGATCATGAAACTCATAGGGGACCATCTACACATCAACCCAAACAATCCCTGGAAATTTCATCGAAATTGGTCAAGAACTCTAGGAGTTATGCGCGTAACAAGGATTTCACGTTTGCGCATGCGCAGAGGCTACTATTAATCCGGAGATCATGAAACTCATAGGGGACCATCTACACCCCAACCCGCACAATCCCTGAAAATTTCATCAAAATCGGACAATAACTTCGTGTAGTTTTGCCCGTAACAAGGATTTGCTGACAGACAGACAGACAGACACACAGACAGACACGGAACCAAAATTGTTCAGAAAGGTCTAAAACGCAAAATGCAAGTGGAATTTTTGATTTTGGAGACAAAAAAATTTTCACATTCCGAAAGTGAAAACAATGCTTCCGCTACTTTAGTAGACTCGGAAGCAAAAAAGCTGATATCTAAATATATACAATGGTGCAATGTACTGTATATTGACAAAGACATTGAAACCCAAGAATAAGATTTATACACTTTTTTTTTTAAATGTTCATGTGAGAGTTTTTTTCCTAGCTATTTATTCCTATGTTTATGATCACTTTCAGTGATTGTTCAAAAATATCTAAATCAGGACAGTCGAGGATGGCTCGATTGACCACTCGCGATACACTGGATAGTGGGCGATTATATAAATAATTATTGAAGAAGAATGATGTCCAGCAGAGATCAGAAGAACGTGAGCCCAAGTGAGGGCCGAAAAATTCAATCTCCAACCACCGTTTTCGTTCCTGGATACCATACCCTTTTTCGTACGGGTTTGTCGCAACTACTACACATGGATGTAAATATTCTTATGTTTATTGGTCTCGCGTCACCGTTTTCGTTCCTGGATACCATACCCTTTTTCGTTCCACTCCCACGTGACACTTTTCGGCTAGTTAGTCCATGGCTAAAGCGTATTCTACGCTAAAATACATTTGCTCAAATGACGACAAAATACAGAGACATGCAAATAGTCAATAAAGATTTTGAAAAAATTAGAAATCTAATGCAGTGAGCATCTATTCAATAAAGAAACTTATAAACTAGTAAGAACCATATGAGTACTTCATGAACTAAAATTAATCACACTATATAAAAACCAGCTTATCAGAGTATATCGACGTTTCAGGGGGTGGTAACGCTGGGCGGGTGGAATCCTCGCCCCCGTCTCCCAGGGCAACCGACCCGCTCCCCCCTCCCCCCGACCCCGCCAGTGAAGGAAGGAGGGCCCAAGCGGGGGGGGGGGGGGGGGGGAGCGTCTCCCAGGGCAAGCGACGTGGTCCTCTCCTCGGGGATTTGGGATATACGATTTTTCGACTTTTAATATTGTTATTATACTCCCTCATTGTGTTGTTTAGTACTCTACCTCCTGTACACACGGGACTTACCCCAACAAGAAGGCACAACTGTTGCCACCTTTGCAGATGATACGGCTATCCTCTCTGTTGGAGATGATATAGAAGCTGCAACACGCAAATTACAGACGTCTACTACAGAGGTTTATAAATGGACCAAGATGTGGAGAATGAAGCTGAACGAATCAAAATCAGCCCACATCAACTTCACCAACCGAAAAGTCCCAATCTTGGATGTTGAGATCAATTCGAATAAAATACCGCATACTGAAGCAGTTAAATACTTGGGTTTGACACTTGACTCCAAATTAAACTGGAATAAACACATAGAAAAGAAGAAAGAAGAACTTAAAATCAAGTACAGAAGGATGTATTGGCTAATGGGAAGGAATTCCCATCTCTCTCTTCACAACAAACTGCTTATATATAAGCAGATCCTTTGCCCTATTTGGACCTATGGGATCTGGGGCTGTGCCAAGAAATCAAATATTAAGAAAATCCAAACCTTTCAGAATAAAATACTGAGAAGTATAGTTGGAGCCCCTTGGTACATGCGAAACGATGATATTCATCGAGATTTGAGGATGGAGACAGTCTATGAAATTATTGCAAAATACGCAAGGAAGCATGAACATCGCCTCCACAAACACGTGAACCCGGAGATGCTCTACGTTTTGGACAACGAAGGTGAAATCCGACGTCTCAAGCGAAACAAACCACTGGATTTAGTTGTGCTGCGTGAATAGAAGTGCAATCGAACTGAGTGCTAATTAATTGAGCTATATAATAAAGGGCTAGATTTTGCTGTAAACCTACCCTCTTGGAGTGTACCTTTATTGATATGTAAAATTGCTAGACGAAATGTATTTGATTTTTCAGTCGCAATTAATAAATCACGAAAAAAAAAAATTGTGTTATTCACCTATTTCTTTTTAACCTGCGTAGCAGGGCCATTAAACTAGTGATTATATAAAATTAGCAGCTATTTATTGGCGTGTATACTAAGCACATAATTTTACTGAAGTGGAATCTAAATTTTAATAATTAATGTGGAGTAAATATAGTGTTATTGGTAGGTACTTTATAAAAATTAGATGTAGGAACCAACTCCTGGCTGGGCACTATCCAGTGTTACACTATCCAGCTCGGTCATCAGTTATTATTCATGTAAAATTATGTAAATAAACTATCTATTTATCTATCCACCAATGCATGCTCCAAAACTGGTATTGCCAGCGCTTTAACAGCCATTATAAGTGGTACATAATCAAATTCTCTGGTGTTCCGCACTCTCCAATTAGATATGGCTGAGATATGGTACGAAAACGAGAGACAGCTGTGAAGCAGCACTCCTAAATCACGTATGATAACTGATAATATTTTCCCTCATGTCAAATCGAATAGCACACATGCTCCCCACAAGTTCTACGATCGTGAAAACGCTTGGTCCATCAGATCGATGAGCGGACCAAAAACTTCTAAGTCAGTGTAAAGGGTCACTGAACCGGCAGAGGGTGGTGCCAGATTTGCCCATTTTGTGGAGATGGTATCTAAGTGGACAGTGCCCCATTAAGAGCCCTGATACTAAACGTATTTCCTTTCTTCCTAAGCTGAGAAGCTCGTTAGCTGTCTTCATAAAGAAATCAATAAATTGCTTTGTCTTCTGCCCTCTAACACGGAACCAGCTTGCAGTACTCTTCTTACTCCCCCATTTGGAAAGCTCTCCGTAGTGCCCTGGAAGGGTTCTGGACCCACCGGGAGAGAAGCAGCACATTCCCTTGCTATGTGTCAGCTTTTTCGTTCCCCTCAACCCCTCGGTGCCCAGAACACCACACCAATGTAACCTTAGTGTTACTAGCATGGGTCTTGACGTTAGCCAAACACTCCCCCACCAGCCTCGAGGAAATTGTAAAAGAGAATTGAGCCTTAATGATTGCATAATACTTTCTTTCAAACCGGCGGGTTGCGGGAAAAGTTTTCCTTTTCTAAAAACAGGAGGCGAGAGAGCGGAGAGGGGATGAGATGTCCCCACTATCAGTTCCGCCAGGTCCTGAGGCCGCGAGACGAGGCAGGCAGCTTATTTCTATTAGCGTCTCGACCCGACCCCCCACCCCGTTCCGTCCCCAGATGAAAATTTCTCCCATAACCAGTTCCCACCCGGCCGGCTCGGTTTTCCTTCTCAAAAAAAAAAAAAAAATAAATAAATAACAATAAAATAAAATACGGAAAAAAAAATTTCCCCGACCGAAAACCGAAAATATAGTTGAAAAATTCGGTCCACCATAAAGTGACAAACGCGACATTTTCGTTATGAGTGATGTGGTCACCGTGCTGATGCGATAATTTGGATTACATTACCGGATTTAAGGTGAGTCTTTACCAGAATACTCACTTTTGAAAAGTTTATCGACCCAGAATTAGGTCATTTTAAAACTGAGTTCTAACTCGTGCTGAAAATTGTTTTTACATTTCAACAAAATTTGCTAAAAATTCGATAAAAATACAAACATTTTATAATTCAAAAGCTTTGTTTGAATAAAAGACCATTATTTAGAATGAGTTTTTTTTTTATCATGGAATTGTTAGCTTAAAATTACTTTCCAATAAGAGAGCTCTAATTTCAGCTCTTTTTAATATGAAGTAGTACCTATGATAGTTTTGGAAAATTTGATGTTACGATCATGCTGCACAAACTTAACCGTTGTTCTTCTTCACACTGTCCACGTTTTCGTCACATGATTTGGCAACTGCAATTCGTTCCTAGGCTGAAGAATCGTTAATTGAACTCAATGTTCCATGTATTCAGCCAAATTCGATATCGCAGCTCCTCAAAAGCTCAGGTCCACCCCAATACATCAGTATATTGATTCAGTCTTTAGTTGAGATGGATTATGATTCAGGTAGCCCCATATTTCAGCACCATAGTGAGCAAACCTCGGATCGAATGATGAATGAGGCATTGCGTGCTTCGAGGGGTCATCCAAGGACTTCTGCTGCGCGAATGTTCTCATTTTGAGAAAAAAAAGAATATTTTATTATGTTAAAGTACAAATATTCCAACGTTTTCTCTATCAAAATCCGTTTTGAGGCATTTCGAAACAAATTTCAGGATTGCATCACGTCAATACAGTGATATGCGCGTGTCGTGTGTCATTCCAAACGATCACTTCCAGTAGGATTGCGACAGAAAATTCGTTCTGCATTACGACAGGAAGGATGATTTTGTTATACAGCAATTTTTCAGCAATGAAAATAACTAAATTTTCAAAAATGTAATTTAAAGAAAATTACAAAATCCGTTTTGAGGTATTTTCAAACGATTCTAGGATTGTATAAGTTTTTTACAGGTATATTTATACGGTCACTTCCAAAAAGATTAAGATAAACACTTTTTCGTCAAAAAGAAAGGAATACTAGTTTAGATAAGTTTTTTGCCAGAAAAATTATAGTTAACAGTTTCTTCATACAAAAAGCGCTCAAAATGCACAAAATAATACCAAAATTTAGACAAAGTCGGTAATACGGTCGTGCCGCTTGACAAGAACAATAATGAGAGAATGAAACCACAAATTATTTCACAAAGGTTTATTATTTTTGACACTCTTTCATAACCCCACGACTGATTAACTCTTTCAATCTATCGGGTCGGTTTATTGACGCGCTTTTGGGGTCGATTAAAGGAAGGACTACTCTGAGAGGAATAAGAGAGAACTCGTATAAATATATCAAAAGTTTGATCCTACACCTCACAGGAACACGTTTGTTAAAATAAAAAAAAATAAAAAAAGTGTCAAGGTGTCTGTAAAGTTGGTTTACTGACGATAGTTGAACGTGACAACGTCATAAGAAAAAAAATAGTGAAGAAAATACTCAATAGGTTTGATAAAGGATAAAATTGTTCCCTTTGACGGCTGGCTGGTCCAAAATGTAATTTCAGACACGTTGTCAGACATAGCTACGCTCGAAAATTATTTCGATCGAATAGTAAAGCAATTGATTTTTTACTCATCGTGAAATAGTTCTGTCAACTTATTGTTATAGTTTTATCAATTTTATCATAACCTACAATTGCTGCACTAGCGAGCCGGTGCTATTTATTTCAATGATGAAAGCACGAATATTCGACAATAAGTCACTGAACATATATTTAATATCGAAAGAATCATTACTTTTATCGCCGCAATTATCGTTGGTATAAACAATTGACACCACATTCACTTTTCACTGCACTTGGTACTTGACGAGAACACGTAAATGTATTACTGTGTAGCAGCTGTCACTCAAGTAGGAGAGAGACAGATGTCGAACGCTTCCCTAAGAGGCCGATTGTGCCTCTTTGTCGCTCGTTGCGCGCTCTCGCTTGCACTTCAAGCCTTAATGGAACGCCTCAGAGCGAGGTAACGATCAAAGCGGTCATCTTTTTTCGTGTGTGCTGCCGGCTCCATCGATTTATAAGACATTGTCATATCAAAATTAATCCCATGCGTACGGTTTATAAGAGAGAACTAGTAAAAATTAATATTTTATTTCAGCAGAAGTTACTGATTTTGGTTTATTATTCAATAAAAAACAATTGTAATCGCTGTTGAAAAAAAAAATGTCTAACCCCCCCTGAAAATTTCATATGCAATTTTCAATTGCATCCACATTCAGTACATCACTAGGTTACTGCGATAAAAACAAAAACAACAGCGGTTTTTTGTTAGTTTTTGCCCTACTGCAACACTTGTGACGTTCATACCCAAAATCACAAATTTCATTTCACAAAGCATTTCCGAGTCAAATCCAACTTCTTCATTATAAATTCAACCTTTTAGGTATTCACAGCTTTTTTAAAATTATTTTTAGTCAAAATTACCTTTTTTGTGATTTTTTCCCTTTAGTTCTGCCTTACTGTAACATTTGTGCCGTTCATATCCAAAATCACAATGTTTCTTTTTCACAAAACTTTTCCTAGTCAAATTCAACCACAAATGAAAACAAAGTACTCCCCAAACACAGTAGGTAGGTAGTTATATATAAAACAAAGTCATGCTTTATAAAAAAGGAATTAAAAACGCTGCAAATTCATTCATTGGGGTTTACTATTCAATGATTCATGATTTGAATTCCTACTGAGCTTTGGAGTGTGCGTGTTTCACACCTGAAAATCAATAATTGCTCTATCACCTGTCAAACACGCACACTCCAAAGCTTAGTAGTAATTCAAATCATTAATCATTGAATAATAAACCCCAGTGAAAGAATTTGCAGCGTTTTTTTCAAGAGCTATTACCATGGAAAAATATTCTATTTGAAAATTTTAATTTTCGTAAGACGGAGCATGCATATCAGAGTGCTTCAACCCGTGTATCGGCTATAAACCCTTTTAGGAGTTCACTCCAGTATCCACATTCACTACGTCACTAGGTTACTGTGATTAAAAAAAAAACTCTTGTGTTTGTTTTGATCGCAGTTACCTAGTGATGCAGTGAATGTGGATGCAAATGTTGGCACCAAATCGGGCCATACATCCGAGATGGTTAGAGCTACGGACCGGGGGAACGGCACATTCGATTCCTCATAGAAAGTTCTTCAAAACAGTCCAAATTTAGGCCGCCTTGACTTTTTTTGAGGTTTTTAGGGATTTTACAAAACATTGACAACCCCTAAGGGGCACTTTAAATTAAGTGAGAGTGCTGGCTAAGGAATTGGGCGTTGTCGGACCAATATTGATTTTTCCTGAAAATTTAGGATTTTTTGCTCCAGCTGTTCGCAGATTTATTGCAGATTTGGATTCTACACTCTTTGAAACGTAAACCATAAAATTTTCAGGAGGGTTAGACATTTTTTTTTTTTTTTTTTTTTCAACAGCGATTACAATGGTTTATTGTTGAATAATGAACTAAAAATGAACTAAAAATAATATATAATTCAACAAAAATGAACATTTCTTTAAAATCAAAACATTCATCACTTCCTTACTAACTATTTTATGGACATGATGCTTCTGTTCCCTCAGGCGTAATTTGGATAGCCTCTCCACTCATATTTTCTGGTCAGATGTCATACATTTTGGTATTTCACAAAACCCTGCACCCCTACCTGCACTTTTGGTTTATTATTCAATAATAAACCATTGTAATCGCTCTGGAAAAAAAAATTCTAACCCCCCTGAAAATTTCATGGTTTACGTTTCAAAGGGTGTAGAATCCGAATCTGCAATAAGAAATTTTCCGTCCGTCCGCCGTACGCATGATTTCTCCCAAACGGTTTTAGCAAAAAACCTGAAATTTTCAGGAAAAATCCATCTTGGTCCGACGACGCCCCAATTCTTGAGCCAGCTCTCTCACTCAATTTAAAGTGCCCTTTAAGGGCTGTCAAAGTTTTGTAAAATCACTATAAACCTCAAAACAAGTCGAATCGGCCTAAATATTTACCTATTTGAAGAACATACCATGAGGAATCGAATGAGCCCTTCCCCACGTCCGTAGGTCAAACCATTCCCGATGTATGGCCCGATTTATGGTGCCAACATTTGCGGTTTTTTGTTAATTATTGTTTGTAACCTAGTGATGCAGATAGAGTCGAATTGTAGTGAATGTTGAAACTGGAGTGACAGCCGATGTGGATACTTGTACTTCATAGCCGATACACGGGTTGAAGCATTCTGATATGCATGAAACGCTGATAATATATAGGTAGGCTTGAAAATGTTATAGTTGTAAATTTTATATTTCAATATTATTACTGGGGTTTATTATTATTATAGCACGTAAATCGGTTGTTATTTTGGTTTTGGTTGTGTGGAGGAGGCACACAAATATGATCAACTGAACAATCCAAATAGGTTTTTTGTTTGAGAACCTATGCGTGCTCTATGCATATCTCCTGAAATTCAATAATCGCTCTATCACCTGTGAAACACGCACACTCCAAAGCTTAGTAGAAATTCAAATCAGGAACGCAAGCCAATTGAATAATAAACCCCAGTGAAAGAATTTGCAGCGTTTTTCTAGTGAAAACAATCGAAAATAGACTTACTGAATGTAAGATTTTTAATTGCAAGACTTTAAAAAAATTAATTATGTAAAGAAGTTAACGATAAACGTTTTTCTTTCAAAGAAATTATGATTTTTTTAAATTATATTTTTTGTTGATTTTATAATGAAACATGATTTGGTGTAATGTATTTGGTGTAATGTAACCTTTGGCGTTTGGAGTATTGATTTCAGTCCAGTCCCCAATGTTAAGTTTAGTTAGGGCTTGTGAGTATTTTTTTTTTTTTTTTTTTTTTTTTTTTAATTTCTTCAATAATGGTGAAAAGGTTGAATTTGACTTGAAAATGTTATAGTTGTAAATTTTATAAAGTTGTGTGATTTTACAATTGATAAAGTCTGGCATGAGGGCCTCAAATATCAACTGAAGAAGATATCACCTTATTAGTACGTCGAGCTGCTTGAATCTTATCTTTCAGAGAGGTACTTCCGTATCAAACAGAATGATGCTTACTCCAAGCTCAAGAAAATAAATGCAGGTGTACCACAAGGAAGTGTTGTTACTAGGTAACGAAGAATAATATTAATTTAGGTTGAAGACGGTCACGAACGACCCGGCTATCTGTTGCCCTCTGATCCGTAATCGGATTAACATAACGCACCAGCGTTCCGGGCGGCCGCTGTCCACCTTCCCCCTTTCCCTTCTGCACCTGGTGGTCCGCCCCGGACTGATTCAGTCGAAGTTAAGTCTCCTTGTAGATGATTGCAAGCCCACGCCTCTGTCTATCAGGATTTCTTTTGCACTTGGAGCCCGTGATTTTTGGTTTTTCGTACAGCAAATTGTGCTGGATATTACCGGAAAGACTGTTGTATGATACGCTATACGAATATTAGTGCGTATACTGCATAATCTTGTGTGGATTAATATATACACGCATATATTTCTGCCACATAACCAGGTTTGGTTATTTTTGTATGCTTCTTGAATGAGCTTATATTGCTTGGTTGGATGAAAAATTGATTATCCTTTGCTGTGGTGGATATTTGTGAAAGATCCCATGAATGGAAGATCTGTTCAACTGCCTTTATCTGGTGTCAGCCTTCGGCCACCCTACTCTTCGGCCACTTATAATTAAGACTTATTTGTTAAGTTAGTAGGTTCTCGAACCATAAGACCTTAGGTTAGGGCCAAAAGTTTAGGAACTGCCGGAAGGATCACCAGGGCTTTTCGAAAGATTCAGTTCTTTGAGTAGGGGGAAGGTGGGGTAATTAGAGACGCGAAGGGGTAATAAGAGACAAAAATATTTGTTTCTGGCCGAACCTTTGATTTTTCAAGGTCGCAAATTTTTGTGTAAGCACTTCGTAACAAATAGAAACCCCACGATTTTTTTGAGATTTATAGCAAAATTCAGGTAAGAGAGAAAAATAGTCGAATTTTCTCGGGGGGCCTTTGGTTCTTATTGCTCACCTATTGTCAATAAGAGACACATGTAAAAATCTTCAATGGGCAAGTCAGAAACACTTCTAGAGACATTCTAACGTAATAGGAGACAAGTAGCAACCTGTCTCTTAATACCATAAAAGTTTCAGGCTTCCAGGTTAACACCAAAAAAAGTTTCAAATTTTCAAAAATTTTCACCAAAGCTGCCATTCAAAAATTTCATTTCTGTGGTCCTGGGAACAGCCCATTGCTGTACCAACCAAATTTACTTTCAAAAAAGCGTTCAAAATTGAAGGGCACTCCAAAGAAACAAATTAGGTTGAACAAAGCACCGTTTTTTCTTCCTACTTGTCACTGCTTTGGACAAGCTATATCACATAATATTATCATCATAAAGTACGTCACAGCTCTAGATCAGTCTTCCAAAATAAATGTAAGAAAAATAATGTTACTGATCAGTTTTTGAAAATAAAATTAGAACTTTATAAACATTATAAACCTAATTTTTTTTACTGAGAATTATTGACATAGGAAGGTCTAATTCTCTTTTGAACATTGAAAAACTTGAAAAAACTTGACATTGCCAAATAGAGAAAAATAAAAACATTATGAAACGTTGTCCTCTTTAGAAGGAATCCCAACCAACCTTTAGAAAAAATATATTCCTATTCAAATTATATATTAATAGAGACTGGGGTAATAAGAGACAAACTGTCTACAATTGCCCCAGCTGTTCACCAGCTGGAGGCAATAAGAAACATCGCAATAAATAATTAAGGAGTGGTCGTACAGGAATCCGGCAAAGAGATATTGAAGAGAATTGCGTAAGAAAAGTCTGCAAAAACTTACCACTTCGTAAAAGCCGGGTTGTTGGGCGGACGGAGCATTGACGGATAATAAGAGACACGCGTAACCTGACTTTGAAAGGAAGCGTTTTTGTAGATTACTCGGTGTTACCACGGAATGTGTCTCCGGATTTTCCTAACCCACTAAAATTTTACATCAGACCCCTGGTGACCTCTGTAGGCGCTTTTTGGACAAATACAGCTTCGCGGGATATTTTAAAATCCTCATGTCTCTTATTGACCGTGTCTCTGATTACCCCACCTTCCCCTAATATATAACAGAAAATTTATTTCAGTGTTTCTCTCAAAACACCCGTACCTCCCCAGTATCTCCTCAACTGGTTAGGTGACCCTCATAGGGTAAATTTCATGAGGAGTGGCGCCCAAATTATTTCCGATTTTGCTCTTGCACGCCATAATCCCTCGCGTCAGACCCATGCCGGAAGCTCGCCGCTGACCTAGCTAGGGTGGGCAATGTTTTATGGTTTCCACCCGTAACATTTTCTGGCGCCCAACGTGAAGGCACCCCCTTCGACGACATTGTTTTTCTGGTGTTGCAATAAATTAAATTTCATCCCAAATTTTAGGGTATTATAATAATATCAGGCCCACTCCTATAGGTACCTCCTGTACTCTTGCGATTTACCAGAGTTCCCAGGAAACATCACAGCAACGTTCTCTGACGACACTGAAATCCTGGCAGTTGGAGGCAGCTATGACGAATCAATCAGCAATCTCCAAAATGAGTCATTGGACGTCCAAAAAGAGGATAAGGTTGGAGGCAAGGTTGGTGCATGTTGATTTTACCGAAAAGAAAATTAAGTACGTCCCACTATACCTCAACAACGTGGCAATTCCCTATGCGCATGAAGCCAAAAACCTGGGCAGGACGCTTGACCAAGCTCAGGTGGAAACAACTTGTGAAAAAGAAGAAGGCCGAACTGGCTATAAAACTTTAAAAAATGTAGAAAGAAATGAGCTGGCTTATTTGGCAGGCAATCCTCTAGGGCCCTTGGTAACAAGCTGCTTCTGTATAATCGAGTTCTTAAGGCAGTTTGGGCGTATGGGGCTGTACAGCTCCAACCAATAGACTGATTATCCAGCGTTTTCAGAATACGGTACTGCGGAGCATGACTGACGCGCCTTGGTACTTTCGAAACTATTCGCCGCGAACTGGAAGTGGACAGCATAGACGAAACAATCAAACAGAAGGCTACCGCTCATCTAGCCAGACTACGAGGTCATGTCAATGAAGACGCTGTGAAGCTTTTTGATGTGCAAGACCTAACTAGGCGCCTTAAGGGAACAAAACCACATGTACTTGTACAGGAAGTGAATTTGCCGATTTTCAGAAGGACATGGACTGGAGTAATGGATTTTGAGCCCCAATAATTATGTAGGGAATTTAAATCAGATTAATATTGTTAATAAGTTATTACATGGTGCAATAAAAGCTTTAAACAAAAATTACAATTCTTCAGTTGTATGATTACAATAGTTATATGTGGGTGTCGTATTGTGCGATTCATGTCGTGGGCATTGATATTGTGCAGGTCGAGGACTCGGCGGAGGATGGTGGGAGATGACGGGGAGCTCGACGACATCGTAGAGGACTCGGAGCGGTTCAGCGAGCCGCAGTGGTCGGCGTCCGGACATCCGGAGCTCCCTCGCCGCCTCTCGGACCTCTCGGTGAAGGTCGGGGCCCGAGCGAGGTTCCTCGTCGAAGTCTCTAGTCCTACTCCGGTCTCCGTAAGTATATAACATATTATATCATAAATTAGAATTAGGGGAAAATGTTGTTAAAAGTACGAAGTACAGCCACAACACTCGAAAACTCGCAAGTGCAACAATTTTACAATTGAGGGGAGGGGTGCACAAGAGGCTTCAGTGTGATTTCCAAAAACCTGAGAAAAATCACTTCCAACTCCAGCAAACATTTCACATAAGGTCGCATTTTTGAAATGTTATGAGTTGTGCTCCAACTAATAACGAACCTCGCAATATTTTTTCCCCAAAAAATTCTCAATTTTCGTACCCCTAACAAGTATAAATGAGGAGTACCTACTGCATTTTGGCCTCCTGTGTCTACAAAGGATTGGCCTTTTTGTCGAAATACTTCTCTGTCAATAGAATATCATCTAAATTTGTGATGAAACCCAATTTTTTCTGTAAAGATTGTTCATTATCAAAAAGAACGGGTAAGGAATAGATGCGTCACTTCATTATCAACCATTGACTATTGAAAGAAATTAATACTAACGCAACCGTCGTGGGGTAACGGAGCAACTAAAAAAAATGCAATTTTTGAGTTAGCGCCGGTATTAAATAGCTGGAGTGGTGTATTTTGTCTGTCAAAGGGGAAAATGGGGCTAAATGTGGCTTGCTTCACGAGAAAGCGGTCATTTCTTTATTCCACAGACCGGGGAAGCCGTGTGGCATTTCCAAAATATAGGCTCCTCTCAATATCCTGCCATTGAGTTTTGGGTTGTACTTCTTTAACCTGGTGTAGATGTTAATAGGGACTACAACAATAAATATGTAAAATACAAAGACCCAACTTGATAATAGAATACGATTAATATATTTTGGAATTAAAGAATACTAAACGGTCAATATTTTAAAATAAAAACGCGAAATCAAGAAATAGGCTGAACTCATTGGCAACAAGAAATTTAGACTAACTCCGTTCCAAACAATGTTGAACAGCTTGGGCATTCTAGGGACGTCCCTATTAGAGATGGGTTTAACGGTTCCAGTAACTAGTTACCCAGTTATCTAGATCCCAGATCTAGCTAAAATAATCGGTTGTTTCTGTACCACGTTACTCATCTCATTGTTTTTCGAGAACAAATAAGGATCAGCCACGCTACTGGTTGCTTCGGCTAGAAGTATTAAAGTGGTAGGCATCGGATTTACAGTATTCCAAACAAACTCGACGGTGGGTCCACACAATTACCAAATGAGGATTCAGGTGTTACACGGAGGTCAGTGTTTTGTTTAGTTTGGGCGTCTTGATACTACGCTTAAATCTCAAAAATAAGAAGGAACAAATATAGGTAATAAATGAATAGTTTTAGTAACATACACATCAGTTGTACAAATAGATCGAGACCAGTGACAGAACTATTGAGGAGAAAAACTAGTGGCCTCTATGTTAACATCTGATACGTGGCGGCCTCCGTTTATTATTGTGTGTACCCACCGTCTAGTTCCAAACAAGGGTTCGAGACCACAACCGCATAATCCCTCAAAATGTAAGCTAAATTCATTGAAAAATGTGGAAATTACGGCTGTTTCAAGAATTTCACGTTAGCACATGCGCAGAGCGTGCCGCTGATTATATTGAGATGAAATTCGTATGGAACCTCAAGAAGCCTTATCCCCATAGTTCATCAAAATATAAGCTAAATTTATTCAAAATTGTGGAAGTTATGGCTGTAACAAGGAAATGGACAGACGGGGAAGGACAGACAGACAGACCGACCGACACGGAACCAAATTTGTTCAGTAGGCTATGAAACGCAAATGCGAGCGGAAATTTTGAATTCGGACAACAAAAAGTTTTTGGCTCCTGAAAGTGAACAAATGCGAACCAAGGCTTCCGCTGCTTCGCAGACTCGGAAGCAACATACCATGTTCCATGCAATATCCAAGTCTTCTCCGGCGACTGTCACTCCTACCCTTACCGTACACTCAATGTTTCGGCACAATACAATAAATGCGTAGCTCTGATAGTAAGAATGGAATGGGTACTAGATGTATCACGTAGATACAAGATGCTCATAATACCGCGCAACGCTGTACGTGTTGGGAGGCTCTATTTCAAAGCGATAGTATCACTGGTAGTTTATGAGCAAGCGCAATCATTGAAACACTCTTGTTACAAGTGAAATCATTGTAACACTCTTAATTTCATCCGTTGCTAGCTCTTTGTATCTTTTTATTGTTGCCCTAGTTCCTAAAGTTTGGTTGTTACTATTTTGACTTGGGTACTGTTATTTTATAATATTAATTTTTGTATTGCTCGTTTCTGATGTGTCGGATTGTGTTATTATATTACAGTTCTCGTCTTTAACAGGTGTACGCATTAAAAAATCAGTATTATTAAATATATATATACATATATATATACAAGTGCAATAGCACCAAACTCTCTCTTATCTTAGGAGAACATTTTTTTGTGTTACTTTCACTTCATTGAATTTCCGACTTCCAATTTGACTTGCAAGCAGTACGAGATGGAACCCATAAGTCCTTGGATGCAGAGAATACACTACTTTGCCAGGAAAGTTGCTCGTTGTACCAGTCATATCGAGTTCATCGATCAGTGCCTGCGAATGGGTGTGGTACCAAATGGGTTACGCACAAAGATTCCTTTGCACGCAGCCCCACCGCCTATGAGACAATCACTTGTCCGTTTTGCTCATGCAACGTCTCTTCAATTTGCTAATCACGTTTTACAACATTACATTCTACTGCGAGGAAAATATCTAAAGGAAGATTTGATACCCTTGATCAACATTGTCTCTTGGACGAATCCAAAACTCATACATAGAATAAATTCCATCCTAAATGAGTCTAATCTGATTTTGGAATCATTACGACAACACCATCTCCACAAATTGTCATCTTTATATCTTGGTCATTTGAGACGTGGAATATCCTTACCTGCACCCGGTTTGTCCGCATTTGTTCCTCATGTACCCATGGAACCGCCTACGGGTAACCAGAACTTGAACACCAATCAATCAATGGCTCACCCGATACCCGACCCACAAGCTACTGAGCTCACAAATCCATCAGTTGGTCTTGAAACAAGAGAACCAACTAACCCCAGAAATTAGCCCGGCAGTTGAATCATGTAGTGTTACAAAAGAAAATAGTGAGGTGTGCAATCTTTCATCCAGAGTAATCACAGAATCAGAGATCAGCGTGCTGTCGAAAGGACTGAATTTTACTCCTACACCACGAGTAGACCATATTCAGCTCAACGAAGACATTCAAGCATTTTGCAGAAAGTTACGTCTGAAATATTACTGGGAAGTGATTGCAACGGATCGTACCACTACCACTGGCTCAACTGACACACTTCATCCCTCACTGAATAAATTCAAAGTTCCATCTGAGTTTGACCCTCCTCATTTTCCACCTTCACACCCATTGGAACAGTTCATAAGTCAGTTAGTGCATAAGACTTCGCAAGTTTCTTTTCTCAACTACTTGACTCCAAAAGATAACTTGTCGGTGGCCATAGGGGAAATCAAAAGGGACACAAATATAAAAGTGATGCCAGCAGACAAGGGGTCAACAGTGGTTGTTATGAATGCTGCCGATTATGAAAGAGAAGCCCTTAGGCAACTAAATGATGAACGATTTTATAAGGCACTAACAACCGATCCTACAAAAACATTCGCAAAAGAAATAAGAACGTTCATAAAACAAAATAAACAAACAGAGAATCTATCGGCCGCAGATGTTCAAGAATTAATCCCTAAGACTCCACGATGCTCGGAATTTTATCTTCTTCCTAAAATACACAAAGGATATTCACTTCCTGACCAGTTACCCCCTGGCCGACCAATAGTGGCGAGCTTCGGTAGTGTCACAGAGCGAATATCATCGTATGTTGATTATCATCATTCAACCTCTTGTGAAAAATCAACCATCTTGATGAAAATCTGTGAAAGACACAGATCACTTTTTGAACGTCCTCCGTGACCCACAATTGCCGACCCAAACACACTATCCGATTTTGTTAGCATCAGTGGATGTCTCTTCGCTTTACACGGAAATTCCCCATGACGAAGGATTAGCTTCAATCACACATTTTCTGAACATGAGAGAACTCCCACACAAACCTACGACATCGTTCATAACAACTTTAGCAAAATTCGTCCTAACCAAAAATTTATTCAAATTTGACGATAAACTTTTCCTCCAACAGAAAGGTACCGCTATGGGTACTAGGATGGCACCAGCTTATGCGAATCTGTTTATGGCCCGTTTGGAACAAGACTTCCTTTCACATCGGACACTTCAGCCTCTAATTTGGAAAAGATTCATCGACGATATATTTTTGATTTGGACGCATGGTGAGGAAACGCTAAAAGAACTTCTAACAGATCTAAATTCCCAATTTTCAGTAAAATTCACCTGGACTTATTCGACAGTAGCAGCCACATTCCTCGACGTCAACATACGACTGACAGGCAACAGACTCACCACCTCAGTACACATTAAACCAACAAACAAGCAATTATATTTACACTATGAAAGTTGCCACCCCCGTCACACAAAACAATCAATACCAAGAGCTCTTTCTATCAGGGGTCACCGTATTTGCAGTGAGAAGGAAGATAAGGATGTATTCTTGAACAACTTGGCTGATAAATTAAATACAAGAGGATACCCTGCGAAAATGCTAAAACAAAAAATTATCCCTTCTCACATTCAACACCACCCTACATCCCGAAATTCTATCGAAAAAATTCAACTCACAACCGCATTTTTTTCGGCATCGAGAAAATGAAAAAAATTTTAAAAGATCTCCACCCGCTCCTCTCATCACACCCAGAGACCAAAAAGGTTTTCCCTCAAGCGCCTTCATTGTCCTATCGACAAGGATCGTCTATTGGAAACATTCTGACACACAGACGATCAAGATCCGATAGGACAGAACGATCAAGAGGATTGCACCCATGCGGCAAACGCAGATGTAAGGTTTGTCCACTGGCTGTGGAAGAGGAAAACTTCACGTCCCCAAATAACCCCTCATACTCATACAGATGCAAAGGGACGGCAGATTGCCAATCACCTATGTGTGTGTATGAGTTGGTGTGTAAGCAATGTCTAGCCTTTTACATTGTAAAAGCGGAGACGGCGCTTAATCTAAGGGTGAATAACCACAGATCGTCAGTGGTCAAGAAAAACGAAGATCTGCCCGTAAGCCGCCATGCCTCGTCGCATGATGCTTCATTTGATGACTGTTTTGGCCAAAAAATCCTAGAAAAAATGAAACCCGAAGAAAATAAGTTGGCGCTGCTTCAATCAGAGAGGGCCCACGCAAATGTTCTGAAAGCATATGATCCTCCGGGTTTGAACATCAGGCGTTAACTGGGCAACAAGACATCCCCATGGCACGCTTCTCTCGGCACATCATTGTCAAAATTTCTAAAAACCAAAATTAGCTTCCTCTTCAATTTGAAAAAGGCAAAAGCCGAAATATTAAAAATAGTTTGTGTCGTCTGTTATTGTTTCTATCTAAAACTATTGTGATTCTATATATTCTGAACGCTAATGACTACGAGCACAAGGCAGATCGGCAATTAGGGGACCAGCGTTTCTACCAGCCTCTTATGGAGGACCCGACCGACGAGTTCAGGGAGGAGATTTCAGTGTATCTAGCCGCACATGGACCAAGGGAAGGCTTATCCCAGCGGGATATTCAGCTACTCATCCCAGACAACCCCAGACCTTCCATATTCTACTTGCTTCCCTAACTGCACAAGCCTTTTTCGCTTCCTGATAGCCCTCCGCCAGGCCGCTCCATTCCTTGCACTGCCTCTTTACTCGCACAAACTCTGTTGGATTGGTCCAGCTAATATAATATAATACCTTACTAGAAGGATTGATTTAGGATATTGTTTCATTTTTTAACGGGAAATTACCAGTATTTCCCAAGTTGAAATCAGGAAAATGCACGTATTTTGCTTCATCATTTTCACGACATATTTAATCGACCAAGAGAAAAACTGTCTAAGCTTCTCAAAATTCATAAGTTTGTAGAATGAGGTTGGTAGAATCCAACCATACATTTAATAAAATGTAGTTTGTTGTTTACAACATGAATAGAAGCAGAAATGCGCATCGGCCATTGGATAGTTGGATAACATTCAGATAAGATATAAAGAATTTTTGGTTTTGAGCATGAGCGTATTTTGTCATTGGCTAGAACGTTTTAGCCTATTTTGTTGACGAAACGAATTCGTTGATATGGCTCCAAAAATTCAACGGTGCTGCGGATACAAGAACAATGAGAAATTATAGGAAATGTGTATGTCGTTACCCACCAAATTGCTACGGGATTGGAATAGAGCCTGAAAAATGTACACTTGGTGGATTTTACGTTTGAATTTACACAGAATTAAGTATTGATTTAAGAGCAAGGCATTTCAGGGTGAACCGTCAACATTCCAATCCTCATATTCCCGGAAAATTTCATCAAAATAGGATGAAAACAGTAAAACTTTAGAGTGTTAGAAAGTTCTTGAACATAAATGGTAGAAGACAAAATTTTGTGAGTTCCTGAAAGTAAACACAAGCTTCTGCTGCCCATGGTAGACAATTGTCTTCTTTTCCAAAGTATTTTAGATACCTATGTTTCACCGGTAATCTAAGAGGTTCGACATAATTTGGATACTCTTCGCTGAGCTTGGGCTTGGTTGGAAAGTGATAATGGTATTTGCCGGGCATTGACAGGAAGGTGGCGTTTGTTGCAGGTCCGATGGGAGAAGGATGGAAGGACTGTGGAAGAGAGCGACAGGATCAACATGGTGGCCGAGGGAAACTTCCACTGCCTCGACATCTCCCCCGTCAACCAGGAGGACGGCGGCCTCTGGCGAGTCAAAGTGACAAATATGGTCGGCACCGCCATGTCCTCAGCTCAACTCACTCTTCTAGGCGAGTATCCACTTATGATTAGACAAGAATCAGTTAGGATTAGTATCAGTATGTGATAGAATAGTATACAACTTAGATTCCCGTGAACAGCAGACGATCACATTGGTTATCTGCTAAGGGGTAGCGATCTCAGCCACGGACAAGCTAGATGGTTGTCTTATAATCTGCTTAACCAACTCTTCCATGCGAGTCCCCAGTTATGATTAAACTCGAATCAGTTAACATGAGTATCCGTCTGTAATAAAATAATATGTAACTTAGAATCCCGTGACCAGTAGATAATCTGCACAAGCCAATGATTTTAATGATAACGATAAGACGAAGATGATAATTTTTTCACATTGTAGTGTCACATCAATGATAACCGAAGACATGTTTGAACTCACTATACAGGTACCTATTACTCGTTCCGTGTCTTGTTCATAACTAATGGAAATCTTGTTCTTTTTCATCTCATGAAAATATTTATCTGATATGTAGGTGGAAATGAAAATTTTCAGATTTGAATCGAGTTTTCTGAGTTGTTCACTGAAATCATTTTGTAACCGTACCGTTACTTGACTGATTGATGAGTCAATAGGCAAAATTCTTTTTTTTTTTTTTTTTTTTTTTTTTTTTTTTGAATCATTTTAAAGAATGAAGCGGAAGTAACGATACACCGAAAAATTCGATTATGTAACATCAAGTTCATAAACATCAACGGTAATGTAGGTTCATTGATCAATCATCTTTTGGTTTTATTTATAACCAGGTGGAGAAGGGTGTAAAGTAGCTGAGGTGTCAGAGTTGCGGAGGTGCGTACTACGTGGGTAGGCCTACCTGAGGCAGTACTGGTTCACGTGACTTTTGAGAAATAGTGTAACTTTTGAGATTTTGAGGTTAGTACGGATTGCGGGAGTTTAATGTTTTTCATCATTCGATTTTTCACGATTCGAATCGTTATAATATAAATTGTATACTATGTTGATACTTGAAAATGACTGAAAGAACTGATGCATCTCTGGGAAAAAGTTGACTTTTATAACACAAGGTCATCCAAAAGTTTGATACGAAGACTAGAAGACTCGAGTTTGTAAAGGTAGGTTAAATTGTTATATTATATTATGTATTTTTAGTTAGGTTATCGTAGCTTATTGTACGATGACCGTTGAAAAAGTGCACGCTTCGCAAAAAAAAAAAGAAAAAACATTATGGGGAGGGGCCCCGAAAATATTTTGCGGGGGGGCCCGCTGAAAAGCGTTACGCCGCTGAATATGTCGTACCCATGATGAGCTACACAGTTCCTCTTCACTATTTGGGTGAAATGATACGGGGCGGCACGCTATGTGCGCTAACCAAATGTACCTATTTCAATTAAATTTTAGTAAAAAAGCAATAAATAAATGTTGTGTTTGTCAAAATTGTAAAAACACCGAAACTATTGGTAAGTGGCGGCATGCAGCGCTAACCAACTTTAAGTAGGCACCTACAAAGTGACAAAGAAAAACCCGAAGGACCATAGCCCAATTGGCTGAAGAAAAAATTGTGTGTATGATTAAGGAAATTAAAAGAAAGAAGGCTAAATAAAGATAAATTTACTTATATTGAACGAAGAAAAAACACGTGTTCTAGGTCCTACCTAACTAGTACCTTATGGCCATAGGAGGAAATTCTGTACAATGGGTAAAATTAGTTCTACCGTGATTCCGATGAGATGAGGACCTTCTGGCTTGTAAGGTGATATATCCAGGACTCCAGCAGCTTCCAGGTACCTCAAGGCACAGGCAGGAGGGGGGTGGCAGGGAAGAAATACCTCTCAGTTGTGTTGAGAGCAGCCTGAGAAGAGATTTCCCACATCTGCTCACTTCTCAGATGCAGATGTAGCTGTGAAACAGATTCCTGTCAAGGTGGAGCTCAATCCCAGAATATAACAGCTTCCAAACTCCAGACACCACAAAACATGGGCGGGAGGGGGTTAGCCTGGTACTAAATCCAACAAATTTGCCAAACAACGCTCACAAACTGCAATAAATCCGCCTAATAGATGCAAAAAGGCAAACAAGATGCAAATCTGATATAGAGAAAGCAGTTAGACAGCGGAACTTTGGAAAAACAAATAGTTTTTGTAAGAGGGTACTTCACTTGGCGTAAGTTGGGACATAATAGTGATTCACTGCCTCCCCGACACGGGTTGTGAATAGCACCGGGAATAACGCCATGACTTCTGCCAAATCGCTGGGTTGGCAGACCTGGATATAAAGGTAACGGAGAAGAAGGTGGAGTCGAGCCGTACAAGAGTTGATTGTGACGTCGAAGAATCTGACGTCACCAGATGAGAGAATGGCGCCAAGCAGTCTAATTTGGATGCTGAGAAAATTATTGGGTTTCACAAAGATTGAATCCTCCAGCTGAGATTGTTGATTTGTCCTACAATTTACAATAGGTTGGAAATACATGTGTAAAAAACATTACTTTGAACATTACTTGCAAAATTGATCCCTACAGGTTGCAATAAATGATTATCAACATTAACAGCTGATTACGCACGTGCAAATGACGGTATGACAAGTATATTTAGCGGGGAGTTGGCATTACTCTTATCACGAATTGATAGTAGAAATGGCCGACGTCGGGAAAGGTAAACTGCGGAAACCTGTTGCCGTGTTTAATACAGTCAAATTTAGTGTGGAAATTGTGCAGTGTACAGAATTGAAGTGTCGAGTAGTTCGTGAAATAGGAACATAAAGAAAACTACTCGGGACGAGTCGTAAATGATGACGCTGGTAACTCATTTCAAAATCTTGCTAATCGAAATTCTCTGGTTTCTTTAGGAAAACTATTGCTTACAACCCAGGAGTGGCAGGGTAAGGTTTCTCATCCACATTCATGAAATCATCGTCAAAACGAACTTTAGCTGTTCCAAGATACACCATGTCGACGAATTGTCGGTCCATAGTACTTATCGAGCTGTTGTCCATTTCCACCTTCACAATTACCAGACGTTAGATAAGTCCTATAAGTATACTTTGGCGAACGGTGGCCATCTACCGATGAATTCTCGAGTCATCTTTTGCGCTTCAGGCGTTGTGTTAATCATGCTATGTAGAGGTTCCACGCTATAACCAAAGTCATCAATATGGGAAGCTTTACGTCTCTTAGCGCCTCGTTGTTAAGTCCCATTAAAGTCAACTTGTGGGGTTCGTTCAAAAAAGAGCTGGGATGTGAGAATGGCGTAGACATGAAAGGACCTGGGGATGTGTCGGGGGAGTCCGGATTTGAGGCGATGATCCCTCTCCTTTACATTAGAAAATCTCCGTACAAGAAGGGTCGTCCACAACTTCATCATGTTCTTCTTTTTTAAGGCTAAACATCCCGGCCCTCTAATTTGATTCTAGCCCAACAGATAGCAGCACCTATGCGGGCATATTTAGTTCCCTAATTTCTCGGCCAGTTTTCATGATATTTTATCAATAAAAGCAGTTTTGTGTTCAGTAAGTTTTTAGAATTCACGCTACTGAAGAGATAATTTCTAATTTTTGTAAATAAAAATTTTTTGAAGTGAAAATTAACTTTACAAACTTTAATTATGAAATCGCAGGTAGTCATTTTAAAGAGCTAATTTTTTCATTAATTTTACAGTTTTTAAACTAAAAATCGGTCAATCCATTCGATCGTAATCCTTTTTTCATTATATCGCAACATTTACCTCCAGGCGCGGTGTTGCCGCTCCGCGCGGGGTCGGTAGCTAGAAGCGACAGGCGTCGGGAGGTGAGTGGGACCGACCGCCGGGTTCCGTCCCCACTTCAAAACTCCCGAGCGAGATCCCCTACAAGCATTTGTAGTATAAATACCGTACGTCCGGTTGTATTTACTTGCTGAATTGTTCGCAACTGCTGATAATCGCTGATTCTGATCGGCCAGGTTACGTTTCTTGCTGTAAGTTATTTATGCTTCGTTCCTTCTTATAATATTATCAAGTGAAATTATCAGTGCGTATAATTGAAATATGTTGCTGCGCCGCATTCGGATAATTAGAAATTAATTACCTACATAAAGTTATAGTTTGATGTGATTAATTACTATTTATCATTCCACGGTTACTATTGACGTGTCTCGTGTAGCCCTAAATTTATAGTTAGGCTTAACGTTGGTTAACTTCTGAAAACGTCCTCACTTGAATTCCCATTGTTGAAAGATTTCCTTCAGATGAAAATTTGAGAAAAAAAATGGATACATGGATGGATGGATGGATGGTTTTTGTGTTCTAAGAAAAGATAAAGAAGATGAAGAAATGAGATGGTTCTCGGAGACTTGGTTTTTAAAAAACGAACGGACTTTATTTAACTGAAAAGTTACACTGAACGACAGGGATTACTGATGGAATATTATAACGAGAGGGTACCGCGACTGACACGCACGAACAGCAACTGAGATACTAACTCGACTCGAGCTCGCCGCGTTCCTTATATGCCCTCGTTAGCTGAGGGCAGCAGAAATGGAGGGTTTGGGTATTTAACTCCTCCGCCCTTAGGGAAGAAAACTTTCTTGGTACAAGAAAGTTTTCTGTTCGAGGGTTAGGTTCGAGGGGCGAGCCCAGCCGATAGTTTACAATAAGCCGATAAGTACACAAACGTACGATACTACTTAATCCGCTAAAGGTTGAGATAGATACACTGTTAATATAGAGGAATGATTTGCGAAATAGGAGCATCATAACTGATATGATTAAAGATTACACATGATATGATTACAATATTATATATAGTAAGATTACTAAAATATTTCCAATAATGTTACAACTATCATTTGCAGATACAACCTCCAAATACCAACAATACAGAAAGTTTTAACACAATACAAACTACTAACAAAACATTACTACATTACTACATTACATACAGTAGCAGAACATTACTAGATTACATTACTAGCAGAACATTACATATTTTCCACTGTTGGTGAACGATGCTTCAAATATCGGAAGAAGACTGAAAGTACGCATGATCCTATTAAGATATACAATAGTATAGTCCATACGCTGGGGGTTATGAATTTAAGAATTACATCGGTGGTGGTTAGAACAGGGGTAGCTGGGGAATTTAAATACTTTAGGCTTTTCAACTTGATTTCGGCTTGAGGAGGGCGATTAATGTCGTTTGGAAGCTTAACGAATTTTACTAAAGAAGGGGTGTGAAATGTCGATATAGACGGGGTAATTAGTGTATGATTTCTATATTCTATTGTGCTATTACCGGGGGTGATTAGGAAAATTCCAAATAGTTTTTTGAATTCTATGTTACCCTGGTCAATAATTTTAACTTGATCCTCGTTTGGGAAGATGAAAATATAACGTTTGGCTTGTTCAAGGAGTTCTACGTGATTCTCAGGGAGACTCAGTTGTACTAGGTCACAACGACCGTTAATTCCTCTGAGGAGGATTTCTGACTCGCAGTAGTGTTCACTAGATAGCTGGATATTATTTGGACAGAGATAAAAGTTAGGGCCGTACTCACAAGGTTCGTTTAAAAAAATTATTTCAGAGGTACTTAGGGGTTTAAGGGCGTATTTCGTAGAAGGGATTATTGTCACGTATTTGTTAGAGGTGGTGAGTGTCGGTATTGATTGCAGCAGTATTAGGTCGTAATACTCGGGATGTATGATCGGAATGTCCAAAAAGTAAACTATTTCATCAGTACTTACGACGCATTTGACCCTAATGTGGTTTTGAAATTCCCATAAAGCCTCTCCTTCAAACTCGGGTAATTGTTTTCCAAAAATAGGTCGCAGATGACGTAGGACGGAAAGTAGCATTCGAGGTTTTATTATACTCGGATGCATTTTTCGGAGTTTGCAGAAAGTGACAGAATTTTCAATGTCTTGTAAGAGGTCAAGGAGGAGTTGTATGAGCAGCTGGTTATGTTCAAGAGCATTTTCTACTTGTTTGATGTGAGTAGCTAACGAACTCAATTCCTTGAGCGTTTGTATTTCTTTCATGAGAACATCGTGATTGTAGTTGATGGAATCAATAGTAGAGTTCAATTCTTCAACGAGTCTATTGTTTATGGAGTATTGATGGTCAATTTGCTGTGAAAATGTTTCCTGATTAATTAGGAGATGTTGGATTATCCTATTATATTTTTCTTCATCATTGGCGTCCAGGTTTCCAGTGACAAATTTTATCACTGAACCTAGACCATTTAGGAGGCCACGCCTTTGACGATGAGGCAAGGTTGAATCGGAAATCTTTTCAGTTACTAAATTTAGCATGTGCTCTACAAGTTGCAACCTGGGGTTAACAGCTTCCTGGACTGTTCTATCAAATTTTATGATATCGTTAATGTCTTGAACATGTGACTGGAGTTGTTGGATTTGATTATGAATTCCTTCTAGTTATAGTATGATAATAGTTCACTCGTCGAGCAGAACCTAGTCGTACAGGTAGCACGCCTAGATTTGATGTAATATTTTCAATTTCGAGTCCGTTAGTCGAGTAGATAAGCAGGGTGAGGAAGATTTGTAGTACAGTCCGGTTCATCCTTCTTTTGGTTTATCCAATAGGTGGCTTTCGGATAATTTGATGATCGATGCACAATCACTTGTGTCACTTCACAGCACAAGTTGACGGACGAACAAGTGACGAACTTGGTCGGATCGTAGCTGAGTAATGGGCGTGACCATGTAGTGGAGTTTCTCGGCTGGTTCTTATCTCGTCTAGGCGTTGGAATTTTTCTAGTCAGCAAAGCAACAGGAGGTTTGCTCCTCCGGCTTCGGATCGACTCTAAGTTATCGTCAAGTTGGATTAAAATCCGTTCACTTCTCTTTCTAGTTATTTTCTTGAATTTTCTTCAGTATTTCGTAGAGTTTCTTCTTTCTTGGAGTTTCTTCTTCAAGTATTTCGTTGATTTCTTCTTTATGTACTTTGTAGATTTCTTCTTTTATTCAGTTTTAATAACTAAACCAGTTCTAAGGATTAACTGGGTCTTGGCGTGGGTATCCAAGCTAACTCCGAAACTAGGGATTTTCGGGGGGTTTCCGCGGGAAGAAAACCGAACTATGTTAACGACAGGTTCTCATGAGACATCTACTGTGGAAACACAAATGAGAACTCGCAGAACCCGTCGGAGTACCGCAGTGCTTTAAGTTCGCCGTGGCAAGCCCGTCTGGCCGGAATATCCACCGCTGGTAATGCCAGGTAGGATCCCAATACTTGGAATTTCCACCGTTTTCTCGTTATTATTCTCTTCGTTCGTGTGCGTAGGTCTGATGATAGTGGAGGAGGGGGGAAGCGTAGATTCTTGTTGTGTAGAACAAAAACACGTTTTGTATTCCTACACAACGAAAATGTCCGGAAGACGTGCGCCAGAAATGAGATGGTTCTCGGAGACTTGGTTTTTAAAAAACGAACGGACTTTATTTAACTGAAAAGTTACACTGAACGACAGGGATTACTGATGGAATATTATAACGAGAGGGTACCGCGACTGACACGCACGAACAGCACTCGATAAATGGCAGGCATGACAAATGGAAATATGGAGTCAGGTTTTCAATAAAACCTACAGAATGGAGAATGAATTCTTTCTTTTTCAAAAAGGCACAAATCCATGAGTTTTGATCAAAAGGGCACATTTCCAAAATGAAAATGGATATGCAGCCTCGTGTTTTGGAGAAAATTGATTCATATTCTGAGGCATCTTCATCTGTGCCTTCTCACACATAACTCCAATGAGAAACTGCAGAAAAACATCTCCACTAATCTGCAAATCTTTTTTTTTCACTTCCTGAACATTTTGTCTGAATGGATATGTGCCTGTTTGAAAGTAAGCTCCTCATATATACTGTCAACCGAAAATTAACGAAATTATTTGATAATTATTTGGTTAGGTATAACAATAAGCTACCTATAGGCACGTTTCTATGCGCCTATACATCACGGCGGCTGTCAAACATGTGTACTTACACCGTGGAGAGAGTTCACTAGTATTAGCACTGTCATACAGGGTGTATCAGATAAGGAGCGCAGTATTTCACCTACGTATTTTAAAACCAATTTCCAACAAAGAGATTTTTCTTATCTCTCTTAGTTTTTGAGTTATTCTACTTCTAAGATTTTTTTCGTGTTTTTGATCTTGTCTCAGCAAAACGGCTATAACTCACATACAGTATTATGTAAAGTAGGAGTTGAGGATATCGTTGGAAAGTGCGTTAAATATCCTATCTTTCAAGCGCCAAACCGATTTTGTTTGCTCACATCAAGTTGGTGAAAAATTACCTCACCATTAACTACCTTTACCTGATGAGGTGCCTGTAGCTTAAAAAATACGCCAAAAGGTCAGCTTTCGAATGATATATAATAAAAAAAATTTTACCATTTTATTTGGTCGAGAAAGCTTCATTTGAATGCAAAAAAACAGCGTAGCAAGTCGAGGTTTTTACGCTTGATATTGGGTTTCAAATAAGTACCTATGCATTTTTACTAATACAATTAATCTGTTATATCTTCTAAGGTGCAGTTTTAAATTTGTGCAAGCATTTTCTAATACATAATTACAGTAAATTTCCAAAATGGCCTCCATTTTGTGGAATGCACAAATGTTTCCTTTTGCTTTTGGCGTCAACAGCACTTCGAAGCTCTCTTCGGTTTTGTTCCATTTGATCTCCGCAGGATTTACGGGGTGCTGGCACCCCCAGATTTTTTAAGTTTTCTAAAAAAATTTATATTGTATTTTTGTAATAATATTTTTGTTTTAGATCTAATTTTTTATATTACAATAAACTTTTTTAACAAGTTAGACGTAAGTATGCAAGTCTTGTAATCGAAAGAAACGACTATTTTTTAAACAAAATTGAACTATTTTTTAACATAATGCTTTTAAAAAATCGTTCTACGTATTTTTCTTCATGTTGAGTGGAAAGTTATTTTTCTTTTGACGTCCATCATGACGAACAGGGGGTTTCAGTTTCTGACCTGTTTTTGTAAGTTGGTGTTCGTCCATCCCATTGCTGCTCGAGTTCAGTGGGCCGATACCCGTTCATTTGGAACCTGAGATTCATTCTCTCCATCAGAGGCGTATCATCAGGATTGATACGAGAGATCATTCCGTCAAAAGAATAAAGGATTGCGGAGATCAAATTAAACAAAATCGACTAGAGCTTTGAAGTGCTGTTGATTGAATTTACTGTAATTACGTATTAGAAAATGTTGGCACAAATTTAAAACTGCCCCTTCAGAAGATAAAACAGATAAATTTTGTTAGTAAAAATACATAGGTACTTATTTGAAACCCATTGCCAAGCGTAAAAACCTCGACTTGCTTCGCTGTTTTTCGCATTCAAACAAGGTTTTCTAGAACAGATAAAATATTAAAAAAATTTTTTTTAATACCATTCGAAAGCTGACCTTTTGACGCATTTTTAAAGCTACAGGAACCCCCTCAAATGCAGATTAGAGTAGAGTACTGGTGGTCCGAAAAACCTTTTTGCTTCCGAGTCTACTAAAGTAGCGGAAGCATTGTTTTCACTTTCGGAACGTAAAAATTTTTTTGTCTCCAAAATCAAAAATTCCACTCGCATTTTGCGTTTTAGACCTTTCTGAACAATTTTGGTTCCGTGTCTGTCTGTGTGTCTGTGTGTCTGTCTGTCTGTCAGCAAATCCTTGTTACGGGCAAAACTACACGAAGTTATAGTTCGATTTTGATGAAATTTTCAGGGATTGTGCGGGTTGGGGTGTAGATGGTCCCCTATGAGTTTCATGACCCCCGGATCAATAGTAGCCTCTGCGCATGCGCAAACGTGAAATCCTTGTTACGCGCATAACTCCGGGAGTTCTTGACTAATTTCGATGAAATTTTCAGGGATTGTTTGGTTTGATGTGTAGATGGTCCCCTATGAGTTTCATGACCCCCGGATCAATAGCAGCCTCTGCGCATGCGCAAACGAAATCCTTGTTACGCGCATAACTCCGGGAGTTGTTGACCAATTTTGATGAAATTCTCAGGGATTGTTCGGTTTGCTGTGTAGATGGTCAGCTATAAGTTTCATGACCCCCGGATCAATAGTAGCCTCTGCGCATGCGCAAACGTGAAATCCTTGCCACAAGCATAACACCGGGAGTTTTTGACCGATTTCGATGAAATTTTCAGGGATTGTTCGGACTTATTAGGTATATTTTATAGTTTGTTCAATAGTTGAACATGCCTACCTTTATTTTCTCAAGTTATGCTCCTGCATAACAATAAATTTACCCTAATTCAACATTTACTTCGCCTAATTGAACGAAGTTGTTTAGTCAATAATAATTTTCAATGATCTATACGGTCATGTTATGGATACGAGGAAGCTATGTGCCACACCCACTTGTTTTGAACTTTTGAGAGGTAAGGTAACAGTAACAGTAGCTATAGCCTCCTACTGCTGACTTCCTACTTTTTCTTTCCCTGTTTTCCATCTAGTATTAAAGCCACTATTCCTTTACATTCCAGATTCCATTAAAAGTGAGAAATGGACCCAAAGATTTGTTGGTGAGTTCTTTGACTAGTAAGAAAATCGACCAAAGAAAAATATTAAAACCAATTTTTTTAAGCTAGTGAGAAAACATTTGCCGATATTTCGATATTCGATATTTCGATCGGAATTGAAGTATCGATACTCGTTTATTTTTGAAGGGCCCAGTATCGATACTCAACGGTAAAATACCCATACCTACGCGCCCGTCACCGAACGTGATCTGACGTTCCTAGGGTGTTCCGATATTGTCGATATCAATAAATGTCGATATTTTCTATATTATATCGATATAAGGATTTCGATATTATCGTCATATCGAAAGATTTAGGTGAATATCGGATTTCGATATTGCATTATTTTGAGTTAGCTATTTTAATAAAAATTCGGGTTTTCAATCGCAAATGGCAATGATATTAGTTTGATCCAAATACATTTTTTTAAATAAAGAAACTAAAATTTCATTCTGCCCATGTATGCATGTAAGTTTTGCTAAATATTATCTTTGGGTGAAAAGGTTTGTTTTTCAGTTATGCCTATTCCAACAGCACATTTGCAATATAAAGTTTTAAAAAATGTACCAGAATTATTTCTGTTTTCGTACTGGAAATTCACTGTGTGATTGTTTTGGATAACTTATATTAGCTAAACTAAAAAAAAAAATGTTTTCAACCAAATTTTACAGTAAGGAGAATGAAAATTGCTTCCAATTTATATCAATTTACCCAATTTTCTACGTTATAATTCATTATAAAATCAGTTTAAGATTGTAGTAATATAATCACGTGAATACAAAGAGTTTTGTCATATAATTGTGAGCAATCATAAAAATTGCGTAATATCATTCGATATTGCTGATATCGATATTTTGTTGCGATATTATCGATGAGTCGATGTTGATGGTTAATATCGTTATCGATATCGAATATCGGAAGACCCTCGATATCGGAACAACCCTAGACGTTCCCGCTACCGCGAGTGTGAATCGAAAACAGGAACGGCACCGAGGCGACCGCCTGTGGGTCCCTCCGCCTACCTGCTCGTATCGGAGAGCGGCATGTCTCGACCTGTCTTCTCAGGTCCTTGTTCGGGCGGGCGGTCTCGACCAGTCTTCGTTCCGCGTTCGGGCGTGGCGGTCTCCGGCAGTCTACTCCGTTCCGTGTTTCGCGCGAAAAGTGTTTCATCATCCATCTATTCGGAACTCGAATCTTCATGGATTGGTTCAGCGGAATGCGGGAACACGCAAATACATCGGTAAGTACCAAGTTTTTCCTACAAAATCTCTAATAACAAGTCATATAGGTCGAGATTAGGTAGGTGCCGCATGTTTAGGAAGTCCCATGCAATGATTCCCTTTCAGGCTTTTCTCAGACCAAAATCGTGGAAAAAAACCAAAAGTTTTTCTTTAGTCTGCTAGTGCGCCTTTTTTCTCTCGAACCATGTACGTTCTTCAAGTTTTATAATGCACGTATAAATTCGCTAGTGTGGTTGTATCTTACACTACATTTCAGTTTAACGATTATCCGTAGTTGAACACGGAACATATTGCGTAGTTGAACATATTTGCCAACTAGACTATTCCTACAATGTGCAAACATGCTACCTACGAGTTTAACGATTATCCTTAGTCGAACGCTTCGAAACAGCCAACACATCGAAAATAGTTCCCTGATCATACGTATATTTGCCAACTAGAGCCTCAATGAGCAAACACGTTCTTAAATATTTATTATGCACGTATAAATTCATTAGCGTGATTGTTGCTTGCACTTAGGGACGTTCCGATACCGCTTTCGGTACGATATTTGGTATCGATATCGATACAGTATCGAAAGAAATGTATCGATATGGGTAGTATCGAATGACAAAGTAAATTTAATTGACTCGGAACCTCGAAAGCAAACAATTCCAGACAAAACTAGACTTTGTGATCACACAAGAGTATAACAATACAAAAGGAAATAATATAATAATAAAATGATACATATAATATATGCAGGAAAATAATATACAGGTAGGTAATACAAAAATAAAAAACGTAATAGTATAAGTAGGTAATATAAAAAAGGGTCTGAATAAAAGATTAATCCTACCTATTGCTTCCGAGTCTACTAAAGTAGCGGGAGCATTGTTTTCACTTTCGGAATGTGAAAATTTTTTTGTCTCCAAAATCAAAAATTCCACTCGCGTTTTGCGTTTTAGACCTTTCTGAACAATTTAGGTTCCGTGTCTGTCTGTGTGTCTGTCTGCGTGTCTGTCTGTCTGTCAGCAAATCCTTGTTACGCGCAAAACTACACGAAGTTATAATCCGATTTTGATGAAATTTTCAGGGATTGTGCTGGTTGGGGTGTAGATGGTCCCCTACGAGTTTCATGACCCCCGGATCAATAGTAGCCTCTGCGCATGCGCAAACGTGAAATCCTTGTTACGCGCATAACTCCGGGAGTTCTTGATCAATTTCGATGAAATTTTCAGGGATTGTTCGGTTTGATGTGTAGATGGTCCCCTATGAGTTTCATGACCCCCGGATCAATATTAGTCTCTACGCATGCGCAAACTAAATCCTTGTTACGCGCATAACTCCGTGAGATCTTGACCGATTTCGATGAAATTTCCAGGGATTGTTCGAACTTATTAGGTATATTTTATAGTTGAACATGCCTACCTTTATTTGCTCAAGATATGATCCTGCATAACAATAAATTTACCCTAATTCAATATTTACTTCGCCTAATTGAACGAAGTTCTTTAGTCAATAATAATTTTCAATGATCTATACAGTCATGTTTTGGATACGAGGAAGCTATGTGCCACACCCACTTGGCAGACGTTTTTCAAATATTCTTGAAATTTACTTTGTAAAGTAATTTTTCGCCAATTTGACGTGAGCAAACAAAATCGGTTTGGCGCTAGATAGGAAATTTAACGCACTGTCCAACGGTATCCTCAACTCTTACATTACATAATACTGTATGTGAGTTATAGCCGTTTTGTTGAGTGAAGATCGAAAACACGAAAAAAACGCTGCAAATTCTTTCACTGGGGTTTATTATTCAAATGGCTTGCGTTCATGATTTGAATTTCTACTAAGCTTTGGAGTGTGCGTGTTTCACAGGATAGAGAGATTATTGAATTTCAGGAGGCACACAAATATGATCAACTGATCAATCCAAATAGGTATTTTGGTTGAGAACAGATTCACGTGCTCTATGCATATCTCCTGAAATTCAATAATCGCCGTATCCTGTGAAATAGGGACACTCCAAAGCTTAGTAGAAATTCAAATCATAAACGCAGGCCAGTTGAATAATAAACCCCAGTGAAAGAATTTGCAACGTTTTTATCGTGTATGCCATCAGTTTATTGTGAAGACAGCGCACTCTTTCCTCATTAAAACTTCAACCATTACTATAAAATAATAAATAAGGTTACAATATTTCTAACATGGTCAAGATTTCTGTGTTCTTAGTTGATATTATTATTGATAAAACTCAACTGAAAGCCGAACTAGTTGAATACACTATTACATAGGTTCAAACACAAAACAAAGGTAGTGACAAACTATTACTCAGTATATTCGCGACATGGACTTGATCAACTAATCAATCCAAATACGTATTTTCGTTGAGAACAGATCTAAGTGCTCCGTGCATATCTCCTGAAATTCAATAATCGCTCTATCCTGTGAAACACGCACACTCCAAAGCTCAGTAGAAATTCAAATCATGAGCGCAAGCCAATTGAATAATAAACCCCAGTGAAAGCATACTTATTTACCCCAGTAATAATACTGAATAATATTTACCTATATATTATCAGCGTTTCATGAATATCAGAATGCTTCAACCCATTTATCGGCTATAAACTACAAGTATCCACATCGGCTATCACTCCAGTATCCACATTCACTACAACTCGACGCTATCGGCATCACTAGGTTACAAACAAACAGCAATAAACCAAAAAACTCAAATGTTGTCGCCATACATCGGGAATGGTTTGACCTACGGACCTGGGGAGGGGCTCATTCGATTCCTCATGGTATGTTCTTCAAATAGGTATAAATTTGGGCCGCTTCGACTTGCTTTGAGGTTTTTAGGAATTTTACAAAACTTGAAGGGCATTTTAAATTGAGTGAGAGAGCTGGCTCAAGAATTGGGGAGTCGTCGGACCAGGATGGATGTTTCCTGAAAATTTCAGATCTTTTGCTCCAGCCGTTTGGGAGAAATCTTACGTACGGCGTGGGGACGGAAAATTTTTTATTGCAGATTCGGATTCTACACCCTTTGAAAAGTAAATCATGAAATTTTCAGGGGGGGTTAGAATTTTTTTTTCCGGAGCGATTACAATGGTTTATTGTTGAATAATAAACCAAAAGGATGAGTCCCTTTGGGTAGCATTTTTGTAGCACATTAAATTGGTCCAATTTAAAACAATTACATGAAACTTCACTAAAACGGCTAAAAATCAAGAAATTTATATTTGTTTAGCTGAATATTACTAGAAGAAAGTTGATTAAACATAAACTTGGACAATTAAAAATGTACGCACAAAATTTTTCTGAAAAATGTACTTGAATTTAAATAACGGCTTGAAATTGATAAGAACACTATATACAGTTTGAGAAAATCCACAAGTTTATTTTTACATTGGAATATTACTAAGAAAAAATTAATTTGCTATAGATTTATAATTAATATTAAGTTTGTTCCTAATGTGCTCAAACTTCATAACAATTTAACATAAATTTATTCGTAATACCTACCATCATTTAAGAAAATTCGCTTATACGATCATGCTGCATGAGTGGCATTTTTCTGATCGTATCAAATACAGCAGATGATCCAATAACTTTGCGTAATAGTTTGTAGGGTTTATCTGAAAATGGTGTTCAAGCTCTTCAACTGTCAGCTCTTCAACTGTGTCAGATATAGGTAGATGTTATTAATATTTGTAAGATTGAGGAACAAAAAAAAATTTAGGTGCAAACAGACCACAAAACCATCAACAGCGTATTCGGCGGCATTTACAATCTTTTTATTAAAACGGTGCATTGGGAAGATTTTTTTTTTTTTTTTTTTTTCTTTTTTTTTTTTTTATAACACTGAACACTGAAAAAGTGAACTCCGCAACAATCACAGCGAAGAACGATTCTAACGAGCTGAAGACGTGCGATCAAATAGGCCCAATGTTCCGCGGGAAAGAAGGTGTGGCGAGTGGCGAGTGGCGGGCCTTCCTAGCGCTCACTCTTCACACGAAGCGAAAAATTGCAACGTCGCACGTCGGCAGCCGCCAGGCGCTGAGATAAATATTCAAAAAATGATTCCGATTGATTGAGTTGACCGATTTTCAATATTTAAACGGCAATATTTTTTTTAATTTATGCTCTACAAAATGACTACCTGTTTTTTTTTAAATTTTATTTTACAATAAAGTTACAAACAAAAAAAACGTTATTTTAAATATTTAAAAAAAAAATGGAGTACATCAAAAAAATAAACCGAGAAATCAGGGAACTACTTTTGTAGCGTGAATTTAGTACTAGTCTAGTTTACAAATCAAGTTTTACATCAAAAAAATTCGTAGTCGTAACCGAGAAATCAGGGTAATACTTTTGGCTCATTTTGGTGCTGCTCTGTAGCGGCGCATTCTCAAACTATTTCCGGGATGTTTAGCCAATGAATTTGAGTTGTGAATAGTAGGAACCAAAGATCTATTGTAGATGCCTTTCAATTCTTAGAATGAATTAACTTTCCTTCAAGTGAAGCTTTGAATTTCAAGGGAAGCGGGAAGAGTTATTTTGTATTTCCGAACATCGATAGTCAGCCGACTATCGATAGTGTGAAACTATCGATATATCGATAGTGCTATCGGCTATCGGCCTTCGATAGTACCCAGTTATGATTAGAGGACAATCAGTTAGGATTAGTATCAGCATGTGATAGAATAGTATACTACTTAGATTTCCGTGACCAGCAGATAATCATTGGTTATCTGCCACGTGACAGCTATCTCAGCCATAGGCTAAACTAGATCGTAGTCTTATCCGGTTAATCAACTCTTCTAGGCAAGCATCCAGTTCAGATCATACAATGATCAGTTAAGATTAGTATCCGTACGTAATAGAATACGTAATATGCAACATAGCTTCCCGTAACCACCATATAATCAGCACAATCCAAGGACAAGCTAGACGGTAGTCTTATTATCTGCTTAACCCGCGTGTTTATCTGTCAGAGTTCTTAAGAATAACGAATGGATGAACGTAAGGCTGTATAAGGGTGGGCTCCTTTGAGAACAATGGTGTTATTTCTATAGTTTTTGATGTCTGGATTTCCGAAGTTTCAGCCCTTTGATGTCACCCTTTGGAATTGACTTAGATCATTGTCCGATAATTCAGTGCCAACTAGATCAGAAATGTAGTTTTTGATAAACGATTCATTAACTTTGGTTAGTTTCGGAGAAAAGCTCTGGAGGGCTTATTCGATTTTCGGATTCTACAAATCTTCAAACGTAAAACAACAACATTTGGGGGCTTAAAGTTTTTTTTTCTTGGTCGGTTACTATTAGATACCACTCGCCTCCACAATTAGTAGCAGCCAGTTGTTTTCCTCGAAAAAATCTTTCAAAATTGTAATTACTTGCTTCCTAGACTTGCTACCGAAATGCATTGTTCATAGTTGATGTCATTGTCAATAATTCTCGCCAACTGCGATAAACTGTAAATTCAATAGTCATTATTGAAAATGATAAACCAACATAAATTGGGCAGTTTTTTCGTTGTCTCGGTAACCAACTGATTTAATTGGGTCAATCGGCTGGGACACGTTTGAACTGAAAGTCAGGTGAATTCGGTTTCATTGGGGGTTCCAACTGTTGGAAGGCGACCAATTCGGCGGCTATTTCGAGACCCGAGACCTCCCACTTATCCGAAATCAGTCTCGCGGCTTCGGACGCATTTTCCAACAACGATCCGAGCGTCGACAAAATCCCCGCGTCAACGCGTGAAGTTCAACAAACTTCGGAGGCACCTTAGAGTTGGCGAGAAAAATGCCGCCTCATACAGAAAACGAAATGACCCGAGACGGGCAATGTAGTGTGACACGTTAACTTCAACATTTTTAGGACTTCCTTCTGAAGCAAGGCTTCCCCGGTAGAGAGGCACCTATTGGAATTGAGTCATGAGCGCACGATCACTCACACCCGAGGCCAATTTTCGTGTTCTACTCAAGCAAGCACGGGTCGAAATCGAGTATTACCTATTTATTTATTTGATTACGGGCTAGCCCAATACTGGTATTCTTAGTTGAAGAACTAAGTATATGAATACAGGAAAATCTGGAGTTTGAGCTGTGTTTACTATCACGTCCATTCTCATCATTTATACTAAAACAGTGAATATGCAATTGCGTGGATTCGAGAAAAATCGGAAAAACTGTTTTTAAACTTTGTTTAAATCTCACAGAATTCAGTTCGCTGTTTGAGGTACTTTTCATCCTCATTCTGGTCTCAGACCTATCAATGAGCAAGAGTAAAATAGTTTTGTGACACTAGCCCACCCCTCTGCTCTACATAACACATTCGTAGTTTTGGCAAAAAAAAAAAATTTGGGATTAATGTTACACATTCATGGTTTCGGTTCGGTCAAATTTCCTATGAAAACTATATAGGTATGGTGTGTCACCATATTCAGTAAGTGATAAGAGACAAACCTTTTCTTCGTCAATGGTTCATCATGCGGCTTGTAGCTTGAGAGTCGGTTTTGTAACGACAAAACACAGAGAAAATCTTAACTTGTAGCAGTTCCAACACTATTTCAAACTAGCTACTGACTGATTTTTATTCTAATAGCTGAAGGAAACGAAAATGATAATTAAAGAGTAAACTGATCACAAATAATGATGATGGTTCGGAAAAAAGTTTATAAGTAGTGGAATCAATAATACCAAAGTGGTTGAAAAACAAAATTTGTTTTCCAATTCCTCCAAAGTTTTTTAATTTAAAGTTTTAAATTTGATTTCAATTATAACCCATACACTAAGACAAAATAATTCCTCTTTAAATTGTATTTGTTTAATAAGAAAAAATCAGTAAATGAATCATTTGAATCAATAAGTATCAAATACTTATATCATTTGAATCAACAAATTGAAATCAGCAAATTAATCTTCATCCTCCTCAATATCAAGTTCTGGTATTGTGTCTCTGACCTTTTCATCACCTCATAATTAAAGGTAAAATTTGAATTGTTATGGCAATGAAAAAATCATTAATGCGTACATTCATGGTTTTGCCGTAACCAAGGAAAGGTACTGAACACATTCATAGATTCAGTTCTGTCTGTTCAGCCGTTAAATTAACACCTGAACCCCCTGGATCGATTTGTATATACTGGAGGGGGTATATATCTTTCGTAATTGATGCCTAACTCAAATATCAATGTTTTGCACATTCATGGTTTTGGCATAAAGGGGACGATATGTTGTCCATTCCATGTAGGTAAAGGCCATTACAATCTTAAGGTGTGGTTTCCCCGGCGCGTCTGCGGCCGGCGGCTGCGGCGCGGGATTTCTGCATGTACCTACACAGCCGCGAGCCGCGCCGCGCTGTAGAAGTGTTGTCTCGCGGCGCGGCTGGCGGCCAGTAGGAGGCAAATTGGGCGATGACGGTTTTCTAGCGGGATTTCGTCCAACCATCAATCTTCTTTCCACTCTCTTTGGAGCTTGATTTTGAATGAATTTGAATTTTTTAGAAAAACGATACTTTTCACTCGGCCTCACTCGGACTAAACATCAATTCAGATTAATAGTTCACGAATCGGAATGTACAACAATCACTTGACACCGGGGAAGGCGGGTGGACGAAATGGTTGGGCTAAATCCCGCTAGAGTGCATCCGGAACCATTGCCCTCCGCCAGAGTATCTCCTGCAGCCTCGTGCGTGAATTTCATTGTACAATCACAAGTGAGGAAAAATGCTATCAGCAATGCTGACAAAAAGCAGACAGAAAAATGTGATTCACGAGTTCCCCCGCCTCTGAGTAGCTCAATTCTGTAATTCACGAAAAACAAGCGCGCCTCATTGGGACCCTCTAGCGATGGGGGAAAGGAAGTTTCAAAGAGATTCGCTAGATGGGAGTAGCGTCACCTTCCTCTCATCAGTCCAGAGTAGTCTAATATCGTGAAGATCCGTCACCGTAATTTTTCCTTTTCGCAATTAAAATCAGAAAGTTAAGAACATTGTTAATTTTTTTGTCGTTTGGTGATTTGATTTTTTATTAGTTTGTTGTGCCTTCGCGATTTGTTTCTACAAGTGCTTGTGCGAACACAACGAAGAGGCGGGGTGTTCGACCACGGTTGGTGAGCCAATTTCAAAACATATTCATCGGAACTGACAATTCTGAAAGAGATTTTCTTTGCCGTCTTTCCCTTAAGTAGGAGTTTGATAGTTAAATAAAGAATATTGACAACCGACACTATTCCTGCCTATACATCTCCTGCCTTCAACCTGTTTGAAGATCTTTCAACGTAAAATAAGCGGTGTGGGTTTGCATATCGCCGCCGTGAAGGCTCCCTCTAGCCGTCGCAGCCGCCGCGGCCGCCCTGTAGCAGTTTTCAGGCTCCTGTAGCCGCTGAGACGCGCCGCCGGCTTAGCCGCGTCAGGGAAACCGGTCTCATCTAAAATCCCAGAAGCAGTGGAGAGCGTCTGGTCGCGCGCCGCAGCCGCCGGCCGCAGACGCGCCGGGGAAACCACACCTTTACTAATGTAATTGGAATTTGTAATGCGATTTCTTTGTTGCCTGTTAGGTATTTGTTCGAAGTGACCCTCCTCCACCAACATCGTGTGTTTCATTTCACGAGATAACTCTTCTGAAACTTCGTTTTTTCCCTAAAAATATCAAACGTTCCGAAAGAAAGATGATATGTTAAAGCATAGGGAATTCTTCATATTTGAAAAAAGCTCAAATACTTACTGAACTCTACTTCTTACTTACTTCTTACTTCGACTTTTTCTGAGTAACATTTGGTTTGAAATAAAAATTTGAAATTTTGATCCCATTTTCACTTTTTCTTACTCTGCTTATTATTTTAAATTTAACGATTTTAACGCAAAATATTTTGAACTAGGTAGGCCAAATTTTGATCGAAATAATAACCTCGGAATTTGGCTGGGAACTTCAGTAGATGGCACTGTAAGAATTGCTGAAACGAAACAGGTCAGAAAAGATCCAATAGTCAATCTTACTCGAGTCATTCTCACGAGACGTTCGCGATCACATGCGCGCCCATTCACAATTACGTCAAGTATCGCTCTCCTCTCTGGTTATCTCTTATCTGTTAAGATACCGTCCAGTGCGAATGGTTTCTATTCCGGTACCTAAATATTTTTATCATGTGGATCCTATCTAAAAAAAAAAAAAAAAAAAAAAAAAAAAATCATGAAACATCACAATTTAGTTGTTTTCATTGCAATAATGTTTCGAAGAAGAAGGTCAATCTTCGTTGTCATATTGCCACACCAAAATGTAAGTATGTTTTCTTATTTTATTTATTACTAGGCAGATCTCACCCATGCGTTGCACGGTGGGGCATACAGATCAATTAAATGAGCCATAAGAGAAACTCACTGAGTTCTCATTGTTCATCCTGATCAGGACGAAGTTCCTCAGAGATATGATGACAATCACATTAATTGACAAATGGAAATTTAAACAGCTGAAGCAGTACTAGTTCAAGCTGAACAATCCGCACGTGGCGTAGAACAAAGGCTCAATGACTTGTTGGAAGAGAAAGGTACCACCTCTTCCAATGGTGGGGAAAGGAGAGGGGGACCTGCAAGATTCACCTCTTGAACCCCTAATATAGCTACGATCCTAAGACATTCACTCCTTGAACAGGAGAGGCTCGATCTCGTACAGAGCGAGGCACAACTAGCGCTGCCTGTTGATAAACCTAAGCACTGTTTTCTCACCTCCCCTTCTTTGGCGCCTAGTTCAAATCGGGGACACCCCTCTCATTCTGACCATACTTCTGTACATTTTTCTTCTGAGATTACTACTGCTATTACTACTTGAGATCCCTTTGAAGTGGTGGGGGTGAGGGGAATGGAACAACCAGCAATCGGCTCGGATCCAACCCCCACTGTTCCAGTAAAGGGTTAACGTGGACGCTCAAACATTACTGTTCTGGGACTCAAGAGTTATTAGAAGTTAATATTGATTTTTTGTTTTGTTTTGTTACGCAGTGCCCAAAGCTTACAAGAGGCCGGAGTTTGTCGAGCCGCTAAGAGCAGTGCTGACTGCCCAGGGAACGGTCTCTCTCGAGTGCAAAGTGATAGGCGTGCCCACACCTCTCCTCAGATGGTTCAAGGTACCTACAGATCCTATTTGTCTTCTGTTTAGACATTCGCTTTTATCTACAGATGAGTCCAAGATTACGTAGGCTAACAACAAAATAATAACTCAGTGACTGAGATCTCAGTATCAAACCTTGGGGTTAATGAGTATGGTGGGCATAAGTCCATGGACCTTTGGTTCATTATTTCCAATAACAAACCTTTTTATTGAACCAAGAATTTTAACTCATGCTTTCCATCGCTGTTTATTTTACTTTAGATAAAGAGCGCAATACAAAGCAGTTCTGAAGAGCAGCATATGTGCTACCTTATATCGGTACCTCAAAGATAAGCCATCATATGTGCTAAACCCTAACTTTTCATAAAGTGCTATGTTTCAAAATAATGGTTAAGAGCCACCATTGTTTTAGACATTGTTCCTCCTAAATTATGAACATTTTTCCATGATTTTCATCAGTTATCAAGGGGAGGGGAGCACTTATCATAGTTGTCCTCAAAATATAATGATTTCTCCCCATGGTTGTATAGTATGCACGACATTTTTTCCTACTCGAATTTGGGCTATCAATTTATCTCTAGCCTGGTTCTCCATTTCCAAGCTTCTAATCATCTGTTACAGAAAAATGCTCGTTTGTTGATGGAATGCCTCATAATGATTCCTACTTCTTGTGGAAGAAAATTTACTTTACAAGCTAATTATAATGAATTACTATGATTATAAAAATGATTAGTAAAAGTCATCAAATGGAATAATGTCATCAGCACCATCTTCATCCATGTTATTCAATTTCTTCTCCCTTTTCTGGGGAGATGTTTCCTGTGGGATCTTCTGGTAGGAAGAGCAAGAACATGGAGGCACCCACTTCTGTGATTTCTGAAAATCTTGAATTAACTCATAACTCTCCACAGAATGAACTCTGTCCCTTGATGTCTGTTTGTATGGATCAGAATTAATTTCCATTCGAGGGTGAATACTATTCTCAACCTGGGGTAGCAATGGGTTCTTCACTATCTCCTTTGCTTGCAGATATAGATAATTGGATGAAATCATTATTTTATGGACAGGAACCGAGAGACAACTAAATCCCACAATCCCCAATAATGGAAAAATCAACAAGTTGGTTGCTTCAATCAATGTTGGAATTTAACCTCAAAGTGGGTGGAAACAAGTCAAAATTTTTGAAGTGAAAACTTCTTTAGGCGCGCTTAGCACTTTTCTTGTATGGGCATAGAATGAGGCTGAGCCAACACCACGAAACACGAAGGAAAAAGTTCTCTTGACAACCACATTCTTTTTTGGCATTGAGAAGATGAACAAAATTCTAAAAGATCTCTACCCACTCCTCTCGGCTAATTCAACCACAAAAAAGGTTTTCTCAGAAGTTCCGTCAATCTCCTATCGACAGGCCTCGTCAATCGGAGACATTTTGTCTCATAGACGATCGGATAGAGCAACACCACCTGCAAGAGGTCTGCACCCTTGTGGCAAGAGACGGTGTAAAGTTTGCCCCATAGTTATCGAGGATGAGCTGTTCTCATCGGCCAACAACCCCAACTCGTACAAATGCAAAGGATCGGCTGAATGCCAAACACCAATGTGTGTGTACGAGTTGACATGTAAGAAATGTCCTGCATTTTACGTTGGAAAGGCTGAGACAGCTCTAAATCTCAGGATCAACAACCATAGGGCGTCAGTTGTCGGAAGGAACGCCGATTTGCCTGTGAGCCGTCATGTCACAGCGCATGGTGAAACATTCGATGATTGTTTTGGCATCAAAATTCTGAAAAAAATGAAACCTGAAGAAAACAAAATTATGCTGCTTCATTCGGAGAAAGCGCATAGCAATGTGTTGGGTGCATACGATCCTCCAGGACTAAACATTAAACGTTAACAGGGTAACAACATTTCTCCACGGCAAACAATCTCTCCACAACAACGCCAAAAATTTCCCATTACAGTTATTTTTCTCTTACTTTGAAAAAGGCTAAAAGCCGAAATATAAAAATTAGTGTTGTTTTGTGATTTATTGTTGCTAAAAAAATTTGTACATTTATATATATATAAATATACCTGCAGAAGAGAGGGACTGCAATGGGGACTCGAATGGCGCCCTCATATGCTAATTTGTTTATGGCGGACTTGGAGAATAAATTTCTAGCATCGAGAGAGAAAATCCCATTAATATGGAAGCGGTTCATAGATGATATTTTCATCATATGGCCGCATGGTGAAGAGGAACTCGACTCCTTTCTCAGGGACCTCAACTCCAGCTTCTCTGTTACGTTCACATGGTCATACTCAAGGTCAAGGGCTACATTCCTCGATGTGGACATTTCAATGGTCAATGGAAGCGTCACAACTAGCGTACATGTAAAATCCACAAACAAACAGCTTTACTTACACTACGACAGTTGTCATCCCCCACACACAAAGAAGTCTATACCAAGGTAATTGTCCATCAGAGGCCACGAAATCTGTAACAACCAGGACTCTCTGGAAGATTATTTGGCAGCGATTGGAGATAAATTGATAGAGAGAGGATACCCAAGACGAATTGTCAGTAAGAGATTGATTCCAGCTCGTGTGAATTACCGGCGAAGATCCCGACCGCAAAATGACCGAGTTCGTCTGGTCACAACGTTCTTCTTCGGAATTCAGAAGATGAATGGGATCCTCCGTGACCTCCAACCAATTCTGAGTTCCAGCCCCCTGACCCGTGATTTATTCACGAATATGCCTCAAGTGACATATCGACAAGGCCAGAATCTGGGTGGAATATTGTCACACAAACGACCACGAGTTCAACCTTTGGGAGCGCAGCAGCCTGGGCTACGTCAATGTGGGCGTCCAAGATGCAAGCTGTGTGAAATCGTTGTTGAGGACTCACACTTCACCTCACCAAACACCTCCCACTCTTACAAATGCCAGGGACATGCAGAATGTCAATCACGAATGTGTGTCTACCAGGTGATTTGTCGGCAGTGTGAAGAGGATCAGGGCAGGAGCTTCTACGTTGGGAAAGCTACTCAACTCAATTTGAGAATTAATAACCACAGAGCTTCCTTGAACCAAGACCGGCCCCTACCTCTAAAGCTGCATGCAAGGTCACATGATCCGACAATCACCTTCAACAACTGCTTTGGAGTGAAGGTGCTGAAGAAGATGCCACAGCAGAGCAATGACAGACTGTTGCAGCAGTCTGAACGGGCACATCGATGGGTGCTTGGATCGATGCGACCTCCTGGCCTCAATCTTAATGATTGAAAGATACCAGATAAATTATCAAACCATGAATTCACACATGGTTACGTCCAAGACACCATCCAGCCCAAAAATTCAGAAAACCACTATTCTTCTACTTTTGAAAAAGATTTATATCGAAATATCAAAATTATTCTCTCATCTTTTTGTCTGTGAAATTTCTATCAATTTAATTACTATACATACAGTTCAGTAGAACAACTATAATCACAAGCATATATATATATATATATATATATATATATATATACACTTGTTGGTTGCTGTTCTACTGAACTATGTACTTGATAAACTTAATTTGAAAGAAATTTGACAGATAAAAGAGGAAAGAAGAATTTGATATTTCGATTATAAATCTTTGTCGAAATTAGAAGAGAAATTGGTTTTTCTGAAAATAGGCGAGGAGGAACCATGGATGCTTGTCACCATGTAAACATTACATGGCTCCATATGATGCTCAATCATTGAGGTTGAGACCAGGAGCTCGCATTGATCCCAGTACCCACCGATGAGCCCGTTCTGCCTGTTGCATCAATCTGTCGTTGGTTGTATGAGGCATCTTTTTTAAGACCTTAACCCCAAAGCATTCATTGAACGTTATGGTGGGGTCGTGACTCCTCGCATGCTGCTTTATTGGCAATGGACGATCCTGGTTAAGAGAAGCTCTATGGTTGTTGATCCGCAAGTTTAATTGGCTGGATTTACCAACATAGAAGCTTCTGCTTTGATCATCTTCACATTTCTTGCAGATCAGCTGGTAAATACACATTCGCGACTGACACTCAGCAGATCCTCTACACTTTTAGGTTTGAGATGTATTTGGAGAGGTGAAGTGAGAGTCTTCAATTACTATCTCACATAGCTTACACCTTGGACGCCCACAAGGATGTAAACCAGGCTGCTGTACTTCTGAAGTCTGAAGACGTGGATGCCTGTGAGACAGTAGTCCTCCCAAATTCTGTCCTTGTCGATAAGTCACTTGAGGTGTGTCTTTGAACAAGTCACGGGTCAGAGGACTGGATGTCAGAATTGGTTGCAGTTCTCGGAGGATCCCATTAATTTTTTGAATTCCAAAGAAGAATGTTGTGACCAGAGGGACTCTATCAGATGATGCTCGTGTTCTTTGCCGATAATTTAGATGAGCTGGAACCACTCTATCCCGCACAATTCGTCTTGGGTATCCTCTCTCTTCCAACTTATTTCCAAGTACGGACAGGTATTTACCAAGTGTATCACGATTGCTGCATATTTCATGGCCTCTAATAAACAAAGATCGTGGAATGGACCGCTTCGTGTGAGGTGGATGGCAACTGTCGTAATGAAGGTATAGTTGTTTATTGGTGGACTTTACGTGCACACTAGTCGAGATGCTTCCATTATCCACCAAAATGTCTACATCAAGAAAGGTAGCCATTGATCTCGAATATGACCAGGAGAATGTGACTGAGAAGCGGGAATTTAGATCTCTTAGAAACAACTCGAGTTCCTCTTCACCATGTGTCCATATGAGAAAAACATCGTCTATAAACCGCTTCCACATTAATGGCGTCTTCTCTCTAGATGCGAGGAATTCATTTTCTAAATCTGCCATGAACAAATTTGCGTACGATGGCGCCATCCGAGTTCCCATCGCAGTCCCTCTTTTCTGAATGTAGAACAGGTCAGCAAATTTGAAAACATTCATTGTCAAAACACATTCAGCAAGTTTGACAAGGAAGTTTGTAGCTGGAATTCTTGGTTCAGAACGCCCCTGTAGAAAGCGAGATAGAGCACCCAACCCTTCACTGTGAGGTATCTCAGTATACAAAGAATTCACATCAATTGTGGCAAGAATAGCACCGTCTGGTACTCTGATTTCCCTCAACAAAGTCAGAAAATGCTGCGTGTCTTTGATAAAAGATGGCTGGCACTGCACAATGGGTTGGATGTGGGAGTCCACATATGCTGATATCCGTTCAGTGACACAGCCAAAACTTGCCACAATTGGTCTGCCTGGAGGAAGATGGTCAGGAAGAGAGTAAGATTTGTGAATCTTTGGGAGGAGATAAAAATCAGGGCATTTTGGCTCATCTGGAACTAAAAGGTCAATGTCCCTGGAGCTGAGTCCTTCTCTCCTACCATTTGTCTTAATGTACCTCCTGAGTTCAGTGGCTAATTGTGGGGTTGGGTCACTATCGAGTCTCTCATAAAATCTTTCATCTGATAATTGCCTCACTGCTTCCCTATTGTAATCTGTAGTGTTCATGATGACGACAGTTGAACCCTTATCTGCTGGCATGATCTTGATTGATTCTTCTGATCTCAGGCATTTAAGAGTCTGGCGTTCATCTGGGGACAGATTATCCCGTGGGGTGAGAGAATTCAAGAAACTGGTACTTGCAGTGCGTTGAAGATGCGTGTATATGTATCTCTCAAGTGGGTGTGTGGGTGGCAATCTCGTTGAAGGATTAGCTTTTGGATCAAAGTCAGAGGGGGGCTTGAATTTTTGAAGAGAGGGATGCAACTCCTCACCATTCTGATCTGAGTCTGGATTGTTGTTCCAATAATATTTGAGCCTTAAGCGCCAACAAAACTCTTGGATATCCTCATGAAGCTTTACATGGTCTGGACGTGGAGTGGGGGTGAAAGTTAGGCCTCTTGATAACAAACTTGTCTCCATTTCATTTAAAGGTCGGGAAGATAGATTGCATATTTGGTCATTGGTAGGCGATGCAATATGAGCTGACTCTTGATGCTCCTCACCTCGATCTCGTTCGGTGGATTGTTCACTTTGCGAATGTCGAACCTGTTCCATGGAGATGGAGATGAGCTAACGCCTGATGTTCAAACCCGGAGGATCGTATACCTTCAGAACATTTGCATGGGCCCCCTCTGATTGATGCAGCGCCAACTTATTATCTTCGGGTTTCATTCTTTTTAGGATTTTAAGGCCAAAACAGTCATCAAATGAAGCATCATGCGACGAGGCATGGCGGTTCATGGCAGATCTTCGTTTTTCCTGACCACTGACGATCTGTGGTTATTCACCCTTAGATTAAGCGCCGTCTCCGCTTTTACAATGTAAAAGGCTAGACATTGCTTACACACCAACTCATACACACACATAGGTGATTGGCAATCTGCCGTCCCTTTGCATCTGTATGAGTATGAGGGGTTATTTGGGGACGTGAAGTTTTCCTCTTCCACAGCCAGTGGACAAACCTTACATCTGCGTTTGCCGCATGGATGTAGTCCTCGCGATCGTGTCTGTGTCAGAATGTTTCCAATAGACGATCCTTGTCGATAGGACAATGAAGGCGCTTGAGGGAAAACCTTTTTGGTCTCTGGGTGTGATGAGAGGAGTGGGTGGAGATTGTAAATGGTATTTGATTTATGAATATAAAACAAACAAAAAATTAAACCCATCTTGTTGAAGATTTCACTTCTATCGTGTGGTCTGAAGCATACACTCATTTTCTTGACATGTCCATCTCATTGATTTACAAAAAAACATGATTTCTCCGTTTATAGAAAAAATACCGACAGCGATATGACTATTCGTAGCCCTTCAAATCATCCTTTAGTTCCATAGTACGATTAACAGGGGATTTTGATCGTCCATACCAATGAATGACCAAAATTAAATTAAAATTAAGTACGCCATTATGATTAGAAGTGTGCATGAGGCGGTAAGAGGTAAACTATATGACGGTTTACCTATCTCCTCTTTACACATACGTGGTGTTTTATAACCCCCTGTTTCAAAGGCCGTTTTGTTTTGTAAGAAGGATGGTTTTCCTCTAAGAACCTCTGACCAAAGTGAGTACATATGATGAAAATATCTACAGATATATATATGTAGGATTCATCATAATAGATGGTAGAACTCATTCATCTTATTTCCATCATATTTATTTCTTCTTCGGAACAATTACGACCAGGCCTTTAATACAAAACGTAGGGTGTGGCAGACAGTGGAAGAAGGGATCTGCCAATTTCGATCCTTGTTTTCTTTCAAGAGTATTTTCTGCTAAGAATGAACACGCCATTGTCTACCCTGATTCCACTTTATGATTTAGGTCAGATTCTTAGGGTGATTCCTAGTTGGGAGTTGATTCCTAGTTCCCATTTCTCCCGCTTGCTTGATGAGCATTGCTTCGGAAGACAGCAGCAGTGGTCATGGTTCACTTGCTGTTAATGAAGATCCTATCTACAAGCTTGAAGTTGACTCTAACCAAAGCAGTACACCAAGAAGTTCGCTTCTAAGCTGAAATCGAATATTTATTGTCACCTGGCGCAGTATTTTCAGGGCACCGTTAACTCGAAAAATCCTGTATCCCATACTTTGATAAAGAAAAAAGCTATGGTGGTATGCTGCAACATTCCAAGTTTGACGGGGTTCTTTGGGTTTGAGTATAAATGGAATACTTTTAGTTTTATTTTTTAATAATCTTTTTATTCTGAAGATTAGTTTCACGTTGTGATATTTTGAACATAAAAGCAATTTTAAATCAGTGATTTGCGGAGAAACTTCGCCACTAGGAAAACTCTGTTAACGGATTTGAAATCAGCGCGAAAAATCCATTAACTGTCAACCATTTCTTTCCATTTATAACACAGTTGTGCTATTTGCTTTACGTTCTAAATGAATATGTCATACCTTAATATAGAACCAAGATATAAGAAGAGAGGAAGGACAACGATGTCCTCTTGTCGTTTTTTGGAACGGTTCGAGTAACATTTCTTCTGACCAATACCGAGGGTCGGTCCAAAACTGTTTCAAGATACAACAGTGCTCCAAATGTCAGGTTGATGTCCAAAAACGTGACAATCTCTTTCTTCTAGTGTTGGTTCATTGTCCGTCGTTTTGCCGCAGGGCTCCAACGAAATCAAGGCCGGCGACGTTCTCGCTCTGACTCCGAACGCGTCGGACCCGACTTCCCTGGGAACTTACACCTGCCTCGCCGCCAACTGCATGGGCACCGCCGAGTCGACGTCCATCGTCCACATCGACGGTTCTCCGGCCACCGTCCAAGGGTACGCACTTATGGGCCAATTTCACAAAAACGTGAAATTTGAAGAAGATATTTTCAAAACTTTGATGTTAACGTAATATCCTGAAAAATCCCATTCCACATTTCATCACCAATTCATTAAAATTTGTGATGGATGCGGTTAGTTCCTTCTTCAAAATACTCCCAACTCTGGGGATAACCTGGCGCCTTCTAGCGCCAAGGATATCCTCTTAGCCAAACCTGGCCAACTAAATCATTCCATCACTTCCCAAAGTTACATGGTGGCAGAGCATGTTCTTTTGACCCGCTGTCCCTGTATTATTGTCTCTCCCGACCCCCCATACCCTCCATAGGCAAAATGCCTTTTACATATTTCCCCTTGGATATAATACATTACCCTCTGTACTGCGACTCTTTTCTCCTTATTAAAGTTCTAGTTCTACTAGATGGGTACTGGCGGAACTAGTAGGGCTGGGTGGGATGAAAGATGGTGGGTACTTATTGTCGAGAGTCGTGGATGTTCTGTAGGTGTTGCGGGCATTAACCGTCTCAGCCCTTGGAAGGCCCAACTAAACCATTAGATCACCTCTCCATGTTATGTGGTAGCAGAGTGTAGTTCTGACCTACTGCCCCTCTATTGTTATTCCCTATGCTCTAAATTCCTTTTGAATTTTGACAATGAAAATAATATATCACCTCTGCCCCGTTTATGTCAAACCCCCCTCTGTATTTGCGAGCCTTCTCCCCAATTCAGCCCCTAACCTCCCTCCTCGGGCGTTTTTTAGAGCCCCTGGAGTGTGATAGATGTGGTTAGTACAACCTTTCCAATTCTTGAAACCGCCGCATCTTATTTTTCTTTTCTCCAGATTTTTGCCGACTGGGCCGAAACCGATTTTCGCTAAAGAGCTTCGAAACGAGAAAGTCAAGCTGGGAGGGAGCATCACACTCGAGTGCAAGGGTGAGTCTAACGCACTTTCCCCGCACTTGCTTCTAAATGTAGTTCTTATGTTCGAATCGGCGGAGATCTGAGAGGTGTTTTGTTCGGTCTCCAGTGACGGTACCGCCCTGGCCGGAGGCGGTCAACTGGTTCGGGCCCAAAGGCGAAGTGCTCGAGTCCGCGAGGACGCACCTGATGGAGGACGGCGTCGGCCTCTACAGCCTCAAGATCCCCACAGTCAGCGCCGAAGACAGCGGGACTTGGAAGTGCGTCGCCACCAATAAACATGGCGCCAAGGCCATGTCCACCTGTTTGATCTCCGTCAATTGTGAGTATCTACCTACCAAACACAAGATGTATCAGAGATGGGCGTATTCATATAGATAAATAAGAATACAAGCGAAATTCATAAATCGGAAAATAAGAACAAAGTTCCAGTCATGAACGTATGAGCGAATTTTCGAAAATTAACGTACTAAGTACTATGTTTCCAAGCAAAAAACTTTTTCAAAACAACATTCTTCTATCCAAACAAAGATTTTGAATTCTTCAATATATATATTTATTACATTTCAACTATATTCAAGTACAATTTTCAGCTATAAATTTGAGCATCAATTACACACGTCTGCAACCAAAAAACTGCACACGATGTTTTTACTCTTTCCCATGGATTTTTGCATGCTAAAACCGAAACAAATTAATCAAAAAATTCCATCACGTCTAGTTTTCTCGCAAAACAGCGTTAAACCTCAATTTGGTAGTTCCTTCGAAGTTGTCAATTTTATGAATTGCATGAATTTTTTCACTCTCATATTTAGTCATGTCACTCCCAGGATTGATACGAAATGAAAGAGAGGGGTAGGGAAGAAGGGAGTGGAATATTAAGTAGGAGACGCGTAAGGGTGCCCAAAATCATGTCATAACACGTCATTTATTTGATTTTCTGAAAAGTCAGTATGCCTAGCTGTATGAGAGAGTGAGAGAGAGAGAGAGTGTGTGTGAGAGAGAGAGAGAGAGAGAGAGAGAGAGAGAGAGAGATTGATTAGCGTTTTATTTACACAATCTGGCAAGATTTAGTCGTAAACGACTACTCTTGCACCTAACCAGACATTCACCGTATTACAATGTTTAAATTCAATTCTACTTACAAATGGTATACTTTCTGTTGAAATGATCAGTATGGATTATACAAAATAAAGATATTATAAAACAAAATGACTTATGTTTGCGTGAAAGGGTATAGTGGGTACTTGATATAAAAATGAAAATACAACTTATAAAAGTGCGATGCTAAAAATGATGGGTGATAAATTAAAATTCTAATATTCAGAAATTTATTCTTTCTTCAGGTTTTTTTTTAATGTTACATAATTAGTTGTTTCTTTCAGTTCTGAACTCAGACCATTATAATACAAAATAGAAGAAACAATGTAAACAAGTGTTTCTGTACAAGCATGTGAACCTAAACGATGAGGCTGATTCCGCCAAGTTGTACTTTGAAAACAGCTCTAACCCTTATTCAAATAATAACTGCAGCACAAGACGTAATATTACGCGGAAACATGGAAAAACAAAGTCAACGCATTTTTGACGTTCTCGTCAACAAAAACTACTAGAGTTTTGGAGACTAAATTACTTTTATAAAGGAAGAACTCCCATCTGTTGGCCGAAATGTTAACTGCAAAAAGCCCCTGCATGTCTTTGCCCCTTCCATCCTATACCTACCTGAGGTTCGTAGGTTAACGGTAGGTTAGGCCTCGAGTCTGCCTCCCGGGTTAGCTGCCGGGGGCTACCTCTGTTTCTAGAAATGTACCTATTTTCGAACTCTATCATATCTACAGGTATCACAATTTGTTCATTGTCTACTCTTTCACATCGTTTCATCTTCCTTTTATTTCAGATCCTAAAAATTACAGAAAACCAAAGTTCCTCGAAAGTTTAAAGGCTGTGCTCACGGAAGAGGGTTTGGTTTCGTTTGAGTGCAAAGTAGTAGGCTACCCCACGCCAAACCTGTCTTGGTTTAAGGATGGACAGGAGCTGAAGCCAGGGGACGTGTACCAGCTGACTGGTACCAACTCTTTAGGTCAGTAGATAACTACCTGTTTACTGTTAACTATTTTGAATACTGAAAGCAGGGGTGCCCACCAGGGGGGGGGGGTGACGCAGATGACGTCATAATTGCGTCATCAAGCTTGGGCTGGGGGGGGATGCAGGGGAATCCCTATAGGCGCCCCCTCCACCACCCAAGCTTGATGACGCGGCCTACGTCAACCCCCCCCCCTACCTGGCGGGTACCCCTGCTGAAAGTTATATAATAGAAAGATTTTCTATTTTGACGAAATGAAGGACTTATCGAGTTAAATGCATGTCAACGATTAACTCATGATCATCAACAAAAACGCTTAAAATTCTAACTTATGAATTAATTATTTCTTGAATAATGAGTGATTGTGAGGTTTAGGTGGCTACTTTCAGGTTCAGAAATTGCAATTATTTGATATGGGTGAATTTCTACGGTAACCCATCCCGGTCGATTTTGCGTCCAAAGTTACAAGGGAATCACACCTATTAGTGACTCTGAAAATGAGTGAATCCTGCAGGTGCATTGTGAACTGGAGAGTTGTAACAGAACTACAATCAACCACTTTACTTATGAAATTGGAGCACGACTTATTAAATAATCGAGAAAATTAAACTTTCCCTGATGTCATGTCATGAAATCGCTTCAACTGCTTCACTTTGTAGCTCGAGATGACTTAGACGAGTCCATTATCCAGTAGAAGGAATCAAATCTTGCTGAAAGATCTTTCTGTTGTCAATTGGAAATGCAAGTATGACCCAGTTCATCTTTGATATCGAATTTTTAGAAAACCAAGTTTTTTTCTCATGTTTCCATGCATTTCATCGCCTATTAGCTGAACAAGCTGAAAGTCCTTTTTTTATGATTATGCCAAGTCTAGCATGCTCACGCATGCAGGGCATTACTCATAAGAGATTGATTCCAGCCAGGTAGGGAATCGTGGAGTCCAGTGATCTATTCAGTCAACTTATTTGGTTCCAATATCTGCTACGAGAGAAAGGGGCAGAGCCCCTTGCAAGACCCAAAGGTCCGAGTTTTTTTAACATAATTTTCAAATTTATTTGCATTATTATCACCTTTAAGCTGTCCAATGGCTTCTTGATGATTCTTATGGAAGCGCTTCTTATTGATTTCGCAAAATCCTGCATGCCCACGCATATAAGCCAATAGCACTGCACTTGCATGGCTTTTCAGGCTCTTATTGCTGCATCGCCCGAAACTGCATGGGGGAAGCTCAGAGCAGCGCCGAGCTGACTTTGGAAGACATCAAGAGTCAGCTGTCGGAGGAAGAGAAGGTGCAACTGTCCTCGGAAAAACTGCCTCCGCGGTTCGTCTCCGGCCTCAGAAGTGTTGAGGCCAAAATCAACGAGAGCTTAAAGCTGTCCATCAAAGGTAAGCTGCCTTCAGTCTGTAGGGGGGCTGTCTTCGAGTTCGACTTCTAGACTTATTTGAAGCTGTTGTAAGTGAGAATATCATAATAAACATACAGACAAGTAGTATTGGTAAAAGGTGTAACTGGCGCACCGTTTTTGAATACAGCTGTGTTTACATCCATCTATAGTCCATGCAAAATATGAGCCTTTTCCAAGCCAAATTCGGAATTTTCCAAACCAATTTCAGAATTTTCCAAACGAAGTACAGCATTTTGCAAACCACATTCAGAAATTACGAAGTCAAATACAGAATCGTCCATTTCAATCTCAGAATGTCATCAATATTTTTTGTAAGATGATTGTTGGAGTTCTGAACGAAAAGAGGGATTATTCATTATAGCAGGAGTTGTAAAAAACTTCCAGTCATGCAGCATGATTGTACGAGCGAATTTTTGTCAATTCTCGTATTACGAGTAAATTTATGTTACATTTTGCTGACATTTGACCACTTAATTATATATTTTACGGCAAATGAACTATCTCTAACGAATATTCCACTGCGAAAATAAACTTGTGGAATTTCGCAATGTGTTAGTGCACTCTTTAATTTTTAGTTTCTTTTAATAAAATTCAACTACATTTTCACTATAATTTTGTGGTCAAGTTTTTAAATGTCCTTGTTATTGTTTGATTAACTTTTAAGAGCGGTATCCTTAAAAAAAAAAAAATTAGCGGTTAGCACCGTTGAGAAGTATTCTGAAATTGAAATGGACAATTCTGGATTTCATTTGGAAATTTCTGAAATTGATTTGGAAAAGTCTGAATATGGTTTGGAAAATTCTGAATTTAACTTGGAAAAGCTATAATCAACCATGGCTCGTATTCAGAAGTGTCAGCTCTGCATCAACGCTGAAATATTTGATTTAATGTAATTCAAATATTATTTTCTTGCTTAAAAAAACAAAATTGGTTTAGTTAGTAGTGTTGGGTGCTAAAATTGGACGTTGCAGCAAGTAGTTTTATCCATCGAACGTATTTTGCAGTGAATTTTATAGTTGATAATTTTGTGCTTCAAGAAAAGCTCCAATTCCAAACAATAATTTGATTGGACCCATGGATTGAGATACTATTACGTCAGGCGATTCTATTGCTCCAACAGGTGTGGTAATATTACCATAAGCTTCATTACGTAGCGCTGTCAGTTCTTTTGTTCGTAGTAGAGACAAATCGACCCTAGAAGCACTCGTGAGTATGAATGACCTCCATTTGAAGTTGGTCTGCCGATTAATGAGCGTCGTTTTTAGGAGCAAGTTATACCTGCACCGAAAACTCCTGAGAGATAAAATAGATATAATATTTTTTTAAATTATTATTCATCCTTTTTCTGCAAGCGAGAATAATAATTTTGTACATATGTAATTTTTTATAAACTCCGTATTCAAATCTCTTTTTGTTTTTTGAATACCTTCCTTGTGTTTGAGGATTCCACAAAAATGAATTTTCTATAAGTCTATGAATCTATAAGTCTATAAATTTCAATTTCTGTAGCCCCTTTTCAATTGTACATTGATGAAAACGATTTTTTGAGGATGAGTAATACTAACCTCATCTCTTTTTTCAACGGTTTGAGTGAAAATTGGCCATGTGAGCACCGCAAGAAATTTTAAAAATTAGTTTTATAGTGTTAAAATGAGAAAAAAATCCTCTCATATAGCCATGTTGCAGGAGACCTACCCAGAGGCCTAAATCTCCTGTTTAAAACTTTTTTATAAAAAAGTTTGGGTGAACCCAAGGAAGATATAAACGGTTGTGCAGTTAACTGATGGAGGCTGTATTTCAAATGAATGCGTACATGCTCAATGAAAAAGTATGGAAATATATCATTCAATTCGTATTCGTCGATATAGTGAATCAATCAAATAAATAAAGGTGTTGTTGAATAAAACCTTAGGGCGCTTCTGCCAAAGTTGAGGTTTCGCCAGAAAAAAGGGTGGTTTGGGAAAAACCAACGGCACAAAGCAGCTTGGGGAATTTGGAGTAAATTTAAGGCTTTAAATAGTTTCACATAGGAACGGGTTTCACCGACAAAGAGGTATCAACGATGGCGAGTATGGCCCCGTTAGCTGCAGGCGTTGAATACGCGTCAAGTGGGGTTTTCAAGAGGTGTGGTTTTGAATGACCCGAACACTCTCTTCATGATCCAAAACCATTTCAGAAACATCTGAACAAGTACTATCACTTTTTATACTATTACTGAAAACTGTGAAGGTGGACAATTAATCCTATTTAGTTACTATTTTTTTCTTAATTTCTTTGTTGTAACTGATGTTTATACGAACTTTTTTTTTTACAGTGAGCGTTTTCCCAGAGCCCACCGTCATGTGGTTTAGAGACGACGAAGTAATCGACGACAGTGACAAATACAAAATTGAGAAAGATAAACTCGGAGTGTATCACCTGAGTATCAACAAGCTTGAATTTTGTGATCAGGTGAGTCCTTTTAGCGGATTTTCTGAAGAAAAAAAAAAACGGTGCAAATTCTTTCACTGGGGTTCATTATTCAATTGGCTTGCGTTCATGATTTGCATTTCTACTAAGCTTTGGAGTGCGTGTTTCACAGGTGATAGAGCGATTATTGAATTTCAGGAGATATGCAGGGAGCACGTAAATCTGTTCTGAACCAAAATGCCTATTTGGATTTGTTCACGCCAGTTTGTTTTCATTTAGTTTATTCTTCTTTCTGTTCCGTTTCTTATTTGTTGGTAGGATTTTATCTTGATCCAATTATTATGAGCTGTGCACTGGGCACTTTGAAGTTTCCCCTCTGTGTAGTGCCTCGCCGTGCAGTGCCCCCTCCGTGAAGTTTCCCCTCTGGATTGCCCCCTCTGTGCAGTGATCTCTTTCTCTTCTTTTCTGTATCCTAAACTCTCTGCTGCATGTGTGCCTCCGCCATTTGTCTCTTGCCACATGCTCTTCTTCAAATAGACATTTTGAAGTGCTAGCTTTGGGTCATCAGCATCCCACTGGGTCGTCAGCATCCCATTTCTGCCTGAGCAGCCCACAGGACCATCTCCTTTTCTTCAGCAGCAACGCGTCTACCACGCCTTTCTTGGATTTTCGTCGCTCACACGCTCTTCTTCATTCCTCACCACTCTTCAGCTTCACAATCAGCATTTGCGCATACTGCCAGCTCATACGGTCAGAACTTTCCTTTTCTTTTCATTAAGAATTTCTTCATTTCATTTTCTCTTTTTCTTTTCACTAATAAAAGTTTGTGCCAGAAGTAATTGGTCTTCAGCTTTTATGCCCCGCTTCTGGTATCCAACAGGATTGATCAGTTGATCATATTTGTGTGCCTCCTGAAATTCAATAATCGCTCTATCACTTGTGAAACACTCACACTCCAAAGCTTAGTAGAAATTCAAATCATGAACGCAAGCTAATTGAATAATAAACCCCAGTGAAAGAATTTGCAGCGTTTCATGCATATCAGAGCCCATGTATCAGCTACAAAGACTTTTAGGAGTTCACTCCTGTATCCACATTACTACATCACTAGGTTACTGATATCAAAACAAAAATAGTAATAAACCAAAATAACGAAAATGTTGCCACCATACATCGGGAATGGTTTGAGCTACGGACCTGGGGAGGGCTCATTCGAACCCTCGTGGAAAGTTCTCCAAAAGAAGTCCAAATTTAGGCCGCCTTGACTTTTTTTGAGGTTTTTAGGGATTTTACAAATCTTTGACAACCCTTAATAAAGGGCACTTTAATTTAAGCGAGAGAGCTGGCTCAAGAATTGGGGCGTCGTCGGACCAACATGGATTTTTCCTGAAAATTTAAGCTTTTTTGCTTCAGCCGTTTGGGAAAAATCGTGCGTGCGGCGTACGCACGGAAAATATTTTACTGCAGATTCGGATTCTACACCCTTTGAAACGTAAACCATGAAATTTTCAGGGGGGGTTCGACATTTTGTTTTCAAGAGCGATTACAATGGTCTATTATTGAATAGTAAACCAAAAGGGTCGTATTGCAATGCCTTCAAAAATTGTACTGTCAGATTTTGAGTTTTAATTATTCATTTAGATTTAGTTGATTAGTTTTGATTATTCATCGCCAACGATCCAGTTTACAAGCTATTTTATTGCTTCCGAGTCTACTAAAGTAGCGGAAGCATTGTTTTCACTTTCGGAATGTGAAAATTTTTTTGTTTCCAAAATCAAAAATTCCACTCACATTTTGCGTTTTAGATCTTTCTGAACAATTTTGGTTCCGTGTCTGTCTGTGTGTCCGTCTGTGTGTCTGTCTGTCTAGTAGCCTCTGCGCATGCGCAAACGTGAAATCCTTGTTACACGCTTAACTCTGAGAGTTCTTGACCAATTTCGATGAAATTTTCTGGGTTTATTCGATATGATGTATAGATGGTCCCCTATGAGTTTCATGACCCCCGGATCGATAGTAGCCTCTGCTCATGCGCAAACGTGAAATTCTTGTTACGCGCATAACTCTGGGAGTTCATGACCTATTTCGATGAAATTTTCAGGGATTGTTCGGTTTGATGTGTAGATGGTCCCCTATGAGTTTCATGACCCCCGATCAATAGTAGCCTCTGCACATCCGCAAACGTGAAATCCTTGTTACACGCATAACTCCGGGAGTTCATGGCTGATTTCGATGAAATCGGACTGATGTAAAGTTTTAGTCAATAATAATTTTAATGATCTATACAGTCATGTTATGGATCCGAAGAAGCTATGTGCCACACCCACTTGTTCTGAAATTTTATTGTACCAAGTCATAACTTATTAACAATATTATATTGAAAATATGGATAAATAGTCAAAACTAAGATACATCACTGAGTTTTGTCCTTTCTAACTGATTGTTCCATTCAACTGCTTCATAAATAGGCAAGATCAAGTAGTTTAGTACGCTTTAGTCTTCTGGTGTTGTCGTTTGCGTCAAGGAGATGGGCAGCTTCCTCGCTGACGTGATATCTTAGCCGTTGGAGATGACTCACAGCTTGTTGCTTTGTAGCCTCGCTAACTGTTTCGACCTGAAGTTCATGATGGAGACGTTTATGTCGAAAGTACCACGGTGCATTCACAACCATTCGCAGCACATTATTTTGGAAACGTTGGACGATATCTCGGTTTGATTGAGCTGTACAGCCCCACAGCTGGGCTCCATAGGTCCAAACAGGTTTCAGGACCTGGTTGTACAGGGTTAGCTTGTTCTGGATCGACAGCTTCGACCGTCTTCCCATTAGCCAGTACATTTTCCTGCATTTGAGTAGGAGTTCTCTTATTTTTCTTAACATGAGCTCTCCACCTGAGCCTGGCATCGAGCGTCATACCGAGGTATTTAGATTTGTTAGCATACGGAATAACCATGCCTTTTATAGCCTTTAGGCAACCTAAGGCAAAAATCATAAGCCTCTATGTAATTATTTGCAGCATTTATTCTTGGGTTTCAATGTCTTTGTCAATATACAGTACATTGCACCATTGTATATATTTAGATATCAGCTTTTTTGCTTCCGAGTCTACCAAGGTAGCGGAAGCATTGTTTTCACTTTCGGAATGTGAAAATTGTTTTGTCTCCAAAATCAAAAATGCCACACGAATTTTGCGTTTTAGACCATTCTGAACAATTTTGGTTCCGTGTCTGTCTGTCTGTCTGTCAGCAAATCCTTGTTACGTGCAAAACTACACGAAGTTATAGTCCGATTTTGATGAAATTTTCAGGTATTGTGCGGGTTGGTCCTCTATAGGTTTCATGACCCCCGGATCAATAGTAGCCTCTGCGCATGCGCAAACGTGAAATCCTTGTTACACGCATAACTCTGGGAGTTCTTGAGCTATTTCGATGAAATTCAGGGATTGTTCGGTTTGATGTGTAGATGGTCCCCTATGAGTTTCATGACCCCCGGATCAATAGTGGCCTCTGCGCATGCGCAATCATGGAATTCTTGTTACGCGCATAACTCTGGGAGTTCTTGACCAATTTCGATGAAATTTTCAGGGATTGTTCTGTTTGATGTGTAGATGGTCCCCTATGAGTTTCATGACCCCCGGATAAATAGTAGCCTCTGCGCATGCACGAACGTGAAATCCTTGTTACACGCATAACTCCGGGAGTTTATTACTGATTTCGATGAATTTTTCGGGGATTGTTCGGACTGATGTAGCTTTATTCAATAATAATTTTCAATGATCTATACAGTCATGTTATGGATACGAGGAAGCTATGTGCCACACCCACTTGGCAGACGTTTTTTTAATTGCGATTTCATCGATAGGAGATTAGCTATAAATTGATCCCTAGGCATTTACCATTTTCAAATTGAAGTAAACCTTTTTCCAAAAGAATTAAACCTTTTCCCAATACAATTTGTTACATCTGTTACGAATATTCAATAGAACTCAAATTAAAATGGAAATAGAAAATAAATATACTTCTATAAAGAAAATACATAGGACAAGGAGCTCCTTGATTAATGTTGAAAATTAAAAATATGAAATAAATCAGTGGAATGTCTTTTGTGAAATTATAAAATAAAATAAGGATCGATCCGACCTGATTTGCGTTCGAGACGATCTCCACAAGGGGTGCGTCGTCGATGGTGCCCCGACGAGACGGGTGCAGCGTCTTCCCGTAGTCTGCTCCGATCGATATGGCGGCTTCCAACGCGACGGATGGCGAACTGAACCGTTATGCAGCCAAAATCAAACGCCCACGTGAAAATCATCGCGTTCCACGAATTACCTGGCACGGAAGATACCGCAACCAGAGCTGCTCCTCAATAAGTAGCTGATGAGTGAGACAGCACTACAGAATCAGGGAAAGCATACACTTCGTTGCTTAGTGGGCGCTGGGAGAAGCCTGAAAACGCCTGCGGCGAAACAGGACGGCGCTGATGAGGTTCGTTGCCTCGAGTTTGGGACCGGAGGATCTTCGGCGAAAGTTCGCGAGGAAACAATCGGATAAAAAACTAAATAAAATAACGTGCAAAAAAGAAAGTTCTCTTATCTCCGGATCGGATTTTGCCTAAACACAATTACACTTGTTTCCAAAATTGTTCTAACCTTTTTCAGAAATAATTATTCTCAAAAGAAGGTGATCTAATAGAAAATAAATTAACGACGTAGCAACCAATGAAATATCAGTGAGCTTGAAGTAGACACCACATCGAGCAAACGAAGTGCAAAACACAAAAATTATTTCGGAAAAAAATTTAATTATTTAAAACAATCGCTGCAAATTCTTTCACTGGGGTTTATTATTCAATTGGCTTGCGTTCATGATTTGAATTTCTACTAAGCTTTGGAGTGTGCGTGTTTCACAGGTGGAAGAATACTTATTTACCCCAGTAATAATATTGAATAATATTTACCTATATATTATCAGCGTTTCATGCATATCAGAATGCTTCAACCCGTGTATCGGCAATAAACTACAAGTATCCACATCGGCTATCACTCCAGTATTCACATTCACTACAACTCGACGCTATCGGCATCACTAGGTTACAAACAAACAATAATAACCCAAAAAACGCAAATGTTGGCACCATAAATCGGGCCATACATCGGGAATGGTTTGACCTACGGACGTGGGGAGGGTCTCATTCGATTCCTCATGGTATGTTCTTCAAATAGGTAAATATTTAGGCCGATTCGACTTGTTTTGAGGTTTATAGTGATTTTACAAAACTTTGACAGCCCTTAAAGGGCACTTTAAATTGAGTGAGAGAGCTGGCTCAAGAATTGGGGCGTCGTCGGACCAAGATGGATTTTTCCTGAAAATTTCAGATCTTTTGCTCCAGCCGTTTCGGAGATATCGTGCGTACGGCGGACGGACGGAAAATTTTTTATTGCAGATTCGGATTCTACACCCTTTGAAACGTAAACCATGAAATTTTCAGGGGAGGTTAGAATTTTTTTTCCAAAGCGATTACAATGGTTTATTATTAATTAATAAACCTAAAGTAATTGTGTTGGGGAAAGGTTTAATTGTTTCGGAAAAAGGTTTAATTCTTTTGGGTCAAGGTTCAATTCTTTTAGAGAAAAGTTTACGTTAACTGGAAAATGCTTTATTACGCAGGGTATTCACGTTGTTAGTTGTTAACCGCCGAGGGATCGATTTTACAACTAATTTCCGATTGATAAAATCGCAATTAAAAATTAAATAAAATGGCTTGTACATCGGTTTGGTAATTCAACTGGAAAATGATATAAAAATGTTGGTTAACTGTTAACCTTTTTAGAATTTTTTTTTCGCTGACCCAAACAAAAAAATCTCAAAAATGAATGTTATTTTGTAACCGTGAAAACCTAATTGCATTATTTAATTGCATAATTTCAAATGAGTTAGAATGGATAACAGGAACGTGGGTCATTCTTAGCAAAACGTAAATGTGGAGTGCTTTTTTGAAAGCATTACTAAAGTTGTTTTTTTTCCCAAATTTTTCATGATACTTTCATTTATGGATACACATTGAAAAAAAGGTACCAGCAGCGCATCAGCATGCTTATTTTTTAAATTAAAAATAATTTAAAAAATGTGTAAGTGAACCGATGACATGTTTGGGTGAGTCAATGACCAAAATGAATTAACCAATGACATTAACCGTGACACAATGCCAGTTATCCATCCGTTGCTGTTCAATTGACCAAATTTGGTTACTATCAACCACCTTACGCTCGTGGAGAGCATCCAGGCGCAACTGAAAATTTGCATGCATTTTGCAGAGACAAGTGTCTCTATCTTTCACGTTGGAGCCACCACCCAGAAAAAACGGGAGCGACAAAAGGTGGAATACGAAATTTCGAATGAAGAGGACTCGTTTAATTTCCTGTGTAGGTCGACTAAGTCTCCCATGAGCAATCGTTTTTGTTTTTTCTCACCTGATTTAGTAAAGCAAAATTTTTTCCCTGGGAGGCACTTGGAATTTTCATCATCCTCCAGAAACTACACATTGCTTTGTTTCCTTCTAACGAACTGAAGATCTGGAAAGCGAAGATTCTCTAGAATTATTATCAGCGTTCATTATCATCCTCAAAGAAATCACATTAGCACACTCAGTGACGAGACCATACTTTTGAACAGTTTCCCAACCCCTAGAATGATTTTAGCTCGAGGTTCTAATTGTGAAATTCTGTGAAAAAACTTGAAATGGGAACAATTTCTTCAGACTTTAATTGAAATAAATATGAGGTTTCGCCAAGATGTCATTGGGCCACTCAGGTTTGTCATTGGTTCACATTGTTAACAGTGACCCAATGACAAGTGAACCAATGACAAAACACGAGTTTTCCTGTAATATCTTCGCAAGATATGGTTTTTTCACAAAACTGATGGTACCATTAAAAAAAGAAGCATCTAATGAGTTCGGACAATATAAAATAAAGGATAATATGATGACTTACGAATGGATTAATCGATGCGGACCGATGACACTAAGAAAAAATACGCAAACGTCTTCGCACTCGCACGACACTCTCAACGCCCCGGATTAGACTGAATTGCGCAACAAATAGTGACGGATTGGTGAGAAGATGTCAGGTTACGATATGGCTACTCCCCTATTCTCAGAAAAAGTCTTAAAGAGCTGGATTTTAAGAAACCCCTCAGCGTGAACTAATGACACATTCTTGGTGGGACACTCCTGTGGCACCTTATTTCGAAATCAAGTAATAATTTGAAAATGTTGATACACAAGTTTCTTAAACTGCAGAATTTCCTTGAAAAAGTGGTGGGTCGAAAGACTAGGTACTTACTGAACGGAAGTAGATTGGATCATTCCAAGTAGACAATGTCTGGATGGGGACATGGTGAACCAATGACATTTTCGGTATTATTTTCAAATTTTTATATAGAAATAATGAATTTATATTTCTTTAAATATGCGGAGCAAGTAGAGCGCAGAAAAACCTATCGGAAACACATTAGTTTTTGAAAAAAAGAGACCCCTGAATAGGTAAAATAGCTCTGGACGTCCAGATTTACGTTTTGCTGAGAATGACCATTGATTTTACAACCCTAGATAATATTGATAATATACTTCCCTGGATCCTGTACACAATCATTATCATGCATGAAGTTTCACTGAACTTTTGAGTGGTTGAATTCTTTACCAGTAGTAAAATGAAATTCAATAATGCGTTATTATATTATTATTCAATAATAATTATAAATTATTCACTGGACTCATACGTAATTCGGATTGAAGTTTGAAAAAAATATCGGAATATCGATATTCGATACATCGATATTCTTTTGCCGATATCGACATCCCTAATCATAATCACAGATAATCACTCTAAAATGGAACAAAATTATGTATGCCAAGCTTGCCAACTTAATAGAGTAAAATTCCTTACATCTTCATGCAGTTCAGGCTATAAGCATTCTCCTCTTTCTTGTCCCTCATAAAATACACAAAACATATTGTATACGATGTCGCTTCTGACTCTACCAAAAGTAGATTTCTCGCAGCTTGTTGACAATGGGGGTTGCTTGTTAATTTCATGACTTGGTAGGACATCGACGGGAGTGGGGATTGTGATGATAGCCAGAGTAATGTGCTTATCTATTCTCTCCAGAATAAAGTTTGAAAGGAAAACAGACACTCGCGAATGGTTGAACGCGCTAATTCCTTCCATTCGGTGCCCAGTGGTCAATAAAAGTAAGGAATTGTACAGTCCCAAAATTCAAAACCCAGGGAATTCCGTCACGTGTAAACAACAATCTGAAGTTGGTTTATTACCTGAATTCCGAGAGACCTTAGTTTAAAGTTTCGTCGTATTGTTAGAACTTCTGTTGGTATAACTTCTGGTTGATATGCTTAAAGGCGTGTCGTAGATGAATAAGGAGGGTTATAATTTTTTTAAAATCATACATGGGCGGCCAGACGATGGTTCTGAACCATCTATGTATTTTTACATGACTACCTATGTTTAGTACTTAGAGTTATAACAAAAAATGTTTTATGGTTTACAGGCGGAGTGGAAATGCGTTGCAACTAACGATTTCGGGCAAAGCGTTACGTCCAGTTTCGTGAAGCTCAATATTCCGAAGCATTTCAAAAAGCCCAAGTTTTTGGAAGACTTGAAAGCCGTGATGTCCGAAGAAGGAGCGGTTAATTTAGAATGCAAGGTAAGCCATTAGATTCAAACTTTTCAAGTATGTCCTGCACTTACCTTTACGTTTACGTATTACACACAGCTGTATATGTTCAGTAAATACCTATAGGTTTAAATTTTAGTGTCAAAATTACTCATCTGTTAACATGATCAGGTAGAACTTAGGAGTAGAGAAATGTTCTAGATAATCTCCAAAAATGTAGACTAAGCAACATGACTAAGCATGCACATGACTGAAGTACTGATTTCAGATATATGCAATTCATAGGGGACCATCGATAGCCCCACTCACACATTCCCTGAAGGTTCAATCGATATCGCATTAAAACTGTGGGTATTAGGCGTGTTACATGTATAGAAGTTAAATGTATGGTAAATTGCAGAATTGATAAAAAATAAGATGATGAAGGAAAAACCCCCGTCAGGCGCTCTGCGAGCTTTGCCGCGGGTTCGGATTGTACGGGCAGTCGTGAGTCGCCCCTTCTAAGAGTGTGTTCGTATTCTTCCGAGTCTATCGCTATTGTAAATTTTGTGTAATAAACTGAAGTTCTTTTTTTTTTAAATGGACTTCTGAGTACACGAAACCTAATTGGCGCAGTCGGTAGGACCTGTGTGAGGATTAATCTACTGAAATCAAGAATTTAATCCGTACGTCTCAACGTTTTAAACCTGGAGCCTACAAATTTCGCGATAGCTGTGATCGGAAGAACTCAAATCTGACGGAAGACACCGTTCTCAATAGGACCACTTACGTCGATATGAACGAATTACCGAAAACACAGATTTCTACCCATAGAAATCCACTTCCATCGCACTCCGAGCACTAGCAGAGGACGCCGTTTCCAAAAGGAACCACCACTGCCAGTTCTCAACCAAATCCCTCCCGTTTAGACACCGCTCACCAAGCCACCAAACGAAAATTTCCGCGACGGAGAACTTAACGACGACGTGGGAATGAGAGGAAGAAGAGATCGACCGGACTCAAGCTCGCTATTCATCAGAGATACCCGCCTTCCGAAAGCCTACTCGGAAACCCTCACATGCAGTTAGCGACGGTAATACTATAAGTCTACCACTGAACCCAAATTTACAAGTTCAATTTCCTACGATTTCCATAAATAACTTAGGAATCATGGCAGTACCAGAAAAGGTTTATTTAGACATGATCCCGGATTTTCATGGAGAAAAAGAACTATTAATGAACTTTTTGGAAGTATGCGAAGAATTAGTGCTTCAATTTTACGACCGGAGCAATCCGGGCAATTTCCAAAATAAATATTTAATGCGATCTATATTAGCTAAAATTAAAGGCAAGGCAGCAGAATTAATTGTCTGTGCTTATTGTAATAATTGGGAAAGAGTAAGAAATGCATTAACCTCAGGCTACTCAGATAAAAGAAACACCACGTTAACTATTGAAATGGCGGAGTTGAAACAAACTAATGAATCCCCATTTACGTTTATGGAGAAGATCAGACACTTTTTAAATCTTCAAATAATTTTTTTTTAAATCATGCTGTTCCAAATTCAGATTAGCCAGTGCAATTTTTCAAAGAATTAGCCTTAAGAGTTTTCTTCAGAGGGCTAAAGGAGCAGTTAGGAGCGCTTTTGCAAGCCAGGAGACTTGCAGACCTAGATGCAGCTTAAAGTTTGTTAACGAATGATTTTCAATTTTGTACGACTAATTCTTAAGCTGAGACAAAACCCTTTTCAAACGTAAGACCTCATCAAGTTCCATCTCATAGTTATTCATTTCAACAAAGAAACACGCCGGCTGGACCGAGCTCGCGTCCCCTTACCAACATCAGCAGAAACCTGATTGGTCGTTTTTACTCAGACGGCGCCGAGACCGTCGGAATTCCCTCTGGGGCAGCAACACTCTTATCGCCCCAACCCGCCGGGTCCCGTGACGATGAGTGGTGTCTCTACAATAGAACAGTCAACTACTAACTTTCACAATAGAAATATAGAAGGGACAGCTAACCAAGAAATTGAAAGTCATTCAGACGAACAAAATGTACAAAAAGAGGACCATTTTTTAGAAATAGGTCAAGAAATGTACCCATCGATGTATACCTCGAGGTATACATCGAGGTATTTACATCGATGAATGTACCCAGGTTTAACCTAATGAACCTTGAATATGCGAAGAACGAACTTCCGTTCATCATTATGCCTAAAGTAGAGTTAAGAATGTTAATAAATACGGCAAGCATGAAATCTTTCATTAATCCTAATATAGCAGATAAGTATTTTCAGAAAACGCTGCAAATTCTTTCACTGGGGTTTATTATTCAATGATTCATGATTTGAATTTCTATTAAGCTTTGGAGTGTGCGTATTTCACAGGTGATAGAGCGATTATTGAATTTAAGGAGATAAATCTTAAAACTTGAATCGGTTTTCAACCAAAATACCTATTTGGATTGATCAGTTGATCATATTTGTGTGCCTCCTGAAATTCAATAATCGCTCTACCACCTGTGAAACACGCACACTCCAAAGCTCAGTAGAAATTCAAATCATGAATCAATTGAATAATAAACCCCAGTGAAAGAATTTGCAGCGTTCTTTTCAAGAGCGATTACAATGGAAAAATATTCTATTTCAAAATTTTAAATTTCGTAAGACGGAGCATGCATATCAGAATGGTTCAACTCGTGTACCGGCTATAAACCCTTTTAGGAGTTCACTCCAGTATCCACATTCATTTCATCACTAGGTAACTGCGATTAAAAAAACGCTGTTTTTGTTTTGATTGCAGTAACCTTGTGATGTAGTGAATGTGGATGCAAATGTTGGCACCACAAATCTGGCCATACATCGGGAATGGTTTGGCCTACGGACCTGGGGAGGGGCTCATTCGATTCCTCATGGAAAGTTCTCCAAAAAGAGTCCTAATTTAGTCCGCCTTGACTTTATTTTTAGGTTTTAAGGGATTTTACAAAACTTTGACAACCCTTAAAGGGCACTTTAAATTAAGTGAGAGAGCTGGCTAAAGAATTGAATAATAAACCAATAATGCAATAAAGAATTCCGGTTCTTTTCAACCTCTTACTCAATTGAATTGAAGCTTTGAAGTACATTTACGTATGTAAAAGCTTTCTTGCTCTAGGGCTTTCGCTAGATCCCTTTTCTATCAAATATATAAAATTTCTGTGTCATAATGTTAGTCACCGTACTCCTCCGAAACGGCTTTACCGATTTTTACCAAATTGTATATGGGTATTTAGTAGGTCTGAGAATCGGCTAACATCTATTTTTCATACCCTTAAAAGATAAGGGTTGTTCAATGAAATTTTTTTTTAAATTTGTGGCATAAAAAATATACATACGACCCTAAATTTTTACTTTTTTCACCAACCCCTATGGTTTATAGCCATTTTAGTAATTTAATCATTATCATCCCGCTCGATAACCGATCAATTATAGTGTTTTCAACTGTACTTCGATTAAAATTCCCCTTAGCTTATGGGAAATCTAAAATTTTTTTAATGAAAATAAACATTATTTTTGCTATTGAAGTTTAATTCCAATATATGCTAGGTGTTACCAATCTTGGATTTTTAAAATTTGCCGCGCATTTTTCCTGGCGAGTGAAATGCCACACTATACCGGTGTCACTTCTAAGTGAACAGCACGGAGAAGGGATGAAGCTGGAGCCAGTCTCCTGTTTCACTCCCACAGTAGGACTTCTCTCACTCCCTACACAGCTTTTGGCCATCATTATTGTTTCTGTATCAAGTGAAGTAGTAACGTTCACAATTATCATATTGCTAGCTCACTGTAACCCTCATATTAATTCATAATAATACAATTATTAATTTCAAGTGTACTTGACACGATTAGTTCACTTAATCAAGTTCTAGTTAAACAAGTGATTTACATAACCTTGAAAAGACTCAACACGGGTCCCAAGCCCCAACCAAAAACGGCTTGTGTTGTAAGTATACTTTTTTAATAAAATGATTTGATATAATAATGAAACGAATTCAGTTTCCGAGTAGATTGGCATTTGCAATGACAATCAACAAATCCCAAGGCCAAACGATGTCTATTTGTGGATTACATTTGTGTACATTTGTTTTTCACACGGGCAATTGTACGTAGCTTGGTCTCGATGTGTAAACCATCCAGTTTGGTTGTGCTAGCTAAAGATGGACTAACAAATAATATTGTTCACGCTATGGTATTAAAAGATTGATATTGTTTCTTAGTCTCCTGTTTCACTTACACAATGAGACTTTTTTGAAGCGTAGTAGTACACTGTAGCGTAGTACGTTTCCAACTAGCATGTTGCTATCTCAGTGTAACTCTCATACTAACTGTTATTTATTACTATTTTATTCATAATAATGTAATGTAATTATTAATTCTAAGTATATTTGGGACGATACCTATTCCACGCATATACGATAGTAAGCAAGTTACTTTTATTTATATTTCATTCAAAACTGGAGTTGGAGTGTCATCCCTGTTGAGTGCATCTTGAACGATTTGCTCAACATTAGGTGAAGTTTCGTTGATATTAATTTCCACACGGGAAAGAGCATCAGCATTTTGATTTGTTGATCCCTTTTTGTATTGGATCTCAAGGTCATATTGCTCTAATTTTAGCCTCCATCTAAACAGTTTGGAATTGGGTTCCTTCAGTGAGAACAACCGTTGAAGAGGCTTGTGATCGGTGAAAATTTTGAATTTTCGGCCAAAAAGATGGGGTCTAAAGCATTGTGTAGCCCATACACGAGCAAGGCATTCCTTCTCGATGGTAGAGAGGTTGGTTCATGGTACGACTTGCGTATACTATTGGTAAGTCGGCTCCATTAGTGCATTGACTAAGAATTGCTCCTATAGCAATGTTAGAAGCATCTGTGGTGAGGTTAAAAGGTTTTGAGAAGTCTGGGTATTGCAATATCGGATCATTCATTAGCAAATTTTTACATCTTTCAAAACATTCCTTATATTCTGGATTTTGAGGATTAATTGACGCTCCCTTTTTTAGACACTGGGTTAATGGTTTAGTTATCTGAGCGAAATTTTTTATAAATTTTCGGTAGTAGCCTAATAGTCCAAGAAATCCTTTAATTTGTTTTGGGGTCGTAGGAATGGAGTGTTTTGATATTGCCTCAGTTTTAAGTGGGTTTGGCTTCACTCCTTCGGGGGTGATCAGGTGCCCTAGATAAACACATTCTCGTTTTAGAAATTCAGTTTTATCGAGTTGACTTTTTAATTTACCTTCTCGAAGTCTTTCGAAAACCTTTTTTAATCTGTCTATGTGTTCGTCTAGACTTGTGCTGTAGATGATCACATCATAAATAAAAACAGTACAGATCTTATTTTGAAGACCGCGTAATACATTGCCTAATAATCTCTGAAAACTCGGAGGTCCATTTTTTAAGCCAAAGCTCATTCGATTGAACTCCCAATGACCGTTTTCAGATGAGAATGCGGTTTTCGCAATACTGTCGGGATGCACAGGAATTTGATGGAATCCGCTTTTAAGGTCAAGGCAAGTAAAGTACATACATCTTCCCAGTTTGTCAAGTAAGTCAGTAATGTTGGGAAGTGGGTATCTGTCATCTATAGCTTTCGCATTTAGACCGCGGTAATCAATAACCATGCGGTATTTTTGTTTACCGGATGAGTCAAGTTTTTTTTTGGTACAAGCCATAAAGGGCTATTCCATGGAGAGGAACTAGGTTGTATAATCCCTTGATCCAGTAGTTCTTGAATGTGGTTATCTATCTCTTTTTTATATACTTCGGGGTATCTATAGTTTCTTGTATAAACAGGGATTTCGTCTGTCGTTCGAATCACATGCTGAATTTTGTCGGTACAAGTTAAGGTTGGTATTTCCTTCGCAATGAAACAAGTCCTTAAACTTATATACTAAATTCAGGATTTTTCTCTTGTCTTCGGGGTTCATGTGATCAGTTCGAATTTTAGATGGATCAAATTTAAAGTTTCCTGTATCGAAAAAATTTAAATTTGGATCTTTAATATCTCCCAAAAGCGGAATTTCCTCCACAGTGAGTGGTTCATTTAATTTCAATTTATGTTCGGACTCACTATTGTTTAATATTCCAACATAACATTCACTGTTCTCTATTTGTACCATGCATTCTGGGATTTCTAAAGGCCCTTGTTTGAAATATGAAATCACTGCTTCATTACCAGAGAAGTTTTTCTTTACGGGGAGTTTGACTTGAGTAACCGTCCTAGGTGGAATAGTTTGTTCGCAAGCTGGTTTTTTAATTTACGGTTCAGGGTAGTAATATTTGAATGGTATCTTCGTTTTCTTAGTTATAAGTAATCTGTTCTCATAGTCAAGGTGTGCGCCTAGTTGATCGAAAATATCTGTCCCTAACAATAATCCAAAACGGCTGTGGAATTTATGAATTCTGAAAAGGATGTTTACATTTTTAATTTTGAATAATTCTCCACATGGGATCTTAGCACTTTTGTTCCCGTTTGAAATTCCCTGAATAGATCTTACTTGGAATTTTTCCGGAATAATTTTATCAGGAAAACATTTTGAAATTACTTGTGGGTGGACAAAAGTTGTGGTGCTACCATTATCTAGAAGTATTCTAATTTTTAGTTTAGGAAAAACAATGTACGGTAATTTACGTGGGGAGTTTAGTGCCAAATGCATCAGGGAGAATGTGGGGGTTCCGGTTCCTCCTCTAAAAAATAGTCTTCATTGGTCATATTTTCCATTTCAGGGTCTGTACCTTCAACGCACTCTTCCTCATAATTTTCTACTTCATTCAAATTTAAATTTGGGTTCGTCGTTTGCCATGACATAGGACTTGATTCGTAAAAGCCCGATGTTCGTTGATTATGAGTTTGAGGTTGTGGAGGTCTCGTAGTCTGAAAGGTATTACTTTTGTTGGGGGCTATTTGAGGCTTAGTTACGGGTTGTGCCTGATTTTGGTTAAAAAAAGGTTTATTTTTAAATCCTTGGCCATAAAGTGGTTTATGGGATTGAAAAGGTTTATTCGAGGGATTCGTATTCACGGTAGTGTTCTCGGATTTTCTCACTGGTTTATTTGGCTTATTTCTATCAAATTTGAATTTTTGGAATTTAATCGTTTGGAAATCATTAGTCATAATGGACAGGGCCTCTCCTAATGATTTCGGTTCCCTGCTCCTTAGTTGACTACCAAGAGGTTCGCGTAAGAAAAATAACAGCGTCCGTAAACTCAGGCCTTGTTAATGTTTAATTAATATGTCTTGAGCAGTCTCGGTTTCATGGTTTTTTATATAGGCAATTATAAGGTTTAATTTTGCTTTAATTTTGTCGTGAAACTGAAACGGGTCTTCGCTTTCCCTATGTCTTAACGCTGTTAGTTCGTGATTTAGAGTAAATAAGTCTCTTTTGTCAGAGTATGTTTCTAGTAGGGCATTTTTTACGCAAGAAAAGTCAGTCAGTACGTAATTCTCTAGCATATCTGAAGCTGGACCTTGAATTTTGGACAGGATTGTTTTAAAAACCTCCTCATTTTGATAATTTGTTGGATCCTCGTCATCTACAAATCTATTGACAACAGACTCACAACAATCAACGAATCGGCGGAGTTTTCCCGGTTTGCCTTCAAAGGTCGGAATCATATCCGCATGTTTCTTTTGAATTCAGGAACTGTGTCCCTACCATTTCTGTTCAAGTTTAAGTTTCTCAATGATTCTTGGATTTTTTGACTAATGAAATAATCTACGAAATTAGGGTCGTTAAATGGATTTCCCGGGATCGGGTTTGACGATCCAGGCTGGGATTGTCCGTGTCCCTCGGCCATTTCCTCCTCGATAGAAGAAATTCTACCAAAAGGTGAATTAACCTTTTTTAAAACGTATTTCCTAAAGCTTTTAGGAATTTTGAATGAATGAACTGTCCGTTAGTCACAGTCGTTCGTAGTACGCAATACACAAAATAAAATTGAGAATGTTAGATGATTACAATAAACACAATAAAAGCAATGAAATATAAATTGCCAAAATATAGACAATGAAATGTCAAATTAAATATTAAAATTTAATATTTAATATTTAGAATATTATTCTTAATGAAACAATGTACTTAATTTGACTTCAAAATCACGCCAGATGACGGGTGGCTTGAAACGTGATTTTTCAACAGAACGAGAAAAGACAAAAATTGAATAGTGCAATTTTACTTTTAAATCACGCCAGAGGACGGGTGGCTTGAAACGTGATTTTGTAAATAGTGAAATAATACAATGACAAAGAAAATTGAATTGTACAATTTTAATTTGAAATCACGCCAGAGGACGAGTGGCTTGAAACATGATTTTCTAAATTTTTATAAAAATATTTTATTGTCTAATTCCGCCAGGTAACGGGTGGTATGAAACGGAATAGACTTTGAAATTTTTTCCCAAACTAGTCCAGTTAACAGGTGGTATGAAAACTAGATTGGTGACTGAAAATTAATTACCTTGAAGTAGACTGGCGGCAGGCGAAGATATCCCCTAGAATGATGTGTTGTACTTACAATACTGCTACGGAGAGGATCCTCATCAGGTTACCTTGTCCAGAGATAAGGAGATAAAAGGCTGGTCCCTGGGCCTTCTTCCGTGCGTGTAGGGAGATATGAGCTCTCGGAACTTGAGAGATAGCGGAGGGGTCTTGCGAGCGCGTCGTCAAATATTCCTTTATTTAACGAGGTGAATCTTCCACGGGTCAGCGTGTCTGTCTTCTTCGGTGTCGGTCTGTCTCTTGATTCCGGTGAATAATTACGGATTTTTTTTCCGTAAGATCTGTTCCTCCTGTTTTCTAGAAGTTCCCAAATTTAGGATGTCCACAAGACTGCGCCAATTATGTTCTTTGATAAAAGAATTCGATTTTTTAAAAACTGTTTTATTCAAAAACACCGAAATACAATAATTGAATGTATCTCGGAAAACGCACGAGAGCAAGACCTGACGGTAAGACTGGAGAACAACGACTGCCCCGAGCCTCGGATGTCTCGAGGCGAGGAGCGCCGATGTGGAAGGGAGGACTGCTGATGGCAGTGTTTTATTATTTTATTTCCTCCGTAAAAGGACTACAACTTAGATACGTAGACGTGTTACTTGTAGTTCTACAGATAGATAGACACGAAACGAAAGCTGTTCAATAAATGAGCAAAATGCAAGAGGAAATTTAGGGAAAATAGGTAGGAATTACGAGGGGAGAGACTAGCGCTTCCCTGGAGAGTAGGGAGTTAGCCCTCTGAACTCCCAATTTCGCAAGAAGCAAATAGCTGATCAGACGGTCTTCAGATGAGATGTTGTCATGGCAATGGATTAGCACGCTCCACTTTTTTCAGATTCCACGTATTATGTGGACTCGACAAAAATGGAGTATGCATATTATTGTAGTGGGCTCCCAAACACAAAACACTGCCAACGCTATCTGCCACTGCCAATGATTTAAAGGATTTGGTAGCAGCGCCTTCAAAAATGTGTAGATACCTATTTTTATTATGCTCATTTCTGTGATGAATCTGAAAACTTCAACACTTTTGAATTCGGCAAATTGAATGGTAATAATAATTTTAATGGAGGTATTTATACAATTATTTTCTCTTTCTTTCTCAATGGTGGCATGGTCCTCAAATGCCTTACCTCAGAGCCACCCGTAAGGTAATTACTTCCAATCAGAAGTCCTAGAAAATGCACTTGTATCCAAAGCACACAAATACATGTACTTGTGCTGGCTTGGTTTGAGTTTGTGTTTCTATTTGTATCTTCCAAACCACCTAATAGTTAGTACTGGCAACGTACCGAGGACCAATGCTGCTCAACTTGTTGTAATAGGTGATCGGGGTCCCACAACCCAAGCTAAAGTGGTTCAAAGATGGCAAAGAGCTGAAGCCTGGAGACATCCACAAGATCATTTCTGGGCAAGACGGGACTTGCTGCCTCGGAACCTACACCTGCTTGGCCCAAAACTGCATGGGAAGTGTGTCCAGTTCAGCGTCTCTCCTTGGTTTTGAAGGTTGGAATATTTTAAAAAATAAAACTTAGTGTAACATCAGTTGAATGAACGTTAACAATATATTCTTTCATATTCGACCTACTCGTGATGCCGACATTTTAACTTTACCTCATGTTCTCAATCTACCTTATTCAGCGGCAGCTCCTCTCATAAAACTCTGGGGTGCACAGAGATTAGCAGGGCCTATCACATAGTCGAAAAAAGAGATGCTTTTCTTAGCCAAATACAAATTTCAACTTATCGATTTCTCATTGCCCGACTCCTTTTAAAACTGTATAGAATTATAAACGCTTTTTTTTCAGTGATTTTTTTTATTGCTACTGAAAAATTGATATTCCATTTCATCTAGTTATATTTTTCTTAGTATAGTAGACACAGCAGTAGGTTAGGTTGTCAATAAAACCTTCCCTTTAGATAGTACGCTCAGTAATAATATTGTAATAAATCAGTTTATTGCATTTTGCACAACTAGGTCAAATGGTTTTTTCCTCTTGAGGCGCCGAAGTTCATCCGTATTGTCCAAAACGTCAAGCATCTCCGGATTCTCATGTTTGTGGAGCCGTTGTTCGTGCTTCCTCGCGTGCCTAGTAACTGTTTCATAGACGTTCTCTATCATCAGGTGCTTATGAATAAAACGCATTAAACAAGAATAATAAAGACGCCAATACTTATTTACCTCGAAAACTCCTGAATAATGCTGTAGGAACCCTTGGTCATTCGTTCTCTCGCCAATATGTTGTTTACACTGGATGCAGGATAAGCACGAGTTCCTTTGACGATTTGTAAGCTTACCGCTCAGAGTATAAGATCCACTAGGTTTATCAACAAGAGGTGAAAGGCGCTTGGACATTGCAGCACGTTTGTGAACAAGCTTTCAAATTCTATCTGGCATCACCGGCAGTTCACCCGCACTGAATATCTTGCTGATGATTGAGATAGTGTTCGTGAATAATGCTCATTTGGTAGAAAATGGGCACTCATCCATAAGTTCGGAAACTGGTACATGATGCGGTTATAAAGCACTGATAATTTTTTTTCTTTTCTTTTTTTTTCGTGATTTTATTTGTTGCAACTGACTGTAGGATACATAAATCATCTAGCAAAATTTTATCTCATAAATGGACAAGATGTACAGGGTGAGATTTCAACAAACCAACCCTTCAGAGTAACACACTGTTAACTGGAACACACTTCACTATAACTTGCGCTGCACAATCAGGTCCAGTGGCTTGTTACGCTTGAGGCGCCGCAGTTCTCCTTCGTTATCCAGAACGTTGAGCATCTCCGGGTTCTTGTGCTGATGGAGGCGTTTTTCGTGCTTCTGGGCGTATTTCATGATGATTTCGTTGACCGTTTCCAGTCTTAGGTCACGATGAATGTCATCATTTCGCATATACCAGGGGCCACCAACTATGCTTCTCAGGATTTTGTTCTGACAAGTCTGTATTTTCTTTACGTTAGTCTTTTTAGCTCAGCCCCACAGTTGAATCCCGCATGTCAAAATTGGGCGTAAAATCTGTTTGTAAATAAGCAGTTTATTGTGAAGTGAAAGACGGGAATCCGCTCTCAGCAGCCAATACATTTTCCTGTATTTAATCTTCATTTCCTCCTTCTTCTTCTCGATGTGACGATTCCACACCAATTTTGAGTCGAGAGTCATCCCCAGATATTTCACAGTGTCAGAGTATGGGGCTTTGTTCGAGTTTAACACAAGTTCGGAGGCTGTGATTTTTCGGTTGGTGAATTTAATGTGAACTGACTTGGACTCGTTCAGCTTCATTCTCCATTTCTTGGTCCAGTTTGTAACCTTGCTGGCGGCCTCTTGTAGTTTTTGGGTCTACTTCTTGTCCTGTAGAGAGTATGGCTGTGTCATCCGCGAAGGTGGCTATCATTGTATCTTCCTGCTGGGGTAAATCCCTAGTGTACATCAGGTACAGTACTGGCCCAAGGACGCTTCCCTGCGGAACACCTGCTTTAATAGGCCTTAGGCTGGAGAATTGGTCGTCCTGCTTCACCCTGAAGTGCCTATTCTCAAGATAGGACGTCAGGAGTGAATAGAACTGTCTTGGAAGATCCCTGTTAATTTTGAAATGAAGTCCAGGGTGCCAGACTTTGTCGAATGCTGCCACGTCAAGGAATAAGCCAGCAAATACTTGCTTGCCTTCAAGCGCTCTTTCAATTGAAAATGAAATGAAATGAAAATTAATTTATTTCTTCAGTAGGTACATAGCGTAAACCTAGAAATAAAGGATATACAAAAACATAATCTCCCAATATGAGCTAAGAGCCCGAGCTAGGGAGATGAGCTGGTTGAGCAACAAAAAAAAAAAAACAAAACAAAAAACCTTTTACAATCAATCTTAAGCACTACTGAATACAATTACCGTTAGAAAAAATTACGTTAGAAAATTAAAATTACGTTAGTGATTCTATGGACTTGATCGATTGTTGAGTGGCGTTGCCTGAAACCGAATTGGTGATCTGGGATCAAATTCCTATCTTCGAGTTTTGATTTAAGCCTTTTTAACAACAATTTTTCAAATAGTTTCGACAGGACGGGAAGCAACGATATTGGGCGATACCCTGTCTTCTCATTTAACGGCTTCCCTGGTTTGGGTATCATAATCACCTCAGCCACTTTCCACTGGGATGGTACATGCTTTAATCTAAACGCAGCATTAATAATGTGCAGAAGTTTCCGCACTGCCTTTTCTGGGAGTTCCTTGACGATTTGACCTGTTATCAAGTCGTAGCCAGGTGCCTTTTTGACTTGGATGTTTTTATTTATTTCTTCCTTAATTTCTTTTAGTGAGACTGACTCAATTTCCAGTTCTTCTATTTTTTCTACATACTCAGTATTTTCTTCGGAAGTTAGTTGAGGTAACGGTTGGAACGTTTCGCAGAGGTGGTCCGCGAAAATCCGCGCTTTATCTTGACTACTTCTGGCCCAAGAACCATCATCCTTTCTGATTGGGGGAGAGTGAGTTTGAGGCCATTTCAAGTACTTAGTGGCCTTGTATAGTGAGTTTCTGCAGTCAGATTACACAAAAAAAATTCAACAGATTCGTTTTCTATAGTTCTATTTAATAAGATTTTTAAGTTTATTCACATAACTGTTTAGTGTAGCTTTGTTTTCAGGCGTTCTGTCATGTTTCCATTTCCTCCTAGCCCTGCGTTTTGCGTTGAGTAGATTTCTAACTTCAAGCGGGTATGATTTCGTTGTATTAATACTATGGTCATTTCTTTGACTTGAAGGAGAACTTTGCCAAGCTGCTTGCTGAATGTTATTAATAACTAAATCGAGCTCCTCTTCCAGCTGAAGAGTGGTTTTCAGAGGGACCTTATGATTTACTGCTACTTCCATGATCCTCCGAAAGCAGGACCAGCAAGTTTTTTAATTGGCTAGGCTAGGAGTGGCATCCTTTGTGATTACTCTTTCACTTATGGTTAAGATAACGGGGGAGTGATGAGAGAGAAGGTCGTCACTGTCTTCTGTATGTGTGTACCCGCCTGAAATACCTCTTGTAACGAAGAAGTCTATCAAGTCCGGTGTTTTATGGACATCAGTTGGCCAGTACGATGGCCTTCTGGTTGAGTGAACTTTAGTACAGCTGCCGCCTTATACAGCTCTTTACCCTTGGATGTAATTAGTCGGGAGCCCCAGTGGGTATTCTTAGCATTGAAGTCACCACCTACAATGAAGTTATTACCTAGGGTTCCGAAGAGACTACTGTAATCACTTTCTTTCAAGCTATGCCTGGGGGGACAATAAATTGCTGCGACAACAAATTGTTTGTTATTTAAAGTAACACTGACCGTAGTCACTTGCATTTTTTCCTCCTCGAATCTTGTTTCTTCGTGATGTACAATATTTGATTTAATCAAGATTGCTGAGCCACCTCGGTCTTTATTGCTGGGGTGAGTTATGTAATAAATGGAAAATCCTATTATTTTGAAATACAATGTTCTGGTGAAATGAGTTTCCGAAATAAGAAGGATATCTATTTTATTGGAATGAAGGAAAAGTTCTACACCTTTGGCTCGGTTTATGAGTCCGTTCGCATTCCATGTAGCTAACCTTAAAGTTTGTTCCATCATAAATGCCGTAATTAGATATATTGTTTTCTAATTTGCTTATTCTCCCGACAAGCAGCTTGTTAGTGTGTGTCTCCTCATTTAATTTCTCCAAAATTTGGGTGAGCATTTTTTCAGAGGTTGAAGTTCCTCCTGCTACTTTAGCGTTGGTAATTTTAGGAGCCGCGCCTTTTTTAGTAGCAGCCGAAAATGAAGTCCGCCTAGCGGTTGGTTCTTCACGTGTCGTTGCTGCAATGATCGAGGGCCGTCTGCTTGTATTTTTCTCTCTGACTCTATTCCCTTTTGTCCGATTTTTGATCGCTTTGTTTCTGATGCGTTGCAGCTCTTTTGCCACTTCGCAACCCCTGTAATTAGCAGGGTGGCTGCCCCTGCAGTTGACGCATTTGGGCGCCTCTGTCTTGTCCAGATTACAATCCTCGGTTTTGTGATGTCCTGCGCATTTTACACATGCCGGTTCCTTCCCACAGTAGGCTTGCGTGTGGAGGAAACTTTGACATCTTTTGCACTGGGGGATTAGTTTGGTCGCTTTCTTAACCGACCCTATTTTCACAACAATGTTGAGAATGGTCTTAATGCTGTGAATTTTGTTAATGTCTTCCGATTTATCGAAAGCTAGTATAAACAGGGGTAGAGGCTTTTGACGAGTTACAATTACCCCCCCCCCCTCTCGTCTTCCTTTTTTTCCTTTCTAAGGTTGTGTAGACCTTGTCGCCTCAGGTCCTCAACTACTTCGTCTCTCCCGCAATTTGGGTGCAACCCCCTCTCCATGAATTTAATCGATTTATCGAAAGCTAGTATAAACAGGGGTAGAGGCTTTTGACGAGTTACAATTACCCCCCCCCCCCTCTCGTCTTCCTTTTTTTCCTTTTTAAGGTTGTGTAGACCTTGTCGCCTCAGGTCCTCAACTACTTCGTCTCTCCCGCAATTTGGGTGCAACCCCCTCTCCATGACTTTAATTGGCCTGTCGGCCTTGTCCTGGTAATTAATTTCCTCATTTCACGCGAATCCACATTAATTTTCCACAATTGTTGTTAAGTGCGGTAATTTTGTATAGTTCTCCAGGGATGTCCGTTATAATTTCTTTGGCTGCAGTGTAATTATTCCGTCCCACCACATTTATGGTTGGGGGAGGGGCTCCTTCTTTTCCTTATTTCCATCGACCTTCATCGTATCCTTACCTCCCTTACGATTGGACGTATTAGCAATTTGTGCAACCTCAGGGGACGAGCCAGCTTTTCGCTTCTTTCGGGACCTTTTTAGGATCCAATCAGTTTCCCTTTCTAGCTCATCTTCATCAGTGGTGTATGTCGGGTTTGCTTGAGCTTCAATGGCCTCTTTTTTAGCTGCCAAACCCTTCATTTCCTTATTTAATTTAGCTACATGATCATTTGCTTGCGTCAAATAATCACATAGCGAGATTATAACGTTATATAACTGATCGAAAGAGTTACTTACACGGGGGTCCTCCCGACGGATCTGCCTGCTGCCCTCGCGGTGTTGTTTTGTTTAACTTTTTCGCGAGTAGAGCTCCGATGTTTTCTCTTCGAGCACTCGAACACGACTGAAGCACTGATAATGAAATGATAAGATACGTCTGGGGCACCCCAAGCCAGGAGCAAAAGGACTTAATGTGCTCAGTCTTGGTTTTTTAAGCTCTCTGATGTCAATTGCGTTTACCCGCCTCAGTGCAAACCTAAAATAGCCAGAAATTCTGCCTTGTCCTACTATATTAGGTGACCTTGGAGCTTGTCCGAACTTTCAACTCCAGAGCCCGGACTTCACGCATTGGTTCAAATTGGGTAAGACCAGTCTTGTTCCACTAGCTTCGATGGATGGATCTTTTTAGTTTATTGGTTTAGGGGGTGCACTTGCTCCTACCGCAACTGCCCCTAAACTCGTTGATATTTTTATTGCAATATTTTCAGACTGTTGGACATCAACGCTAAAGGAAGCTTGGAGTGATCATGCTACATGATCAACCTCTCTTTCTCCTTCAATCCCTTTCAAAAGAATTGGTTTTCATTTTGGGGGAACAAAAGTATTGAGACCTTGGTGATTCATAACATTCAAATAATAAACATTGCGTAATTATTTGTTTCACTTTTGCCCTAAGCTTTCACTTAAGTATGTAATTGAAATTAAAAACAAAATCCATTTTCCTCCTCAATTTATTCTTACACATCCGTTTTCTGAGTATTTTGTCTTCAGTATGTGATTAAAGTGTTCAATAATTTGCAGAAAAAGGAGAAAAATCAACTGGAGTGATCCCCGATGCGAACAGGAACGGTCAAGTACTGTCAAGAGACCGCTCTCTTTCGACGATCCACGAAGAGCGGACGTCGCAGCTTCACGACACAGACAAATCTACGACAATCGACGATAGAGCTGAGGAGGTACCAAATACGAATCCTAACGAACTATTGCTTAAGAGGTGCATCCCAAAAGTGGTGAAAGAGATTGTTTAAAAGAGGCTTTTATTAGAAAAAATTGAAAAATCAAATTTATCCGCTTCGAAATGACATTCTTGAGCACCTGTTCCGTCGGTTTCCCTTCCCTCTGAGCAGTACAGAAAGTTGGCTTCAGTGATGCTGTTCAGCGTCCTAACGTCTGGGAGCAGTTCCCTCAAAAAGTTTTCCCTTGAGATGTCTTTTCGTTTTTTTGGGAAGAAAAAGCAGTCACAGGGACCGTTGGATTTTTTATTTTATTTTATTTATTTATTTTATTAATCTTAATAATAGCTCATTAATTTTAATAAGCGCACAGGGAAAGCAGTGAGGAAGGGCCCATTGTCATGGGGGCGAATCCCGTTTTTGACAATTCCAGGTAACATTCACAAAACAGTGCGGGTAGTGAACCAAACTTTTTACCGGGTGGTGCTTCAAAGGTTGAGAAAATGAGTTTTGAGTTTTGCTATCTGGAATGGGGAATTGGCCTAAATTTTAGAGGTTGGAATTTCAAGTAAAATCTCGTAGTAGGGCCCTAAGATAATGTTCAGCTCCTGGTATACCCAAGGGAAAAAAATTACTGAAGGAAAAAATGCCTCAGTCAAAAATTGAGGGATTCTGAGGGCTGGCGGCTACGTCAAAAGTTCGTCGTACCGAGTTGAATAATTCACCAAAGCCAACTTCCAGCATTGCTGGGAAAACTGTTGGAATAAGTAGATTTATTCTCAAGCATGTAATTTTGAGCAGATGAATTTGATTTGTCAATTTCCCTACAAAAGGTCCTTATTAACAATTCGTTTTGGGACAGACCTGGTACAACTTAACCTGTTACAGAAGATCGCACTAATCAAGTAATCATTCGGTTTGGTTTGTTTCGGTTATTCAAAATCAAGATATTGTAATGCAAGTTGACAACTACAGAATTCTTGTTCTTTATCATGTTTGTGTGCTGTGGTGTTGGCGAAACACGAAATATTTCAGTGTGTACCTAACTTACCCCTTCCCTGATGTAAGTTATCAGCATTATAGCAAAATTTTAGTGTGGACCTTACCGGTATTTTGTTACATATGGAATTTAATTCGTGAATTGTGTGTTGAGCTTCAAGTGACTTCTACCGTGTGTTCCTCTTTGATACCTAACGAATTGCCCCAACGTTGATAAGAATTCCGTATTGTTTCTGGTATTTTATGGCACAATCCCTTATTTGTACCACCCATATAGAATTTCAACTATCCATCTGATTATCTAGGTGTCTTTCTCCTTCGATGGCAAAGAGGTCTCAGTCTCCCTGTATGAGACCCCCGACCTCACCGAAGAGGAAGCTCTCCAGATCGTCGAGATGTACGCTGATCAGATCTCGGAGCACGTCACTGGTAAGTCGTGTCTGCTGTGGATTTGTATAGATAAGTAGCGACAATAGTTACACAGATAGATTAGTGTGAGTATCTCAATCCCTACCAGGAATACTCGTGATAGCGAAGTTCGAAATTCTTTTGGATTCCTTTAACATTTTCACTCATAATTAATATTGTTCCCATTCGGTGACACCTTAATTTCTGGACCTTACTCTAACTCTAGGAAAATATTCATCAACAGAGACGAACTGAAGAAAACTACAATTATGAGATATTGAGGTAGCTAGTAGAAATGTCATGTTGATGGAGTCTCAAATGAATCTACAAAAAAAGGTCCTCGGAAAAAAACGGTTACTTGAAGAAAGTTCCCCGCCACAGGTACGAAAAAAGTCCTCTGGCTCAGTGAAAACTCTTTTAGTGACCAAGTACAATACGGAGTCGCCTATGTAACATGATCGTGTAGATCTTTTGAAGTGTTCTATATAATCTCCGAGAACGTGGAGTATAAGATAACATATGCCCAGACTGAAGTATCAGTTTCAAAGCGATGAAATTCATAGATGGCCATCATCATCCTAACCCATACAATCCCTTACGATTTCGTCAAAATCGGATGAAAATTGAAGGAAATAGGCGTGTTGAAAGAAATTTACATTTGCGCATGAGCAGTAGCTAATAATGTAACGAACTCTATGAAATTGGTATGAAGTTTTTTAATTGTTCTTCCCCCGTCTATCCTAAAAATTTGAGAGCGATCGGACCGCTGCAACTGGTGGATTTTATGTTTGCGGATGCGCAGCCGGGTCTGCGCATTGAAATTTCAAGGGGGCCATCTGCAGCCTAAAAGAGGAGCCTAGAGGATGCACTTCCTCTGGAAGTTTCGTCCGAATCGAAAGAAAAGGGTGGGAAAGAGGAAGGGTAGGAATTTGCTCAAAAATAGTGGGAATTTTGATTTTGAAGGAAATTTTTTTCATACTCCGAAAGTGAAAACAAGGCTTCTGCTAGCTGTAGGTAGACTCTGGAGCAATATGCTAAATCAATCCTTTTAGTAATGTACAGATTAGTTATACGAAAAATCGGAATCAATGGTACAACTAGCACGGTGATATCTATCCGTCAAGTGGCGACCGTTTTTCGTACCCGTGGCCCTTTTTTGGGGACAACTTTCTTCTCGTTACCTTTTCAAATACCATGTAATCAAACTAATACAACTTAAAGACCGCACTGATTGCCCGCAAAAATTACATTTCATATTTCAAAGTCAGCACTATAAAGAATTCCAGAAGTATGAAAGGTCGATATTGTAGCTTTCAATACAGCATTCCTTCCATTAAATTTACGTCCTATCATGTTGAGGCCTCATGATTCGGATTTAATCGAAAATCATGATTATTTACAATCCAATTTTATCTATTCTCATTAAATTTTCATAAAATATATGTGTTTCAGAGTATTACCATTACAGTAGTAAATATACTGTTTTCTTTACCCCACAATAGTAGTAGATATGTAAATTATTTTGAGTAACGAAAGTTTCCTAAGTGATTCCGAGTTACTTGGAATAAAATCAACTAACCACTGTAAATGCACTGGTAGAAGTCAAGTTGCACAGACGGTGAGTATTTGATACCTACCTGTTCAGAATGTTCAAGGTAAAAAAGCTGAAACTTGAGGAATCAATTCATTCATTTGGAACAAAAATCGGCCCTTAGCGATTTTTTCAAACCCTTTGTATTTGGGGATTTTTACTTTTTTTCAGTAATAAGCCGTTGTAAACGAAAAGCAACAAAGTTATATATAATATATATAACTATGTATTATACCCCCTTCATTTTTCTCGCAAATGGACTCGACTTCAGTCGGTCCTAACTTTAAGCTGTTTCACCAACCTCCTTGCTGTTTTGAGATAGGCGAATGGAATGACATTTCCTATCAATTTTGGACCTCCGAATCGGTTGAAATGGGTCCCACACCAGTCCGAGTTCGTCTCATTTAGAAAATCGTTGTTTATAATAAAAGGATTCGTTTATTTCATGAAAATAAACAGTTTTTGACGCTTTTACAAAAACCTTATTTTAAGCCTGGGCAAAGCCGGGTATTTGCGCCTAGTTTTCAATACAAGCAGCTTTCCTTGCACAATAGTCCAGTCAAAGAAGACAAAAAAGGGCAAAGAATGAGTTTGTTGGGCAACTCTTTTTGTGTACATTAAATTGATTAAATTTCAAAAATTGCAGCAAAAAAATCAATAAAAAACGTATAAAAAAGTGTTAAGTAGTTTGTATTTTTCAGCATTATGTTACTAAAAAAAATGTTATCAACATAAAATAGATTTTATTCAAAAATTGGAGCTCGAATTTATGCTAAAAATTGTGCAAAAAGGTAGATAAAAATGGTAAAAAAATGCAAATAATCCAAAATTTTCGTTTGCATATCAGGTTAATATTTAAAACTAGTTTTTTGCAATAACATTGATAATTGAGCACACAAAAATGCTCCAATTTCAACTCAATATAACATACAATGAAGTAAAATTAAAATAAATCCGCTTAAAGCTTAAATCCTGGCTCAGTTCCTTTGTGTTAGTGTTGTGAAAAACCATGCGGGATTAATACTTTACAAATAAGCCTAATCTAATTTTGCCAGTTAGACAAAAATCACTTCACTAGTTAATTTTTCACTCATCAGGACCCTAGAAATATTTTTCTGTATACTCCAGGAAGCTAGGAAATTTACCGCTCTTTCCATCGCTATCCTCATTTCAGCGTCATAAGATCGAAAGCACGAAAAAAATCTTCAAAAAATCAAAAGCGAAAGCTGAAACAAATTTTAAGAGGCAGTTTTTGATGGAAATTAAGTTGGAGAATCGATACCTTAAGTTTTGCAGTCCTTAATAGAAATCGTGGACTATCTTTATTCAAGATTTAAAACACTCGAACGTTTCTGAAGTGTAGGCGATCATACCATTAACTATGTCTTGTTTGACCAAATTTCAGAACAAAACGTCGTTGAGCTTCCTCCAATGAGATTCACGAAAGAAAGCTCGACTTCTGGCAAACTCCTCATGGAAGCTGTTGTCATCGATGTGAATCCCGAATATTTCTCCTCCACCCCAGCTCCCCGTAAAGTCGTAGAGGACGACCTCCGAACCGACGCCGACGTTGATGAGTTTTCTTTGATTGAAGAACTCAATACTGCCAATTTGTCCCCAGACAGAAACCTCTCTCCCATCGAAAATTTCACTGTCGACCAAATTGCGGCCGATTTTGTCGAAAGAACCCCTTCGAAGCCTCCTCGCTCCAAAAAGAAAGCCTCTCCCGAAGCAGATAAATCTCTCACGAAAGAAGACGTCAAACCTTCCGACAATAAAACGTTACCCAAAAAACGTGGCAAAAAGAAATCCACGGATTCCGAGAAAGAAGACGACTCACTTCAAGAATTCGAACGAAGAAAAACGCAAGATTCTACGAAACAATCCAGCGAGAGGAAAAGAACGGATTCTGAAATCGAGGATGATTCTTTGTACGAATTTGAAAGCCGAAAAACCAAAGACGACGTGTTCAAAAGTTGCAAGGAGGACGAACCTTGCAAGTATTCCACGGAAACTGGTGTAGCTCGAACCCCTGAAAATGAGTCCCAATTTTATTCTCCGTTGAAGAGTCCTCACTCTGTTGCTTCGAAAATGACTGAAGATGAAGCGACGTTCAACACAGCGGAAGATAGCGCTTTTGACAAGAGCGAAATGTCTGTTTTGGAAACTCTAGCCCATTCTCTGCATGAAATCCAGAAAAACCTGACTGCAGTGGAAGCCCACGTGGTATCTGATTCATCCACAGGAGAGATGCAATCGGCACAAGGGATTTCAGAGTATTTGGCCGAACCCTTGGCTGAAGTTCAAAAGAGCCTAGAAATTGTCGAGGCTCAAATTCAAGACTTTCCTTCAGGAAAATACTCCTCTGACGTGTTGGAAACTCTCATACAGCCCATAACGAAATTCAAAAAGAATTTGGCATTGCTCGAAGAGAAAAGCCTGCCATCGATTTTGGAATCAGTTGCAGGGCCTTTGGAAGAACTGAACCGGGAAATTACATTCATTCAACAGGCTACGCAATCTCAAATTGAATACGCCAAATCGGTTGAACAGGTTCAGGAATCACTTACGAAAATAATTGAAAGACAAGCTTCTGTTCCTAGTGACAGAAAGCTGATGGACACAATTTCCTCGGAATTGGAAAAACTCGAAGAAAAAGCTAACGATGATCTTGAAACTTATTACGATCGATTACTCACCGTTGGATCGGAACTGCGTTCCAAGGCGAATCAAGAGCAAGATCAAGAAATCCAAGATATTTTGAAGGCAGTTGGCGATTTAGTCAAACCTCTGAAGAGGCTCACAGCCGTTACTTCGAAAAGCATAGCAGTGATCGTGGAGGACAATAAAATGGGTAACATTCCTACAAAGAAAATAGTTGAGTCACTTCTGAAACCGCTTGACGCCCTTGATGCAAGTTTGTCCCTCCTTGAAAGTGTGGGCATGCTCAAAAGCCATAAGGCTATTCGAGGGGCTGGGATCCCCATATTATACAAAGTGTCTGTTCCAATGGAGGAATTAGAAACTACGATCAAACTTGTGGAAAATTTATCAGCTCATAGCGCAGTTGAATTCCTTATACCTCCGTTGGATAATCTGGTCAAGGTGGTAAGTGACATAGACGTCTTTACCGGAGGTGACGGTTTCCTGGAAGATTTACAAGGGGAAGGCACTCCAATACTGAAAAACCTCGACGATTCTTTGGACATAATGTTAAATTGCATAAATTCTGTAGATAAGGGTGTTGCTGTTGTTGATTCGGAGAGGGGCATCCCAAGTAAGCTTCCAGCACTTTTGAAACCCATGGAAGACTTGCAGAAAAGTCTTAAGGCAGTTGAAAAGGGGATAGTGACAAAAGATGTTGGATATGAAGACGTTTATATGATAGCGCAAGAACTTAGTAAGCCACTGCAGTCTATAAGATCTGAATTCTCAATTTTACAGCACGAAATAGAGGCAGACCATTACAGCTCAGAGCCCAATCCTTCTCAAACTGCATTGACCACCTTGGTTGAGCCGTTAGAATCTGTACAAAACTGTATTTCCTCATTCCACGAGACGATAATGTGTAAATCTGCGGACGATCCTATGCATCTGAGATTTGTGCTGTATGCACTGAAAGAATTAGCGGAGCCTTTGAGCTCTCTTTCGGGAAAAATGATAAAAGCTGAAGAAATACTGTTAGGAAAAGGTGACCCATTCCAAGGGTTGAAAGCAGTGGCGCGATCTGTAAGTGAATTGAGAGAATCATCTTCAGCTGTTACGACAGAGTCCAATGTGATTGAACAAATGTCTACTATCCTTTCAGCACCTCTCAATAGAGTTCAAAATGGACTAGAAACCATATTACAGTTTGTGGATAAGAAAGAAAAACAAGATTTAAACAAAGACCTGCTTAAGCAAATGGATGAGCCTTTCAAGGAATTGCAATGTGCTCTTCTAAACATTGAAGGCAATATTCATGAAAATGTAACTGAAGGTGTGACACCTGAGCTAAGGCAAGCTGTCCAGGAACTGCAAAGAAGTATCCTTATAATTCAGGATCAAAGTTCGTTTGAATATGGAGATGAACCATCCACCATTGAAGCAAATATTGACACTCTGCAGTCTCTGACACAACCCTTACAAACCTTACACGCTCAATTTACAGAAGTCCAGCGTTCTTCAAATAGAACGTTACTAAAAGCTGAAAGGGCTTTGACAGCTTTGAAGGATTCAACTCGAAGAGTGTCCTCTACTATTACCGAGCTGAAATCAAAGCGCTCTGGGGCCCCTCAAGTTGGAAACATACTTCAAGCCTTAGGAAACACAGTCGAAGAGTTGGAGATAGCAGTTGAAGACGCCAATCTGCACCTTGAAAGAGGGAAACGAGTGGATGGCACTCGGCGCATTTTGGCCAACACACTGAAGGTTGCCTCTAGCAAATTAGGAGAAGTGTGCTCTAAAGCAGACGACATGTCTGTGTCCGTTGAACCAAACAAGAGAAAATCGCTTGTATTAGTACAAGATTTTATTCATAACCTCAAAGTTGCGGTTGAACAATCTACTAGAGTTATTGATTGTGATAAGGGCACGGCTATAGATAGGAGTAGAGACACATTGACAGCCATTGAACAGTTGGCTACAGCAATGTCACAGTTCCATGACCAGTTGAAGTCAGTAGAAGAGTTCTCAGCGTCAGCAAGTGCTCCTCAGGGTATGAATGCCATCAAAGAGCAAGTTGATAAGCTTCAAACAAACGTAGCAAAAGCTTTGACTTCCCACATTCCAGACAAAAATGACAAAATGATTCTAGAAACAATTGAAAATGATGTTAAGAGTGTTCAGCGTGTGCTGGATAATCTCATTTCAGAAGATGCAGCTGATGGGGCTAGGGTTAGATTCATACTTGCTAAAACAGAATCAATTCATTCTGACCTCAAAGATATCCTGCAGTCTGCTGATTCCCCTCCAACGCTGAAGACTGCTTGCCAAGCAGCACTTTCTGTTCTTGACATTGGAGAAGGTCTGATGAACAGAAAATCACCTCTGAAGATGGAAATACTGACTCAAGTTGAACCTGAGCCAGAAGTGTCTGTGATTGGAGAACTACTGGAAACCATGGATGAATTGGATAGGTGTTTCAACAAACTTAAGAGAGAAGCTAAAATAAAAGTGGCTGACAAGGAAGTAGCAGAAATGGCAATGGAAATAGCAACATTGCAGGCTTTAGTTCAAGATGTAGCTTCAGAAGCATCAGGAGAGCTCCTAGATAAAGTTGTGGAAGTTTGCATACCCATAAAAGCTATCGAGGTCAAGCTTGCACAAACAACCAATTTGATTCCTTCAGATTTAGAACAAGCATCTGAATCATTACACAGCATAAATCAAGTTTTGAATTCTGCTATTAGGAAAAAAGAAGCTGAGAAACTGATGCAGCCTTCTACTTCTATTATTGGTGAGCTTTTAGAAACAGTTGGCGACCTAGAAACCTCATTTGATCGGTTGAAGAGAAGTCTACTGCCTAATGATGCAACTGAAAGTGAAGTGAATGATGTGGGCCGGGAGATATTGGCCCTTCAAAACATTGTTGATGACTTAACATCAGAAGCTACTGGTGAATTGCTTGATAAAGCTCAAGAAATATGCATCCCGATCAAATCTATTGAAAGCACCCTCAAGCATTATGCAACACTAACGAAGACTGGTATTTGTGAAGTAAAGGATAAACTGAAAACTATCAACAATAATCTGAAAGATGCCATAGCTCAAAATGAAATAGAAAAACAGAAACGGGAAAAGGAGTTTGAAAAGTTATTCAGTTCAGAGTCATTGAGCTCGTCTGTTGATGTTCCTATAGTTCGAAGTATAGTAACAACTATTGAGTACATGCAAGCCCACTTGAATTCGCTTACTGTACCTCCTGATATGGCAGATGTGAAAAACTTCCTGGAAAGATTTGAATGCAGTCTTGTGGGATACGGGGAATGTTTGACTCATGGGTGGAAAGCAAACGAATTGCAAGAACATGTGTCAGAGCTGGAAGCAACGTTGAAGACTGCGGATTTCACTAGAGTTGAAATGAGGAAACTAGTCAAAGCAGTTGAAGGGCTCAAGGCAAGTAGAGGTGAAATGTCTAAAGCACTACCTGCTTTGCAGTCAGTTCTTTCTCCTTTGAAAACATTACATGAAGAGCTGTCACGTCCTAATTCTCCTAAACGACTCAAAAAAGCCGAGCTTAAATATTTGGAATCTTTCTCAAAAAGCAGTACAGATTTGGAACTAGGGCTAATGAAAATGGAGAAAGCGATGGTGACAGGAACAAAACTTGAAGTTGATTGTATGGCTACTCCAGTACAGCAATTGGCTTCGTTTATTAATGGTATATCTCATGAGTCTTCGTTGAAAAATCTTGATGAAGATAGTAGTATTACTGCCCTCAAGTCTCTTGCTCAACCTATAAATACGATTCAAACGATAGTAGCACAGGTACATGAAGCTGTTGTGAAACATGATGACAAAAAAGCTGGTGAGTTGCTAACAGCAATTGCTAAACCAGTGCGTGAATTGAGAACCAATATAGCCTTGATTCAGGATCAAGCTATGATGAACTGCAGCCTTAGCCAGTTGGATGAATTGAAGCAAGCTGTCGCATTGATGACGCAAGTGGGTACAGAGACTCCAGGTCTGAAGCAGCCATTGCTACAACTACAAGCACGACTTCAAGAACTGGAGCCTGAAGCTGAACTAGCTGAAGTTGTGAGTGAACTGACCGGTCCAGTGGATGCGTTGAAACAGGCAGTTACAAAATTGGAGATTAAAGGTGAAAGTTCGATGTTACTCGAGTTATGTCATCAAGTTGTTGAAATAATAAACAGAGGTGATGATACTCTGTCAGAAATGTCCAGTTTAGGCCCTCTTTCCACAAAAGCAGACCCAATACCGGCAGATGCCCTATTGAAGGCCGCTACTTTGTGTCATGAATTAATGGAAGATCAAAGTTTATCAGAATTCTCTCACACTGATGATACATTGACACCTACCCATGCCGCAGAACAACTCCCAAGTGTCCATGGAGCAGCCACTGCTGAGCAACGTGTGCTACTTGAACAAGTTGAAACTCTCAAGTTATCTCCCCTTTCTGTGCAAAAAGCAGCAACAACTGATGGATCGGTTGCCGGAAACTTGAAAGCAGCGTTGATAGAACATGAATTAGTTGAAGATCAGACTATATCTGAAATATCTGAAATGGATAACAGTATGAGTGTAACAGTGGCTGTTGAAAAACTTCCCAGTAACCGAGATACTTTGGCAGGAGAACAAAAAATGGTTCTGGAGGAAGTTGAAAGTTTCGAGACGTCACTTAAGAGCACTACTGAAGCCCTTGCTAAAGGTGTGCCTCAGGAACACGTTAAAATAGCGACTACACAGCTTAATGTATTGGAGGACCAATCGCTTTCTGATCTTTCACCTAATGAATTAACTGACTCAGCCACATTACCGATTGAAAAACTTACTACCATAAAGGGAACGATAGCTGCTGAAGAAAAACTGGCGTTTGAGCATGCTCAAAGCTTGGAAACCTCTGTACGTTCAACTAAAGAAGCAAAACTTGATGGAGCGTCGACTGCTGGCCAGCTTAATGCAGCTTCAGCTGGACTCGTTGTACTGGAGGAACAGACACTTTCTGAATTGTCAGTATCAGATCAAACCTTGAGTTTAGCAGTTGGGTCACCGAAAGTTACTGATATGAAAGAAGCTGCAGTTGCAGAACATCAAACAGCTATGGAACAAATTGACGTCATGTCAGACCAGAGTCTGTCAACAAAAGAAGTATCTGTGAAAGATGTTTCAGAAAGACAATCCGCAAAAGCCAATTCAACTAAAATATTACAAGGACCATCACAATTGAATGTGGTGGAAGCATTGCTGGTGGATGATGTAATGACATTAAGCTCTCTGAGGAACATCGTAAATGCAATTACAAAAGTACCCCGAATTCCAAGGCCACTAAATGAAAAACTGAGTCTGATCAATAATACTATTGAAAATATAGATCCTCATTGTCAACTGGAAGAAGTTATCGATGCAATTTCCACACCAATTGCTGATCTTGCCAAAGTTGCTTCAAAATGTGAAGAAGAGGGTGGGAAAGATCCGTTAATGGACGTTTGTTTGAAAACTGTTGCTCTCGTGAATAAACATGAGAAGGTCAGTCGTGATAAAATCAATTCACGTTTGAAAGATGCTGCAAGGCTATTGACAAATGATAAACAAGATATAGCGAAACTGAAAGAAACTCTGGAATCTTTGCTACAGCTTCCTTCCTTGAAAATGATGCATATTCGTGATGTACAAAAGGTTTTGTTAGCACTGAATTCTGAACTAGATCAATTGAGTCCCTTAGCCAAGCCAGATGATATTCTTAGGCAATCAATGAATCCAATTAAAGAGCTGAAACAAATTATCGTAGAACTCAGGAATGAAGAAGACACAATGGTTGTAGATGTATGTAGGAAAATCGTGAAGCAAGTGGAATTGGGAAAAGATATCTTACAGAAAGAAGCCGAAGAGATGCTTAAGGAAGATACTCAAGATGTAACTAAGTTCAAGAAAGCAGTTGCAATTTTAGTGAACATTCCACATGAAAAAGGGACAAAGGAAATTGAGTTAGAGAAACCACTGATGGCACTGAATGCTATTCTCGAGCAAATGGGTCCATTAACTAAACCAGAAGATATACTGGGGCAAACGGTTGAGCCCGTAAATGCCATTAAAACGTGTATTGAAGGTCTAGAAAAGGTGGGGGAAAGACCACAGATACTGAAAGTAGCCCAACTGATCATCAACAAGACTGAAAAATGTAAACAGGCTGTGGAGGAACAGGTGGTGAAGTCATTGAAAGGAGATATTCAGGATGCGTCAACTATGAAAAAAGCAGTTTCCTCTATGGTTACCATCGCTGAGGTCGAAGATCAGAAATCTGAACTCATTTGTTCGCAGCTGGTAACTCTCCAAGCTAAGCTTGAGGAGCTTGGCCCACAGGCGAATCCTGTGGAAATCTTGAAAGGAACGGTAGAGCCAGTGAGTACTTTGAAAGCGATTGTTACAAATTTGAAGAAATCTGGTGAATCGTCACAATTACTCGATATGTGTGAACTTTTAGTTCAGAAAACTGAGGCAGCTAAGGAAACAATGCAGAAGGATGTTGTAAAGCTCCTGAAGGGCGCTACTCAGGATGTATCAAATCTTAAAAAGGCAGTCGCCGCTTTGATTGAAATTCCAATCGAAAAAGCTCAAAAACTCAACAGTGTCACGCAACCTCTAGTAATGCTTCAAGCAAAATTAGAGGGGCTAGGCCCGAGGGCAGAACCCATGGACATTTTGAGAGTAACGGTAGAACCTGTAAAAGCTCTGAAACAAGTAGTGTCAGATTTGAAGAAATCAGGCGAAAAATCACAATTGATTGAGATGTGTGATCTGGTTATAGCAATGACTGAACAAGGAAAATCAGAAATGCAAAAAGAAGTTGTGCAGTTGCTTAAAACTTTGAAACTTCAAAAGGCAGTTGATATGCTAGTGGATATTCCAAAAGATGAAAGTCTCAAGGTGATCAAAACCAGCGAGCCATTGAAAGCATTGCAAGGGAAGCTTGATAGTCTTGGATCAACAGCTAAACCTGAAGAGATAGTGAGAGGAACTCTGGAGCCTCTACGAGCACTCAAACAAGTGGTCTCTGAGGTCAAATCTTCTGGGGAGAAATCCGAACTCCTGGATATCTGTGAACTGGTGATTGAGAAAGTCGAAGAAGGCAAAATCGCAATGGAACAGGAAGTTATGAAAATTCTGAAAGAGGACACTCAAAGTGTCACAGCCCTCCAAAAAGCAGTTCGAACGCTCATAGATATTCCAAAGGATGAAGGGACCCAAGCTCAAATCTCTCTACCATTGTCAGCTCTTCACACCAAACTGGAAATGATGAATCCGTCATCGAAGCCTATTGATGTTTTCCGAGGGACTCTGGCGCCAATAGCAGAGCTTAAGCAAGTTGTCAAAGATCTGGAAAAATCTGGAGAAACATCTCAGCTCGTTGAAATATGTGAACTAGTGATTAAAAATACTGAAAAAGGAAAAGCTGCAATCCATTCAGAAGCCGCTAAGCTACTGACTGCGGAACAACATAGCGTAATTAACCTCCAGAAAGCAGTTGAAATTCTCTTGGACGCTCCAAAAGAAACTCAACAAAAAATCAGCAAAGTAGATGCGCCATTAAAGGCATTGAAAGCAAAGCTTGAAACGTTAGGGCCTTCAGCTAAGCCAGAAGATATCCTTCGATGTACAATCGAACCTATCAAAGCTCTCAAAAAAATTGTTACGGAAGTGTTGTCAGTTGGTGAAAAATCTGAACTTACAGAGATTTGCCAGTTAGTTGTCAATAAGGCTGAGGAAGGGATGGAGAATATGGAGAAAGAAGTCACTAAGTTGCTCAAAGAAGGCAAGGTGGATGCAGCTTCTCTTGAGAAGGCAGTGGCAACTTTAATCGAAATACCTAAGGATGAATCCCAAAACTTAGTAGCCTTAACCCAACCACTGATTACACTTCAAGCCAAGCTGAACAGCATGAGCCCAAAGGCTGAATCAATTGACATCCTCAGAGGTACATTAGAGCCTGTGAACGAACTGAAGCAAGTTGTATCTGAATTGAAACTATCTGGGAAAAAATCACAGTTACTTGAAATCTGTGAAATGGTTATTCAGAAAGCTGAACAAGGCAAAGAAGCAATGCAAACTGAGGCTGCTCAGCTTCTTCATGGAGAACTGAACGACACAGGAAAGCTTAATAAGGCAGTGGCATTACTGATAGATATTCCTAAAGATGAAGGATACTTGGAAATGAGTGCAGTCAACGAGCCACTAATTGCATTACAAGCTACTCTAAGCTCTTTGGGGGCTTCGGCAGTACCACAAGACGTAATCAGATGCACTGCAGGACCAATTCGAACCCTCAAAGCTGCTGTGTCTGATGTAAAACGAGCTGGTCACAGTTCTCAGCTTCTCGATGTCTGTCAGTTGATCATTGATAAAGTTGAAGAAGGCAAAAGAGCTATGCAAAAAGAGGTGGTTGAACTTTTGAAGAGTGACGTTGTGAATGTACCTACAATGAAGAAGGCTGTAGCGACCCTTGTAAACATTCCCCAGGAAAGAGAGCAGAAAGCTTTCGAGATGATCATTAAGCCACTGGTTGAATTGAAGGCAACACTTGATAAAATGAATCCTAAAACCGGTGCAATTGATATTGTCAAAAGAACCATTGAACCACTCAAGGTACTAAAGCAAGTAGTACGTGAGTTGAAAAAAACTGGCGAATGTTCTCAATTACTCGAAATATGTGAACTTGTTATTCTTAAAACAGAGAAGGGAAAAGCAGCTATGCCAGCTCAAGCAGCAAAATTACTGAAAGGTGAACTGGATGACCCTACAAAGCTCAAAGAAGCTGTTTCAATCCTAATTTCTATTCCAAAAGACGAAGAATTTAAAACTAATTTGATTGACGCGCCGCTGGTTGCCCTTCAAAATAAACTTGAAAACATATCTTCAACATCTAGGCCACAAGATGTCGTATCATGCACTGTGGAACCAGTAAAACAACTCCGGAAAATCATTAGTGACGTGAAACAGGCTGGAGAAAAATCTGAACTGTTGGAAGTCAGTGAGTTGATATTAGAAAAAGTTGATCAATGCAAAGATGCAATGCAAAAGGAAGCTGAGGGGTTATTGGCTGAGAACTCATGTGATGTAATAAAACTTAAAAAGGCAGTGAGTATCGTGTTAGACATTCCCAAAGATGAAGAGGAGAAAATCGTGAAGGTGGATGCACCTTTAACAGTTTTGAAATCAAAACTGGAAGCTCTGCCTTCAGAATCCAAACCAGAGGATATTGTCCGAGGAACGTCCGAACCAATACAAGATCTCAAAGCTGTAGTTTCGGTACTGAAAAAGGGTAGCAAAAAATCAAAACTGTTGGATGTGTGTGGAGCAATTATAGTGAAAGCTGAACAGGGGAAGGCATTAATGCAGAAGGATGCAGCTCAATTGATATCAGGGGAGTTGAAGGATATAGCCAAACTGAAAAAGGCTGTGTCTCTCTTAGTTGACATTCCCAAAGACAAAGAAGATAACATATGTAGCGTCAATGTACCACTTATTGATTTGAAAGCTCACCTTGATAAACTACCTCCTAATGCTAAACCTGGTGATATCCAACGGGAAACTGCGGAACACATTACAGCACTTGAACAAGTTGTTACCAAATTAGACGCATCAGGGGAAAAATCGTCATTGGTAGACATTTGTCATGGCATAGTCAAACATGTTCAATCAGGGAAGGAAAGAGTCAAGACATTAGAAGATGTTGCAATACTGATAAAACATGGGGTGAAAACGATTCAGCAGCTGTCGGAAATTACTGAAATCTTGAAAGTTGTAAACGTTACCTGTGAGCCCCTGAAACAACCTGTAAAAACCCTTGAGTCAAAACTTTCATTTTTACACCAAAGCTCAAATATAGAAGATTTTTTGCCAGATCTGATTGAACCTGTGAAAACTCTGAAGAAAACTGCTTCATCCCTTGAGAAAGTATCTGTTCAAAATGACTTGCTACAAAATGTCTTAGCATTGATGGACCACCTAGAACCTATTTTCCACATCAATCAATTAGAACTAGCAGAGCTAAAGAAGAAAGGGGAAGAAGGCAAGAAAGAACATGATAGGAGATTGAAGATAGAACAAGAAGAGAAAGAGAAGCAAGCAAAATTAGAGAAAGAAAAGGAAAAAGAAGAGAAAGAACAGAAGGCAAAATTAGAACAAGAAAAGAAAGGAAAAGAAGAGAAGGAGAAGAAGGCAAAAATAGAACAAGAGAAGAAAGAAGAAGAGAAAGAGAAGAAAGCTAAATTGGAACAAGAAAAGCGAGAAACAGGAGAAAACGAAAAGAAAGCTAAATTAGAAAAAGAAAAGAAAGAGAAAGAAGAAACAGCAAAACAGGAGCTTGAGAGAAAAGAAAAAGAAGAGGCAGATAATAAAGCGAAATTAGAGCAAGAGAAAAAAGAAAAGGAAGAGAAAGAGAAGCAAGCAAAATTGGAACAAGAAAATAAAGGAAAGGAGGAGAAAGAGAAGAAAGAAAAAGAGGAGAAGGTTAAATTAGAACAAGAGAAGAAAGAAGAAGAAGAGAAAGAGAAAAAGAAGAAAGAAAAGGAAGAAAAAGAGAAGAAGGCAAAATTAGAACAAGATAAGAAAGAAAAAGAAGAGACAGAGAAGCAAGCAAAATTGGAACAAGAAAAGGAAGAGAAAGAGAAGAAAGATAAAGAGGAGAAGGCTAAATTAGAACAAGATAAGAAAGAAAGAGAAGAGAAAGAGAAAAAGAAGAAAGGAGAGGAAGAAAAAGAGAAGAAGGCAAAATTAGAACAAGATAAGAAAGAAAAAGAAGAGCCAGAGAAGCAAACGAAATTGGAACAAGAAAAGGAAGAGAAAGAGAAGAAAGAAAAAGAGGAGAAGTCTAAATTAGAACAAGATAAGAAAGAAAGAGAAGAGAAAGAGAAAAAGAAGAAAGAAGAGGAAGAAAAAGAGAAGAAGGCAAAATTAGAACAAGGGAAGAAAGAAAAAGAAGAGAAAGAGAAGCAAGCAAAATTGGAACAAGAAAAGGAAGAGAAGGAGAAGCAAGCAAAATTGGAACAAGGAAAGAAAGAAAAGGAAGAGAAAGAAAAGCAAGCAAAATCGGAACATGAAAAGAAAGAAAAGGAAGAGGAAGAGAAAAAGAAGAAAGAAAAGGAAGAAAAAGAGAAGAAGGCAAAATTAGAACAAGAGAAGAAAGAAAAAGAAGAGAAAGAGAAGCAAGCAAAATTGGAACAAGAAAAGAAAGAAAAGGAAGAGAAGGAGAAGCAAGCAAAATTGGAACAAGAAAAGAAAGAGAAAGAGAAAAAGAAGAAAGAAAAGGAAGAGATAGAGAAAAAGAAGAAAGAAAAGGAAGAGAAAGAGAAAAAGAAGAAAGAAAAGGAAGAGAAAGAGAAGCAAGCAAAATTAGAACAAGAGAAGAAAGAAAAGGAAGAGAAAGAGAAGAAGGCTAATTTAGAACAAGAGAAGAAAGAAAAAGAAGAGAAAGAGAATAAGGCTAAATTGGAACAAGAAGAGAAGGAGAAGCAAGAAAAATTAGAACAAGAAAAGAAAGCTAAATTGGAAGTAGAAACACAAGTAAAGGAAGAGAAAGAGAGGAAAACTAAATTGGAACAAGAGAAGAAAGGAAAAGAAGAGAATGAGAAAAACGTGAGACAAGAAAAGGAAAAGAAAGAGATAGAAGAAAAAGAGAAGGATAATACATCGTATCAGGAGAAATTGATTCAAGAACAACCAAAGAAAGGAAGTGATGGGAAAAAATCAAAGCTGGAGACAGAGAAGAAGGGGAAAGAAGAAGATAATATGACAAAATTGCATGAAGAAAATCAAAAGAAAGTTGAAGAGGAGTGCAGGAGGCAATCTATTGAAAATAAAGAAAAGGAGGAAACGGATAAAAAGGCTCGTGAAAAGCAGCTTAGTTTGTCTTACATTGATGAGCTGATACAAGGTAAAGGGGTAAAATCCATAGCTCAATTGAAACAAGTTGTTGAAATAATGAAATTGTACAAACAGGTTTGCACTCCCTTGTCAGAGCCACTTGATGGTTTGAGTTTATCACTTGAATGTTTGTATGAGAAATCAGAAATCAATGATTTCGTTCTTGATTTGATACAACCAATGCTGAAATTGAAGAGAGCCAGTGATTTGGCAAGAAACTCATCAGAAGAAAGTGGATTGCTCAGCATAACCTTGAAACTTCTCAACCATTTGGAACCAGTCCTGCACTTGGGTGAAGTTTATAGAAAAGAAAAACAACGTGATGATGTGGAAAAATTGAGAAAACTGAAAGTTGAACAGGAGATTCAAGATAAGGCAGCTCGCAGTAAAGCCGAAGAGCTGGAAAAGGAGAGAATTGATGCTGAGATGCGTGAAGCAAAGGCAAAAGCAGAGGAGGAAAAGAAACATGATGAATTGAAGAAGAAGCAGCAGATAGAGGACCAAAAAATGAAGGAGAATGAAGAAAGTAAGGGAAAGAGGAAGGACTCTATTAAACAAAGTAAATCTGTTGAAAACGAAAAGACAAAGCAAGAGGAAAAAGAAATATTGGAAAATGATAAAGAGTGTGTAAAACTGGAAGAAACTGTTGTGGAAGAAAAAACAAGCCTAAGTGTAGAGAATGGAACTAAATCCCAAGAAGCCAGAACGCCAGAGCAAGAACAGAGGGGCATAAACAATAGAAACATCACAGATAGGGGAAGTAAAAAATCAAATGGTAATGAAGATGCAGAAAAACGCGCAAAGGAACTTGAAGAGATTAGAGAGAAAGATAAACGAGACCGAGAAGAGAGAGCATTACGAATGCAACAGGTTAGAGAGAAGTTGGAAGAAGATGAAAGGAATAGAAGAGAAAAAGAAAAAGTTGAAAGGGAAACAAGAGCAATGGAAGATAAGAGAAAACTGGAAAGAGAAAAGGAAGAAGTTGAACAACGAGAGAGAACAATCAAGGCAAAACTTGAGCAAGTGAAAAGAGAAAAGAGAGAATTGGAGATGAAGGAACAGGATAAGGCTATGCTGGCTAGGAAGCAAGAAAAAGAGAGACAGGAACAAGAAGAAATCACCAGAAAAGAGAAAGAAGAAGCTAAGATGAGGATGCAGCAGGAAAGAGAACAAGTAATGAGGAAACAGAGGCTCAAAGAGCTGGAAAAGCGAGAGGCCGAGTTGGATAGTATCAGATCGAGGGAGAGTTTACGGTTGTCACATCTGGATGATGTGGTTAAGAGAGAAGTAGCGAAGGGTATCAGCAAAAGTTTAGATGCAGTTTATTTGTCCAGTGCGGAAAAGCTGTATAAGGGTCCAATGGAGTATTCTGCGTCTGTGAGTACAATGCATGCAAGAGACGCTGGGGTTCATTCAACGAGAGGGATTTCAGTGGTGGAGCTTATGGATTACCAACCTCCTCCTGTTAGGCCAGAAAGAACAAAGAAATATGAGCACCGAAAAGTGGTGGCTGAGAGGGAATCGGATAAATTGGCAGTATCAAAATGGGACAGTCGGCTAAGAGATTTGAGTCCAGACACGCGGAGGAGACATAATGATTCAACTTACGCACAACAGCATGAGTCGAGCCAGGAGCTAACTGCTCGTACTTGGGACAGATCCAAAGAGCAGAACTGGAAGCATCTTGAGTACCCAACACCTGAATATGAGACTCCCACTGCATACCACCATTCTCGAAGATCAATGAGTCCTATGAGGGACTTTGGGAGCACTCAGTCTGTAGGGGGCACTCGCTATCAGGCAGCCCCTTTGCCTGTGCAGCCGTATCATCGTTCGAGACGATCGCTGAGCCCCCTGGAGCGCAGCCTGAAGCAGCCGTACACTGGTAGCAACCTCAGTTTGACGTCAATGGGGTCGCGCAAACACATTGACGAGCTGACGTCTGCAAGGGTGAGGCCGCCCACTCCAACTAGATCGTATGTTCCAACACGGTCGAGCTCAATCTCCAAACCCCGTCAAGTAAGAACTTTATTTATAACCATATTGTTTCATATTTCACTAGAATAAGCTTTAATAATATCAACCGTTGCTACACAAATGTCACTATCTTAGCTACTCAAATGAAGGGGGAGCCAAAAACCAGTACCAAGTTCAGTTTTTCAATGGAACAAAGTGCAAAGTAAATGGACATTTACAGGTGGTTGTTGGAGGTCATCCCTCACCCGACCCTAACCATCTTCAAACATCCCTAATCATATACGTTCAATATTTAACAAAAACAATAATTTGTTCTGCGCCAACAAAAAAAGTAGCTGTCTCTTGGTATAGAACCTGGAAAACCTTGACCAAGAAACAAACATGCTTACATCGTTTAGGTTACTGACAGGGCTCCAAGTGGAATAATGATGAGTAACTGCATGAGACTAATAGCCAGGGCAGAGATAAAGCCTCTGCTTTTGGGCCTATTCCCGTGACCTACCCTGTATGTTTACTTTGTCTCAAGATCTGGCAACCAGGGTGGCCAGATGTACAGTAGAGCGTCGAAAATCCACACCAATTGGGACTGTAGGTAGTTCGGATTATTGATTTGTCCGGATTTTTTAACATATCCTACAAATACCTCCTGAACACTTAATTAGGCCTACAGTATTAATAGTGAAGTTCTGGAATACAGTTAAATGAAACAAAATAATGTTCTTTTGCACTTACAGTTCGTGTAATCCATTAAAGTGAGGTATTAGGAGGCTAGAATCTGACAAGAGCTCTCATTTTTGAAGAAGTTGGGCAGTATTTCCAGTTTCGAACGCTTAGGAGGTATTAGGAGGGTAGAGTCTGGCAAGACCTCTCCTCGCTCTCATTTCTGATTAACCCTTGGAGTACCCTCGAGCAGAAAATATAGCATATGACCTAGATGATATTGAAAATAAAAACGGAGTAAGATGGAACGTTGTCTACATTTCCACGAAAGTAAAGAGTTACACTGTCAAATCGATTTCGACGGTTAGCAACAAACATGAACATACATACTGATGACGACCTAACCGTTGAAATTAATTCAACAGTGTAACTCTTTACTTTCGTGGAAATGTAGACAACGTTCCATCTTACTCCGTTTTTATTTGAAATGGGTTTGCACAACTTCGTCGCGAGTGACTTAGTCCGTAAGATGTTATTAATTAGAGGCACAGTACACCGTCACTTTTCGTCAATAAATTGCCCAAAAGTTGACAGAGTACAACTAAAAAGAAAAATTGAAATGTTCAAAAAAATGTAATTGAACATATAGCAGTGACGGCCAAGGTTTCAATTCCAAATATAGTAATAATGCAACATGAAACAAATCCTCTCATTTTTCTTCTGACAAGAGCTCTCCTCGCCTTCATTTCCAAGGAAGTTGGCCAGTATTTTCAGTTTCAAACTCTTGGGAGGTACAGTGAAGCATAAAAAATCCGAACCAATTGAGATTGTAGGTTGTTTGGATAATGGATTTGTCCGGATTTTCGAACATATCCTACAAATACCTCTTGAACACTTGATGAGACCTACAGTATTAATAGTGAAGTATCAGAATACAGTTAAATGAAACAAAATAATGTTTTTGTTTTTTTTTTCACTTACAGTACGTGTATTAAATGAGCATTATTGAAGTTTGTTTTTGGGAAAAAATGTAAGGAAACGATCGAATTCACAATACTAAATCACAATATGCAATTACACTAAAACTAATTGTTCTTTAGTACATCAAAAAAGGCGCTAATCTGTGTTAGCTTGGATGTACGTTAAAATTTCAAAATATGTTGCTGTGGAGTAGTTCGGATTTTTGACGTTTCGGATTTTCGACGCTCTACTGTACTGCTGTTCACAGAAACCTGGCCAGATGTACTGCTTTTTGCAGTACAGCACTGCTTCTTGCTATGTGTTCCTGCTGCACACCTAAAATGTACTGATTTTTGAAACTAGCTACCTTCTAACTAGGTTGAAGGAGGGTCGTCATTTCCTTCCTACATACCAAATAACTGATATCTTCCACATAATGATGCTAGTCTTTTGTAATTGACTACTCTCTTTCATGAGACGTAGTAATATTTTTGTGGCTGTTTTGTGTGAATAAACCTAATGTGAAGTTTCATCAAGCATTACAACTGTTCCTATTTCTTTTCCGACAACTTTTCGTTAAATCCACTGCTTTCTTGGGCGAAAAAATCTGGACACCCTAATTAAAACAAGTCAATTTAATATCGATAATTGCAAATTAATAATAATTTTTCTTCTGATAAAATAACTGAAGTTTCGTTTACAGAGAGCGTACATAGTGAACGGCCTGGTAGACAAAACTGTAATACACGGAGGGAAAATAAGACTGAGCTGCAATATTGGTGGAGATCCGAATCCGTCAATTGAGTGGATGAAGGATGGGAAATCTATTGCCTATCACACAGAAGCTTCGAGGTAAATCGTCTACACGTACTAATGTTGAACATCTGCTGCATGAAAAGTTCGTGAATATAGAGACGCCTATTAGAATTATTCCAGGGGGTTGAAGGACAACCCAAACATGAAAAACGCTGCAAATTCTTTCACTGGGGTTTGTTATTCAATTTTGTTCATTTGGCTGGAATTCATGATTCGAATTTCCACTAAGTTTTGGAGTGTGGGTGTTTCACAGGTGATAGAGGGATTATCAACTGATCAATCCAAATAGGTATTTTGGTTGAGAACCGATTTACGTGGTCTATGCATATCTCTGGAAATTCAATAGTCGCTCTATCACCTGTGAAACACGCACACTCCGAATCTTAGTAGAAATTCAAATTATGAATGCAAGCCAAATTAATGAAATTGAAAAATAAACCCCATTGAAAGAATTTGCACAATTTTTTTAAATTGAACCTCAATACCCTCCCCGCAATAAAAACATCTATAATTTATCAAGTCACTTTAGCACTCGTATTTCGTTAAAACTTCAAGAAATCCAAATTTAAACGGTGTAGCCAGAGGTAGACTGATTTAGACGAGGCACACAAATATGATCAACTGATCAATCCAAATAGGTATTTTGGTCGAGAACCGATTTACGTGGTCTATACATATCTCCTTAAATTCAATAATCGCTCTATCACCTGTGAAACACGCACACTCCAAATCTTAGTTGAAATTCAAATCATGAATGCACGCCAAATCAATAAAATTGAATAATAATCCCCAGTGGAAGAATTGGCAGCGTTTCATGTATATAGGAATGCTTCAACCCATGTATCTGCTATAAACCCTTTTAGGAGTTCACTCCAGTATCTACATTCAGCATACCGAGACCATTGGTAATTAAACCTCATTACCTTTCAAATAGGTAGGACGTTCTGATTTAATTATGCATTATTGTCAATAATTTAACTCAACTATATTATAGCAAGGAATAAGACAATTATTTATAAATGACTTGAACGTTGTCTTTTACTTTCCCATCTTGGTTTATTATTCAATAATAAACCATTGTAATCGCTCTTGAAAAAAAAAATTCTAACCCCACCTGAAAATTTCATGGTTTACGTTTCAAAGGGTGTAGAACCCAAATTTGTAATAAACATTTTTCTGTCCGTCCGCCGTATGCTGTACGCACGTTTTCTCCCAAACGGCTGGAGCAAAAAATCTGAAATTTTCAGGAAAAATCAATATTGGTCCGACAACGCCAAAATTCTTTTGCCAGCTCTCTCACTTAATTTAAAGTGCCCTTTAGTTAGGGGTTGTCAAAGTTTTGTAAAATCCCTAAAAACCTCAAAAAAAGTCAAGGCGGCCTAAATGTGGACTTATTTTGAAGAACTTTCCATGAGGAATCGAATGAGACCCTCTCCAGGTCCGTAGCTCAATCCATTCCCGATGTATGTCTCGATTTATGGTGCCAACATTTGCATCCACATTCACTACATCACTAGGTAACTGCGATCAAAACAAAAACCACACCTTTTTTTGTTTTTATTGCAGTAACCTAGTGATGTTGTGAATGTGGATACTGTAGTGAACTCCTAAATGGTTTATAGCCGACACGAGGGTTGAAACATTCTGATATGCATGAAACGCTGCTAATAGATAGGTAAATATTATTAAAAAATAATAATATTAATTACAAAACGCTGCAAATTCTTTCACTGGGGTTTATTATTCAATTCGCTTGCGTTCATGATTTGAATTTCTACTAAGCTCTGGAGTGTGCGTGTTTCACAGGTGATAGAGCGATTATTGAATTTCAGGAGATATGCACGGAGCACGTAAATCTGTTCTCAACCAAAATATCTATTTTGATTGATCAGTTGATTATATTTGTGTGCCTCTGGAAATTCAATAATCGCTCTATCACCTGTGAAACGCGCACACTCCACAGCTTAGTAGAAATTCAAATCATGAACGCTGAAAACACGAGACAGTGCTTGGAAACTTGTTTTTTTCACCTTTTCTCGGGTTCTAGTGGTGTTTTTCACGGAACAAGCTCGGTAAACTCTACGTCTTGAGACTAGAAAAAAAGAATAATTTCAATTTCTTACTGTTTCTCAGCTGGCAGACTAGAGAATGATGCTGCTCGAAAACCACGTTTCTATAACTGAACTCCCCACCACACATCTCCAGATTGGGTTACAAGGGTTCCAGCCTTTTTATTTCATAACCTAACGAACAACCGCGCATAGAGTGGTGGCGGCAAAACTGCGGGAAATGAGAGAACTCCGCCAAAATACGAAAACGCAAAAAAAGGCAGACTACTGACAAAAACCTCCGTACACTCGAATTTATACTCCTGCTCGTTTTGTGAGCTTCTTAGAAAATCCGGAAACCAATTTTTTTCATCTGTAGATATGTATTGAAGAATCCCAAGAATTCCGGGACAAACGCTGTAATCAGAGGTTCACAATGTTCGCGCAAAATTGTAAAATTCCTTTAAGGACAGGCAGACTACAGGACAATTCGCTGCTAAAATTTAAATTCAAGTATTAAATGGCATGTAAATGCATTCACATCGTAGAGAAAGATTGATAGTGTCGTCATTAATCATTAATGGGAAGTCAGAATCCTCTCTGAACAAAGATTGGCCCTTTCTGGGAAAATTACCCATAATATGTTGAAACGCTGATTTCATTTGGAAAAATCACGTTTTTCCTTGTCAAAAATTGCTCTAAAATAACCGATGAAAAGCTGATGAAATGCAGATGTTTTTACCGTAGAGCACATCCATTTTTCAATAGATGGTATGGTGGTGAATCAGCATTGAAAACTATTTAAATCCCTGGACCCCCGGATGCTTTATGCCTGCGACTGAAATTCAAAAAACATTGAACAAGCTTTATCCATGCTATTTTTGCGGGTTTTCTTTCGCTAATTTCTAATCATTCTGCTGGTTTCAATTTGCTATTTTCGTGTCCGCTATTTCAGCTTTACCTATGTGTCGAATGTACCCAAATATTACTGATCTCCGTGTTCTACTGACTGAAATATATCCATTGTAATAATGCTTTTGGACAGATTATGTAAATGAGGACTCGCAGCTCAGGTTCTCGCAGAACTTGAAGGATTATAGCGCTTATGATGACTCACCACTAACTTCCATAAAAGAAAGTACATTATTGTAAGCGTATATAATAAATCTCATCTCGTGTCACCCATCCCGCGTGAAATTTTTCGGCTATTTAGTCCAAGGCACAAACATGCTCCATGCTATAGGCCGGCATTGTCCCACTACTCCCCCCCCCCCTCACTCCTGTATCAATTTTAATAGACGTCCCTCTTCTGACGAAGCCTTGCTTCATAGTGGCGTCCTAAAAACGGATGATGTATTAATGTGAATTGTATACACGTCGTACATCTTCGTAATGGATACTTTACTACCAACAGGTTTTGTATGTTTATTATAATATTATTCCTAAATGATCGTACCGATGTCTCAGGTACAAGACTGAATGCAACTATGGAGTGGCGTGTTTGGAGGTGGAGGGAGCTCGCCTGTCGGACGCCGGCCAGTACACCTGCGTCGTGAAGAACGTCGACGGTCAGACCGCCACCACCTGCACCGTCAGAGTCGCTTTGAATGACGACGACGACAGGGAGTGGGAGTCTATTGAAAACGGTTCGTCAAGCCTTGAACCGCTGTTTATATGCGAATTTACTGTAAACGAGCATGGCTGAATTTCTTTAATTCCCTAATTAAGATTCATGAAATCATCTGTGAAAAAGCATAACACACATATATGTTCAGATTCATATATGAATCGGTGAATGGTGAAGAGGCGTAGTCCAAGAGAGCTAACTTTCAGGGGGGAAAAAAACTGTTCCTATCGGAAAATATTAGTGAGTTGCTGAATTGGGCTTTACAAAATTGTGGAACGAGTAGTCAGAGATATTTGCAGAGGAAAAAGAATTTTATACAGTTTCCCTATCTCACAGCATGTTTTTTACGGTGGAGGACGACAGAGAGCTCTTTAAACATAGTGCAACAAATTCAGCATTTCTCTCTGTTTCTTTTTCGATAAATTATTGTCGTTTCATACGGCAAAAAAATAGTTGTTTAAAATGAAATTGAATGTTTATTTAGAACCGAACATAACAGAAATGCAAAAATATCAATCGGAAACTTTCAACCTCAAGGAAATTAAATTCTTAATCACTATTCCCATTTTGTTGACCTTCCTGAGTGGCGACTGTAAGGCGATTTCCTCAGTGCTAAGGTGGTACGATCGGTGTTTCTGTGCAACTTCATCGTGAGAACGTAGGTTTGCTTTTCCTTGGAATCAACTGATCCCCGTGCCTCCACAACAGCCTGAGTGTTGGTTGTATGTTAATTGCGAATAGCCAGGGGTGCCCCCCCCCCCCCTAAGCGTCATGACGCACCCCCCCCCCCCCAACTTGCCCCCAATGTAAGATGGTACCCGCTTTCCACAACAAAAATGTAAAGAATACTCGTAAGCACCCCTGATTTTATCTAAAACTAAAAGAAGATTTATGTAGGTATTGAAAACCATGCCGCATGCTGTCGCCAAAATCACGGACAATATTCGAGCACTGTCGTTGTCATTTATACATTTTCAGATAGAAAAGCAAACCAGATTTAAATTAATTATTAGGTTCATTATTATTTACCTTTTAGTGATGTAATATATTTTTGAATGTCTTCATGTTAAACACTGTTTCAACAGACTTTACCCCCCCCCCAAGAATTTTAATGACGCAGTCTGTATCATAGCCCCCCCCCCCCCCTGTGGGCACCCCTGTAAAAGCTATAATGATTGGTAAAACTAAGCCTGACGCTCGCCATCTGCGTAAATTTCAGCTCTTTTGTTAAATCTGACGTGTTTAGCATACAATTATCATTATCATTATTTTTATTTTATTTAGTGAAACAACTGAGGATCCATATTTATCTAAATTCATGATTTAATGCTTCATATCAAGTTGTTTCAGCTGTGCTTATGGTCTGTTGTCTGTTGGTTCTCTAGAGTTGGAGGCCAACATGCCCAGGGAAGTTTGTCTGTCCATCAAAGGTTCGGCATTTGGTATGCCGAGGGTGACCGGGCTGGTGGCTGACCCCGTAGTACCCAGCGGAGGAACGATAGCAGTTCACGTTCAAGTTGCCGGTAAGTGACAACTATAAGATGGGCAAGAACCCATCTATAGTACCTAGCTTGGCAACAAAACGAAGATGTCTTCCTTAATTTTTTTCCCATTTAACAGACTGTCTCAACAGAGGGAGGTGTAGTTAATAGGTGTGGTTGGTTATGTGTGGCTTGCTCTGAAAATTCAGAAATTGTCTGAAAAGCGCATAAGCCACCTACTTTAGTGCTGTCCTTTACTCATGGTTCACCAAAACTACGCGTTTTCCTTCACACTTAACAGACTGAGGACTATCTCCACTGAGGAGGGTGTGGTTGAAAATGTGTGGCTTGCTCTGAAATTGTAGACATTGTCTGAAAAGTGCATATGCCACCTACTATAGTCTGTCCTTTACTCCTGGTTCACTTAAACAACGCGTTTTCCTTCCCATTTAACTGGGTTAGGACTATGTCCACCAAGTGAAGTGTGGTTAAAAATGATTGGTTTCCTCCAAAAATTCAGCAGTTGTCTGTAAAGTAAGTACTACTACACTACTGCAGTCCTGAAATTTGCTTCTGGTTCATCAAAACCAACCATTTTCCTCAACACTTAACAGACTTAGGGCTGTCTCCGCTAAGGGAATTGTGGTTAAAAATGTATTTCAAACAGGTTGGTGATAGAAATAATTGCTGGGAAGAAAGAAGATAAGAAACAGTTGTATGCCAGATGTTGATGATAACTCAAGCTTTAACTAAAACCTCGAGGTTTTGTAATTATTCAAGTTATTAAAAGGCAGGGTTTGTCAATATTTATGCAGGCTGTCATCGCCCCGAAGTGACCTGGCTGCACGGTGGCGCCCCCTCCCCAAGTACTCGCCGAGAGTCCACTACTTTGAGGACGGCGGTCTCTTCACGCTGCTCCTCGAGGGGGCGACTCCCTCGGAGTCTGGCGTCTACACCTGCAGAGTCTCAGGACGAGGACGCGGCGCCGTCGACACAGCGACGACAGTTCAGGTGAGACTTCTACCAAAGTTTCGAGATCAATAATCAGCTAAGAGACTAGTTCAGCTTTTCAGGATCGCTGTCTTGGCAGAGAATGTGCAGGCCCAGCTGGCTGAGCTCCACACTCAACTTGTAGCAACATTTTCTGTCCACACTATCCTAAATGGCTCTTGTATCCACAATGTTGACTCAAATAATCAAATTTTGTATCAAACATAGTAGGGAATGTTGGGACTTCAAGTATAAAACTTTTCAAAACATCAGCTTTCATTCAAATAAAAAGAGCTGAAACAGCTTTCGTGACTAAATGCTTAAATGACTGAATAGCTTAAATGACTTTTAAATTTTAATAAAAATGTTAAACATTGCTTGAGCGTGTCACGATAGCTGTGGTCAACTGAAAATAATCGTTGTGAATTCTGTTTGTAAGAGGCACCTACTTTGACGGCACTGGGTAGGTACATACTTCCGAATTTATATCGTTATTAATGTTGATTTTTCAGGTGGTAGAGAAACGAGGGCATGAAAAACCTGCGATCTTCACTGCCAAGCCGGACACAAGAATGACCTTGACAGCTGGGGACGACATGACCTTGACCTGTTACATTGGCGGTGAACCTAGACCTCAAGGTCAGTATTTGCAACATGATATGGAGCATGAATGTTTGCTTCGTATTAAGTTATTTTTTTGTCTAACTTTGAGTTGTCTCCCACCCAGAGTTGTTAGAAAAGTAATTCGATTACCCATTACAAATTCCAATTACTTTTGAAGACAGGTAATCGCGATTACCATTCCAATTACTGTAATGGTAATCGAAAAAACGATTCCTTTTTCCGATTACAAGTAATGGTAATCGAAAAACCGATTACGATTACTTGTAATCGGAAAAAGTAATCGTCATTCCGATTACCATTACAGTAATCGGAATGGAGTACTGGTAATTCGATTACTTTTTTTAATTCGATTACTTTTTTTAATTCGATTACTTTTTTTAATCCGATTACTCCATTGGTAGAATGCAAATTTGATGCCACAATGATAGATGAAACAATGTTATCTATTTAATACTTGTTATTTGCTTTACTTGCTATGCATTATAGGTACATCGATTGTAAAAGTGTAAAAGTCCGTGAGTTGAAATTTTTCGAAAATAGAGTCATGACATATCCTGGTAAATTCTCCTGCAAAATTTTTATTTTTCGTTATTTTCTGTAAAAAGTGTTTTCCCTTCTAAATCGACTTGTTTTTTGTAAGAAATTAATTAAACTCGGAATTAATGAAAAGTAATCGGAATGACGATTACTTTTTCCGATTACAAGTAATCGTAATCGTTTTTCGATTACCATTATTTGTAATCGGAAAAAGTAATCGGTATTTCGATTACCATTACTTGTAATCGGAAAAAGTAATCGTTTTAACGATTACCATTACAGTAATTGGAATGGTAATCGCGATTACTTCTGGAGTAATTTCAACCCCAAAACTTCGGATTTTCAATCTCCTTTTTACTGAAATTGTTACTAGCCAAATATACGTCATTACAATGAAAGTAATCGGAAAATTATTCATTACTCAAAGTAATGATTACATCTCAACTCTGCTCCCACCTTCCTTGATCAATGTCAATAGGCTCCCTCTACTAACGAAGCCTTGTTCCGGACGTCCTGAAAACTAGAAATTCTGTCCCCTATTGCCAGCCATAGGCATATCGAACTCCTTCAGCTACCTACAGTTCTTGCTCAAGAAATCATATTTTTCTGTCCTCTTTTTTACTAGAGCACTGCAGAACACAACAATAAAGTTTCAGATATTTCAAAGAGTGGATCTCATATTTGTAACAGCACAAGCTGTGCACCAATTTCAAGCTCCAGTTGAAATGATCAATGTCAATAGGCCTCTATCAAGTTCCATTTTAGCATGGAACACGCCATGGACTAACTGGCCAAAAAATGTCACGGGGGAGGGTAACCGCGGAAGTGTCACACGGATGTCGGCAAGGTTCGGGTATGTTTGTGACCACCCAAAGTCAAGAACCAGCTGTCACAGTAATTTCTAGTGGCGCATGTCCTCGCTGACGTAATTATAATTATCAGTTTACCTCCTGCCATCTACCGATGATGTTGTGTCCTGGACCAGATTGTCCTCCTTCGACGTCTTTGTGTATGTTTCCTTCATTCTACTAATAAATCTACGTCTAAATTGTAAAATGCGACCAAAATTGTGAAATGCAATTGATCGATCCATGAACCATTCAGAATTTAGACTATCGAAATTCGAACATTCTGAATTACTGAATGCGGAAAATCGGAAAGCTTAAGATAGCGGGCCAAATAAGAGCAAACTGAAAGTAGCAAACAGAAAAAAAGCGCAGCTAAAGCATGTCCCATGTTTTTTTTTTTAATTTCAGCTCTATTTATTTATTTATTTATTTATTTTTTTTTTTTCGTTTTCAGTAATCCTGACAAAGGGGATAAAAGACATAACCACGAGCTGCAGAACTCTGAAGGAATGTTTCGGGGAGTACGTTCGCCTCACGTTGAAGCGAGTAACGCTGGAGGACAGAGGGACCTTTTTCATTGTTGCTAAGAACATATACGGCACTGACCGGACTTTTGTAACACTGGACGTAAGTATGAAATTGTACAATACGTTACGATAACCTAACTAAAAATACATAACACATTGTTAACATTGTTACATTGTTAATTATAACATTGTTGTAATTGTTGAATATAACAATTTAACCTACCTTTACGAACTCGAGACTTCTAGTCTGCGTAGCAAACTTTTGGATGACTGTTTGTCATAATAGTCAACTTTTTCCCAGAGACACATCAGTTCTTTCAGTCATTTTTAAGTATCAATATGGTAATTTATAATATAACGATTTATAATATATAATATAACAATTTAGAATATAGCAATTTATAATATAACGATTCGAATCAACAACATGACAAAAACCTAAAACTCCGGCAATTGGCTCTAACCTCAAAATCTCAAAAGTTTTTTTACATTGTAACCACCGCTCAGGAGAAGGCGGGGATACACTCGACACTAGATACACAACTTGATCCCCTCACCTTGCAAACAGAATGGAGGTAGCTGGCGCAGCCTACCGACAAACTGACCAATTATTCAAGTGATAACAATCCTCCTTCTCCTTCCACCATCGTTATCTTGTTTTTGTTTCCACCCGATTTTTTGTATCCGACTGATCGTACTCTACTTAGTTCAATTTACAGTTTTATAGTTTTCTAATAGTTTTTATAGTTCATTCTCAGTAAGAATTTTATTCTTCGAACATGTTAAAGTGTTCAGTGTGCGGAAAATACTTTTTGTGGAAGTGTAGTTTGAATTGCCACCTGTAAGAGGTTCATGGATGTAGTCGCAGCGGCGAACCCGACAAGCCTAAATTAATGAAATGCGGTGAATTTTTCAAGTGATGATTTTTTCTTACAACATATAGAAAATGAGCATGACTTTCGTCCCGTTACTGATGAACTCCGTTTCAAAAATGAACAAGAATTTGCCGAGTGGAAGCGAAATATTGAAAAACAGATCAACATTGAGTTTGTCGTTCGCAGCTTAAAGACTGTCCATGAGACGAAGACTGTTTATTACAGATGCAATCGCTCGGGACCGATGAGACTGGCGGTATCTGATGGGTGTAGGGAAAGAGAACCCAAGTTGGGTAAGTCGTGCAAAACTAACTTACACTGCACGGCTATGGTAACCGCCAAGTTTTGTTCAACACATGTTGACGTGAAATTTTACCTCAACAAAGAAGATTTATACCCAAGAAAAAGAGACGTGTCAAGAACAGTGACAAGCCCGAACGCTCGAAACCTTCAAAAAAGGATATAAAACGGATAACCGCCAAACTTTTGCTCCCATCGAATCCTCAGCCTCTTATAGATGCTGATGATGAAATACTCCAGATCTGATCAAATTTTTAACGATTTAAAACTTGTAAGACTCAAATTTCGAGGCGTTAAGACAAAACTTGACTGATAAAAAGACTAATGGCAAAAATGAAGCTAGCCATCTGATGACAAAATTTGATAAACTTGTTTGTTCCTGGGGAAGGTTCCCGAAATGTATTCCATTTTTTATTTGTAATGTTGTTAGTAATTTGTAAGGTGGTAGTTTCGTTCCTGGGGTAGGTCCCATTTTAATATTCATGTGATGTCAAAACGTGATGAAGTTGTTCGCTCCTGGGGAAGATTCCCGCAATTTATTATTCTATTCTATTTTTAATGCAGTTGATTTTGTTCCTGGGGTAGGTCCTTCTTGATTGAAAAAAAAAAACCTTTTGTCTCGTTACCAACTTATCTGATCTACTTCTGTTTTAACCATTTATTCGACAATTATTATTAAATTTAATCGCAAGTATTCTCCCAACTCAAAAAAGAGATAGGCTCGCAACTGACTGGTGGAAAGACCTTTTCAAACACACCTGTCACAGAGCAAAAAAAAAAAAAAAAACCATCAAGTTTTGGGACCATTCAAATTTTTAAAAAATTTAGAACACTACGTGCCCAACAGCCGCCTTGAAACGTGTAATCTCGTTGAGGATGCTAAAAAAATAGGAGTTTTTGAAAAACTATATTTTAATTTAAAGTACTCGTAATTATTTTTCGATTGAGCCAAAACTCGTCCTTTCTTTTGCTCAGACGGGTTTTTTGGCATAAGAACGAAATTTGTTTCTTGAAAATTACTTGAGTCATCATGGTAAATGGTGCATATATCATATAAACTTTAAATTACAATAATAAGGGAACGATTAGTAGATAACTTATCATATTATGAAAGATAGTTTTTATTTTGACAAAAATGAAGGGAAAAATACCGACTTAGATAACTTGTGGTGTTATGAAAGACAACTAATTTTATTTCAACAAAATCAGGGAACTAGTAGATACCAACTTAGATAATTTATGATATTACGGAAGATAGTTTTTATTTTAACGAAATAAAGAAACAAGTAGGTACCAATTTATGTAAAAGAAAAAAAAAACTGAAAAATTTACGTTACTCCTCAATGAAAATAATTGCACTATAAAAATCAAGTTCGAATTATTACAGCGAAAACGAGACACAATAGAAAAAATACAGAACTGCTACCAGTAATGAGAAAGAAAGTGATTGCTTCCTCCTGCTCTCGACCTCCGCGAGATTCTGTATTCTCCAGAGATTCTGTATTCTGTACGAGATTCTCCAGATAACAGATTCTGTTACCCTAGTGCGTATTATACTATTGAATAGGGCAACAGATGGCGCTGAGGTGTAAAGCAAGAGGCCGCTTCTGGTAGCTTCTGGTAGGAGGCAAGGTGGGATTGTGTTGTGTATCTAGTGTCATGTCGGGGATACCCAAGGGGGAGGGGGGGGGAGGCCTACCCACATAGTACGCACCTTCGCAACTCTGACACTTTAGCTACTTTGCACCCTTCCTCACCTGGTTATAAATAAAACCAAAAGATGATTGATCAATGAACCTACATTACCGTTGGTGTTTATGAACTTGATGTTACATAATGGAATTTTTCTGTGTATCGTTACTTCAGCTTTATTCTTTAAAATTAAAAAACATGAATTTTGCTAGAGTGGGCCAGATTCCGGGCCCCCTTGTAGCACCCCCCCCCCCCTCCCGCATCACAGGGTTTTCGGAGGTGTACATTACGCCCCTGGTCATAATAAAGTTGAAACCGATTTTCAATTTTTTAACCGTCATTGCTGATAATGTTCCGTGTAACAGTTCTGAGTTTTTATCATTTGCTGAAGAGTGGGGGTTTCAGTTAGTGACGTCGAGTCCTCTTTACCCTCGTAATAACAGACTAGCTGAGAAAGGTGTTGGCAAAACCAAGAGTATCCTTAAGAAGTGCACGTTTGACTCTAACAATTTCCAGATGGCCCTCCTACATTAAAGAAACAGTTCAGTGGCAGATTCGGCTATTTCCCCTGCTCAATTACTTCTGTGTCGAGAATTGCGTTCAAAGTTGCCAGTAGACAGGTCTAAACTCATTCATACACAGGGGGTAACGTACACCCCCGCTAACCCCTCGATGCGGGTGGCTACAAGGAACGCTCTAGCACAATTCATTTTTTTTTTTTTTTTTAAATTTTAAAGAATAAAGCGGAACTAACGATACACGGAAAAATTCCATTATGTAACATCAAGTTTATAAACACCAACGGTAATGTAGGTTCATTGATCAATCATCTTTTGGTTTTACTTATAACCTGCCATGCGTCTGGAGTGGGTACGGTTGTATCATAGGCCATATTTGGCCCCTTACAACCAGTCTTTCATTTTTGGAGGGCTTTCATTCTTATATCTAGTCCTCACTCCGACTCTCTCATTGTGTGCATTCATTTTGTTCATGGCAGGCCACCGTTTCCCCTCATGCAGCGTTCGCCGTGCTAAATAGCATGCCCAGGATGGACCTCGTGGAGGTGCTGCTTTTACAAGGGGTATCTGTGAGGGAAGGGTTCCTCAGCCTAGGTACTCTGCTGCCTCTTCTTATAACTTGCAGTTTTCCCATCTTTGGCTGGTTTTAAAATGGCCATTGTGGCTGAGACGACTATGACGGCTTATGACTCCTAGGTACTAATCCACCTCTTCTTATATCTTGTGGTCTTTCCATAATCGGATGTCATATTTCAGTTTATCTTATAATTCCTGCCAGATGACGGAGACAGGGCGAGTACTGGATATCCTCCCCTGTCTATCGCGGACTCTACCTACATACTAGATTCCTAAACTAATGTATCACAGATAGTATCACAGCTCATTCTCGACTACAATATAGGTCCCACACACACAATAAATACATTCACAACCAGTAAACACGAACATTCATACTAGCCAGCGGAGCTGGGGAAAACCCCGACCGGCACCCTCGAGCCCACCCGTCCTTGGATGGCCTCCCTGGTACCCGTCTTGAAGGGTTTCCCGATATCAGTGGGTGTTTCAGAACACAGGGAGGCCTACAGCCCTTGAAATTAACAAAAATTGAAATTAATAGAATGCCGAACATAAAAAATCATAAAGGTTAAATAACCTACCGGTTTGCTGCCCCCCCAAGGGGCCGGCAGGGTCCCCACACTACCATTCTGACAAACACATACACAACTCTATATAACTACAGACCTATTCTAATATCACAGTGATCTTATACTAGTATCACAGTGGATTTCCTCACACTAATCAGTCACACATCCATTATCACCCCATTAACTACAACAAACATACATACTGGAGGAGAGGAGTACTGATATAAAATTTCCTCCTCATCCCCTGTTATCCTTCTACATAAAGTTCCTAAATCTAGCATCACAGCAATCCCACGCTCAACTTGCTCCGCCTCCGCATCCTGTTCATTAGCCAGCCTGGACACTACACTGCTATTGTTGCTGTCAGTTTTACTTATAACCAGGTGAGGAAGGGTGTAAAGTAGGTAGCTAAGGTGTCAGAGTTGCGAAGGTGCGTACTACGTGGGTAGGCCTCCCCCCCCCCCCCCCCCGGGTATCCCCGCCTTCTCCTGAGCGGTGGTTACAATGTAAACAAACTTTTGAGATTTTGAGGTTAGTGCGGATTGCGGGAGTTTAATGTTTTTCATCATGTTGTTGATATAATAATAATATCGTTGTAATATAAAGTGTATACCATATTGATACTTTAAAATGACTGAAGGAACTGATGTGTCTCTGGGAAAAAGTTGAGTTTTATAACTCACGGTCATCCAAAAGTTTGCTACGTAGACTAGAAGTCTCGAGTTTGTGAAGGTTGGTTAAATTGTTATATTATATTCTTATATATTACTAGTTTAATGGCCCTGCTACGCAGGTTAAAAAGAAATAGGTGTGTATTGGTCGCGACGTTGTAGGGAAGGCTTGATCTTCCGCGGGAACGTCAGGATCGATATCTTGATTGTTGTTTGGTTGTTGGTTGTTTGTTCGGCGTCTTGATGGCTTCTTGCTTCAGAGCTCTGGACGGTCTGATTTAAGCCCGGCCGGTGCGCCCTATTTATATTGGCCGGGTCTTATCTGATTGGCCAATTCCTACGGTCTTCTATCAAGCAGAACGTGTTGGTTTTTGATTGGCTGTTCTGCTATTGGCCTTAATGGGCCACGCCCCCGGTGCCCATTACACCTCCCCCCAGTGAGGTTGCCGTGAGGGAACTCACTTTTTGGTGCCTAGGAGTGTCTTCTCCAAATGTGGCTGCTGAGGAGCTGGCGTGAGGGATGGGTCCGTTGGTGTGTGGAGGCACGCGTGGTGCAGGTTTACACCTATCCACAGAGACCGTAGTAGGAACGCCTGTGTCCGACTTGTACGTTAGTGTTTTCCCGTCGTTCGCCAGGATAGTGTAAGGGCCGGTGTATGCCTCAGTCAGCTTCCCGCGTGGTATTTCGATGCGAATATAGACATCCTTGGCCATGTTTAGCGTTGATGGATAGTAGGTTTTGAAAAACCTCTTGTGTTCCGTATGCTGTAGGGCCGGTGTGTCCATGGGGGCTGGCTGTGTGAACAGGTCCGCCGGTAAGCGTGGCGTGATGTCGAAAAGGCGTTGCGCTGCCGAGTAGCCGTCTTTGTTGGGCATATTTTGGATGCTGACTAATAGTGCCAGTAATTCGTGAGCCCATCTCGGTGTGGAGCCTGTTGTTATGATCGCATCTTTTAGTATACGGTGTTGCCTTTCAATTAAACCGTTGGCCGCAGGGTGGTAGGCGTTGGTGTGAATCACTCGCTTCTAGTACCGCTTCCGTGGTGATATTGCGCAAGGGAACGCCTTCGAGCCATCCAGTAGATCTGTCGATCATGGTGAGGATGTATTTTTTTCCGTTGCTCTCCGGAAGCGGACCAAATATGTTGATGTGGACGTGTGAGAGCAATGTTGCCTCGGGATAGTCGCCGAGGGGAGCTTTTATGTGACATGTCGTTTTGGTGCAATTACAGTTGGGACAGGCGCGCACCATGACTGGGATGGAAGATTTCATGTTTGGCCAATAGTAGCGTTGTTGGAGTAAAGCTGTTGATGCTTTGATGCCGGGGTGTGTGAGGCCATGTGTGAAAGAGAACACTATTGGGCGCAGTGGCGATGGAATATAGGGACGAGGAACCTCTCCCAACAGCTCGCAGAGGATGTCTTGACCTTGTATATTTTTCGTGGAGAGTTCCATCGTTCGGTTGTGGGGGTCGTTGTCTTGTGCTTCTCGGAGTTGTGCCATTGTGAATGGAAGGGGCTTGACCGTAATTTTCTCCGTTGTCGGTATTCTGCTTAAATAATCCGCGGAGGTGTTGGTTTCTCCTGTTGCGTAGCGAATGTCGGAAGTGAATTCGCTAATGAAGCGTAGGTGTCGGAGACGTGTTGGTGGAGCCGCTTTTGTAAGGGAAGCGAGGGACGAGGTGAGTGGCTTGTGATCTGTATAGATGGTCAAGGGTCTTCCTTCGATGGTTTGACGAAAATGGATGATCCCGAGGTATATAGCCAAAAGTTCTCGATCGAATGTGCTGTAGTTTTTTTGCATCCGAGTCTACTAAAGTAGCGGAAGCATTGTTTTCACTTTCGGAGTGTGAAAATTTTTTTGTCTCCAAAATCAAAAATTCCACTCGCATTTTGCGTTTTAGACCTTTCTGAACAATTTTGGTTCCGTGTCTGTCTGTGTGTCTGTCTGTCTGCCTGTCTGTCTGTCAGCAAATCCTTGTTACGGGCAAAACTACACGAAGTTATTGTCCGATTTTGATGAAATTTTCAGGGATTGTGCGGGTTGGGGTGTAGATGGTCCCCTATAGGTTTCATGACCCCCGGATCAATAGTAGTCTCTGCGCATGCGCAAACGTGAAATCCTTGTTACACGCATAACTCCGGGAGTTCTTGACCGATTTCGATGAAATTTTCAGGGATTGTTTGGTTTGATGTGTAGATGGTCCCCTATGAGTTTCATGATCTCCGGATTAATAGTAGCCTCTGCGCATGCGCAAACGTGAAATCCTTGTTACGCGCATAACTCTGAGAGTTCTTGACCAATTTTGATGACATTTTCAGGGATTGTTCAGGTTGGGGTGTAGATGGTCCCCAATAGGTTTCATGACCCCCGAATCAATAGTAGTCTCTGCGCATGCGCAAACGTGAAATTCTTGTTACGCGCATAACTCCGGGAGTTCTTGACCAATTTCAATGAAATTTTCAGGGATTGTGCGGGTTAGGGGTCCCCTATAGGTTTCATGACCCCCGGATCAATGGTAGCCTCTGCGCATGCGCAAACGTGAAATCTTTGTTAGGCGCATAACTGCGGGAGTTCTCGACCAATTTCGATGACATTTTCAGGGATTGTGTGGGTTAGGGGTCCCCTATAGGTTTCATGACCCCAGGATCAATGGTAGCCTCTGCGCATGCGCAAACGTAAAATCTTTGTTACGCTCATAACTCCGGGAGTTCTTGACCAATTTTGATGAAATTTTCAGGGATTGTGCGGGTTAGGGTATAGATGATCCCCTATGAGTTTCATGACCCCGGATCAATAGTAGCCTCTGCGCATGCGCAAACGTGAAATCCTTGCCACAAGCATAACACCGGGAGTTATTGACCGATTTCAATGAAATTTTCAGGGATTGTTCGGACTTATTAGGTATACTTTATAGTTTGTTCAATAGTTGAACATGCCTAACTCTATTTTCTCAATTTACGCTCCTACATAACAATAAATTTACCCTAATTCAATATTTACTTCGCCTAATTGAACGAAGTTCTTTAGTCAATAATAATTTTCAATGATCTATACAGTCATGTTATGGATACGAGGAAGCTATGTGCCACACCCACTTGGCAGAGGTTTTTATTATTTAAAACGGGTTGTCGGAGCTCTTCAAAAATTTTTTCCTTTAATGTCTTGAAATCGTATATTTTGGACGTTTCGCCCAGACAACGTGGGCTTCTTCAGCATGTATTTTCTTAAAAGAGTTTTTGTCAATCCTCGGATTCATTAGAATCGTCGTCTACTCTTCGATATTATCTTTTATTGCATGCTGAAGGCTTTGCACATCCTATTGGCCGGGTACGTTCAGCTTGAAATTCAAGTTCAGGTTTGACTTGAATGCCAATTTTGAAAAAAGAGAAAGTTAATGGGTGGTGAACAACATATTTTGATGGATATATATATATATTTTTATATTTACATATATATATATATTGGAAGGAAAAGCCTTCAGCATGCAATAAAAGATAATATCGAAGAGTAGACGACGATTCGAATGAATCCGAAGATTGACAAAAACTCTTTTAAGAAAATACATGCTGAAGAAGCCCACGTTGTCTGGGCAAAACGTCCAAAATATACGATTTCAAGACATTAAAGGAAAAAATTTTTGAAGAGCTCCGACAAGCCGTTTCAAATAAGAAAAATAGTCAATCCATTCCTCACCAACTGAAATGTAGTTTTTTTGTGATGGTGACAGCGTTTTTGAGAAGAATCCCAATGGATAGAGTTTGATCCGTCTCAGTAGTGTAGAGCTGCTCCTACCGCAAAACCCAGGAGTCCGTGTAGAGGACAAGCGGATGTATTGGGCTGGGGTGGGCGAGTGTAACTGCTTCCTGTAGGAGGGTTTTAGCTCTTTTGAAAGCAGTGAGCGCGGAAGCTGTCCATTCGAGTTTCCTCTTGTCCTTTTTCTTGGCATCGGGGGGTAGTAGCTCAACCATTGGTTGTAATGTGTGTGCTGCTCGAGGGATGGTTCGTCGGTAGGAGTTGAGGAGGCCGAGGAAGGTACGTAGGTCGTTTACCATTTCCGGTTGGGGGAAGTTGGAGATAAGGCGTGTTTTTTCCTCCAATGTTTATTCCTTTTGCGTTAACCTTGTGGCCAAGGAATTTAACTTCTGCCTTCGCTAGTACGCACTTGGGTTTGTTGGTTTGTAATCCATATGTGTTGAGTGTTTCCAATAATTGTTGCAGGTGACGGTAGTGTTCATTGGCCGAGCGGGAGGCGACGAGTAAATCGTCAAGGTAGCAGTAGACGAAGGGTAGGTCCTGGATGACATAGTCCATGAAACGCTGCCATGACCGTGGTGCGTTTCGGGGCCGAAATTCATTTTTCGCAACTGAAAAGTGCCGAAGGGTGTTATTACCGCTGTTTTGGGTACATCCTCGGGTGCAATGGGAAGATGAGATCCAGTGTGCTGAATATGGTTGTTCCATTTAGCGCCTGTGTGAAGTTGTGAAGGTGTGGGATGGCGTATCTGTCAGGCGTAGTTTGTAGATTTAGCTGCCTGTAGTCACCGCAGGGCCTGATGTCGCCGTTGGGTTTGGGTACGACGTTAAGAGGACTGGACCAGGGGGATTTGGAGCGTTCGAAAAGCTGTTGAAAGTGAGCTTTCGTTTTTTCGAATAGTCCTGGAGCGAGTCTTCTGAGTCGTGCGTGGCAAGGGGGGCCCGTCGTGTGGATGTGGTGAAACACTGGAAGGTGTGTTGGCTCTTTGGCGGGTTCGTAGGCGTCTAGTAGTCTCCTGAATCGTGATTGGTCAGGCGTAATACTGTAGATGTTATCTTCCGGGTCTATAGTGAGCAGTGGCCGGGGATGTATTTGTTTGTTCTTGAGCAGATGAGTCGTTTGTTTCGGAGGTCAACAATGACTCTGTAGTGCTCAAGGAAGTTTGCGCCAATGATGGGTGTCCGTACCACTGCTACCGTGAAGGTCCATGTAGTGGGAGGCAAGCCGGGTAGGTGGACAGTTGCATCATGTCGGCCGTAGGTGGTGATTGTAAAACCATTTGCCGCTCGTAGGAGGCTAGTTGAAGGTTGAGAGTGGCGAATCACGTCGTTCGGAAGTAGTGAGATGTCGGAGCCAGTATCAATCAAGAAGTTGAGTTTCGCTTGTTTACATCGCACGTAGAGGCGTTTGTAGGATGACCGCACTGCCCCTACCTCTACTGAGGGGGTGCTTGGTCGTTTCCCGACGCGTTGACCTTCTTGAAGTTGCATGGTGAGATGCATCTGCGGGCCTTGTTGAGGAAGCGGAAGTGGTAGATGCATACGATGCTGTGCTTGGAGTCTAGATGCGGCAGTTTTGTAGTTCTTGAATCAACGGTACTTTTGTAGTCCACTGGGAGTGTTGTGTGTCGTTGTTTCCAGCCACGTGGAGAGCGCTGTTGGTTGCGGCGATTTTGAACTGCGTAGGTAGCATCTTTGGAAGCGTCGTCGTCGGCGGAGTAAGTGGCATTGGTGGATGTGTAGGGTAGTAGTCGATCCGCAAGGTCTGCGAGGGCTGATGTTCGCTGGTCCGTGGAGGCTGCTACTGCGATTCGTATGTGTTCTGGAAGAACCCAGAGTAGTAGGTGGCAAAACATCTCGTCTGGCGTGTTGTCTGGAAGTCCCTTGCGTAGGGGGCGGAGATGTCCTGAAGGCTCGAGGTCGCCAAGGTCGGTCAGTTCGAGGGCTCTTTGTAGGGCCACTGAGAGGGCCGGTTCGTGCGCTGCGATGAGACGGTTCTTCAGCTGCGTGAACGGGTCGACGGAGTCGCATTTGATGTCAATGACGAGCTTGGCCGTGGCGGGGTCTAGTGCGAGAAGGGCTCTGCAGAACTTCTGAACCTCGGTTTGTAGGCCTTCTTGTGCGCAGGCTGCTTCCAGTTGGTGGAGCCAAACAGTGGCAAACTGTGCGTCGTACGGCGGAAACTTCATTTGGCGAGTCATGGCAGCGGGAAGGTCTGGTTCCATGTTGTGCTCGCTGGAGGACGGGGATGGTTGTCGTCTCGGTAAAGCTTCTGTCTTCGATTTTCGCCTGGACTTCATGCCAGAAAAATGGGGAGACCTCGTCGCGTTTAAAAGCCTTTAAAAAGGCTGCTTAGTCGAGGATTTTTTGGTTTTTGTCCCCCTAGTAAGTGTAAACACTGTTCGAGAACGGAAAACTGGGTGCGGGCAAGCCAATTGGCTCCCTGGGGACGGCGGAGGGTACTAAAACCTCTCTCAACTGGTCGGATTGACCAGCTATCCCACGATGATTGAAGAGCGGCGCTGCGTAGTCCGAGGAAGCGGGCGTCAATTTGCAGCGTCAGGAAGGAGTGGAGTGGCGTGCTGGAGCGTAGTTCCTTCGCTGGCGTAGTGGCACGCTGGAGCGAAGTTCCTGAAGCTGGGGTAGTGGCGCGCTGTGTGCTCAAGATGGGGTCACCAGTGTATTGGTCGCGACGTTGTAGGGAAGGCTTGATCTTCCGCGGGAACGTCAGGATCAATATCTTGATTGTTGTTTGGTTGTTGGTTGTTTGTTCGGCGTCTTGATGGCTTCTTGCTTCAGAGCTCTGGACGGTCTGATTTAAGCCCGGCCGGTGCGCCCTATTTATATTGGCCAGGTCTTATCTGATTGGCCAATTCCTACGGTCTTCTATCAAGCAGAACGTGTTGGTTTTTGATTGGCTGTTCTGCTATTGGCCTTAATGGGCCACGCCCCCGGTGCCCATTACAAGGTGAATAACACAATTTTTTTTTTTTTTTTTTTCGTGATTTATTATTGCGACGGAAAAACCAAATACATTTTATCTAGCAATTTTACATATCAATAAAGGTACACTACAAGAGGGTAGGTTTACAACAAAATCTAGCCCTTTATTATATAGCTCAATTAATTAGCACTGAGTTCGATTGCACTTCTATTCACGCAGCACAACTAAATCCAGTGGTTTGTTTCGCTTGAGACTTTCATTCGGATTTCACCTTCGTTGTCCAAAACGTAGAGCATCTCCGGGTTCACGTGTTTGTGGAGGCGATGTTCATGCTTCCTTGCGTATTTTGCACATAATCAGAGATTATGTTTCTCTTCAGATACCAGGGAGTAGGGGTGATTCGATATAAAACACGTTTATAGGTTCGAATAGCAAATAATGGATTTTATTGTAAGAGAGAGGGTTGAACGTCATGCGACTTAAGCTTCTCATACGAGACTGCCTACCTCCTTTGTTTACCTAGAACCAGTCACATTCCTCATGGAGGTTGTACGCATGCGCGTCTATTGATACCTGGCGAGGGTCGCCGACGTATCCAAAACATGAGGTTTCTGCTAACATGCAATTATTTCTTAGACTGTCTCCATCCTCAAATCTCGATGAATATCATCGTTTCGCATGTACCAAGGGGCTCCAACTATACTTCTCAGTATTTTATTCTGAAAGGTTTGGATTTTCTTAATATTTGATTTCTTGGCACAGCCCCAGATCTGTATCCCATAGGTCCAAATAGGGCGAAGGATCTGCTTATATATAAGCAGTTTGTTGTGAAGTGAGAGATGGGAATTCCTTCCCATTAGTCAATACATCCTTCTGTACTTGATTTTAAGTTCTTCTTTCTTCTTTTACTAATAATTTTTTTGTAAAATACCATGAATATGGTTGTACCAGTTCATCATTGCTCTGTAACTGTGAGGTTACTCTTTTCCGATTTTGTTATTATACCAGCGGCTTCAACATTATTTAGTGTCTGTTCTACTTTTTCATGAAGAGCATAAGGAACATCACGTCATGGGGTGCAACTTGGTTTAGCTCCTTCTTGAAGCTTCAATAATTGAATTATTGTATAAGTACATCACCACACCCAATTTTCTCTTCGAAAACATACGGAAAGCTAGTTTTGCATCATCTGCGTTTTCGATGCAAGTAAGGCGTTTGACCTGAATATCCTTGTTACAATGATCTCAATCAATGCCATTCAAATCAATTTCGAGTCGCTGGACCCATACCCTTCGTAAGAGGGGTGCATACCCGTTTGGAGTGACGTACATGTCATCTTACAATACGTTTCCTTTGCATTCGACTGTAACTGTCACTTTCCCTATTGAAAGAAAAATATTTTCTGTGTATAATCTAGAAGCAACATTATTTGGTATAATGGGGTTCTAAATTTGTAGTCCGTGGAATTGGTTTTCTGGAATTAGACTGTATCCTGCGGCAGTATCAACCTTGTGGACAACCTTCAATTTTGATGATAGTATAATATTTTTTTGAGTCTGCCGCCGATGTAATTTGATCATATATGTCGATAATTTGGCTAACACCTGAGTGATCATAGTAATCAAGGTTTTTTTTCGGTTCCAAATATTTGCCCAATTCTCTAACAATTTCGTCGTAGTTTAGGTCTTTTGGATTCCTAGGTGCAACAGTAGCTGCTAGTAGGTATACTACAGTTTTCGGCCCCTATTGAATTCAGTAGCATTTGAGCACTTCGTATTTTATCATTGAATATATCTTTCGTGGTTAAATAATTTTCGAACCGTTTACAGTAGTATTTGAATTTTTCTCTTTTTGGATCAAATTTTTCGAATGTTGGAACGTGTGAAGTAATTGTTTGGGTACTATAATCATCTGCTCCTGCTGCTGTTGCTGCGTGTGATCCGAGATTTGTTGCAATAATTCCATCATTTAGTAATTGTTGGTTCCTATTCATTGCGTCGATAATTGCCTGCAGTTGACTTTGGTCCATCTTATTATTTTTAATAGCTACTTTCAAAACTCGAAAGTACTTACTTCAATACAGTCCACCGCGTCGCCAAACCTGATGTGATCTATCTGTATGAAATCGTATTGAATAGAGAGAAATAGATTGTTATGGTATCCAATAGTTAATAATAATAATGGGTCTTAATAATGTTATATTTCATCCATTCAGGAGCGTGGAAACATCTCTATGCGCCTGCAATTCACTGTTGAATAGCGTAAGAGTGACCAAAAAGAATTGCGTTTTCTTCGACGAAAAAAGAGGTCAGAATTATGTTTAGATGTGTGTTAAAGTTCTTGGAAAATATTGAGAAGGGGGTTGTCAATATCCCCGTATTTCAGGGATAACAACTCAACTGCATCTATGCGAAAATCTAGCTACTTTAGTCATAAATCATATTTGGAGTCTGGAAAAACTCCTCCTTCACATTTACAATCTTAGCCTCACAACACCAACATTTTCTGAAGCGTTCAAAGCAACCAAGGCCCAATTTTAAAAGGTGGGGCAGTGGGTGAACTTGGAAATTATGGACCTCTATGTTAGTCATGCAGTCTAAAATACTGGGGAGATATGTAAAAAAAAAAATCAGCTACGTTTATCCCTAAAAGAAAAAAACTTATAAACATAAACCACTCACGGTTTGCGCAAAATTAAAGGGGTAAATGACGAGGTATTTGTACTAACCATGGATTTTTACCACATTAGGGGCAAGAACAAGAAGGTTGTTTTCATACTACTCTGCAATCATCTCGTACCTTCCTAGTAATCCACAGAGGACAACTAGTATACAAGTTGAAAAAATCAGTAATCATAGGCCCTTGCTTGGAATAGTTTAAAAGTTGCTTGAAAAGCTGAAGATGGAAATTGACGACACGATCCAGTCGAAGAGTATTAAATTCAATCTATCAATTTTTGATGGATCAATTCCCTACCCAAGATCAGAACGTTTTTCTCTATCTTTTATTCTTATTTTAATGTCCTAATCCAGCGATTCCATTGAGACCTAACATTTTTTGATCCTCCATTATAACAAATCATGTCCACTGTGTCTTTTACTGCTTGTCTCCTGCCCCATATGCCTCTGGGTTCAAGAATAGTCTTTATGTTTCTGTCAAAGTTAAATTCTTTTTTGACACTATCCCTATTTCCATTGCAGTACTGAGTGATGTTCCACAAGTTAATATTTCTTACAGGTTCGCGAGAGAGCCAGATCCCTAACACCGCCGAGCTGGTCTGAAAGGACGACCTCCCTTACCTCTCTGTTCAAAGAAGTCCAGCATAGCGGCCCGAGTTGGCGCAGTGCAGCCAACCTATACTCCTCGTATTCATCCCTACACGAATGAATATTATCTATTACCTACATTATCATAAACTTCTTATATTTAAAAAGAAAATATTGTATCGTACCTTAGAACCTCTTTATTCCGACTCTGCCCTTCATCCTGAACTATTGGATCATGAGAGGATGAACCAACATCAATATATTATATTGATGTTTTCAAACAACCAGACAATTCATCAGCTTCTTTCAAATTGTCCCTCATCAAGTTATAAAACTCTGTCTATCCCGTTTTTTTTCAATGTTGCGATCACGTGGAACAATGAAAGCTAATTACAATTATAGTATAAAACACTGATTGTATCAAAAATCGAAACGACTGGGAACTGTTGTTACATTTCAAAGTTGATGTTACTACTATTTAATCAATATTAATCGTATTTCATGTGTCGTTATCATCGTTTAAAGGTTGACCATAAAATAAAGGGTGCCGAAGGAAAATTTTATATTACATTCAAAGGTAGACAATTTGACGAATTTTCGATTAAATTTACTCATCATAATTATTATTTATATATATAATATATATTTTACCGTGTGAATAATCTAATACGAATGGTTCAAATTGAATTCTTATGAATAGAGGTAGTGTGTTGGTAGGCACTTAATTAGAAAACAACCAGTTTAAATTTTTATGTTTAGGTTCAAATCAATGCCGACATCTACTGTGAATATCTGAGGGAAAAAAGGGGGCAAGCCCCCCTGGACCTTCAGACGTGTTATGGAATGGGTCCAATCAGAATTCTTCAAGAGAATGAACGAATCTGGACTCTGTCTGATGAAGGAAAGACTTTCCCCACCACTAGCGTCTGTACTATCCGCAAGTAGAAGCGTGTGTCTAGCTCACTTCCAGCTGAGCTGTGGATTTGCTCCTCTGAATGAATCCATGGATGTTAAATATACTATCAATGGATTCGTTCCTGGGATGAGTCCAATCTAAATCCTTCAGAAAAATGAATAAATCTGGACTTTGTTTTCTGAAGGAAAGACTTTTCCCATCAGTAGTGTCAGTACTAGCCACAATTAGGGGCTAGTGTCAGAAACTAGACACCCCTAGCTCCAGATCCTAAAGATATACCTACGTCTTGTAATTACTAGTATACATTATTATGTAGCTTTCTAACTATTCAGTTCACACTACTACACTTTTTCACTATGGTATCAGTCCAAAGGCGAGTACCACAGCACATCTTGCAGTTCAAGTCTAAAGCTAGAGATCGGCATTCGAGATCAAAGTTCTTGCTCCTCTTCAAACCTTGAACTTGCCGTGAGTTATCCAGCAACTAGAGAGCCTTTGTGTTCGTATGCTTGAGCAACCTTTGCTCGTAGCTTCAATTGCATCATTGACGGTCACCACCTAACTCTTCCCTGGTAATGAATCACGCTGGCAGAAAATCATATGATATTTCAACTTCTCCCAACGTTGTTCAGTTGTTAGCCCACTTCTAATGCATGCTCTAAATCACCCCGAACCTATCAGGTGCCTACCTACTCATCTCAGCGTTTGGAATAAAGGGGCTCTACTCCTATTAGTAATATATTATACGTTCTGCTCATACCCCTATTATTATATTGTTCGCAATCACGTATTTCGTGAATACCAAAATCAGTCCCCCATTTCAATATGGTGAGTTCAAATCCTCCCCTTTTACACCTGAAATTGCTGTAAATAGTTGTAATTTTAGATAAACTTACTTGTTTAAAAATTAATTGTGAAGCAAAAAACAAAGGATGCTGAATAAAACACGTCTGACGCCTGTAATATTAATTTTTTTTTTCTTCTGAATTTTTGGCGGTGTTTGAAATGTGAAAAAGAAATTATTGTTTCAATGTTATTGTCTTTGTGAACAGTACAATAATTGAAATGTAATTACTCTGAAAAGAATATTTTATAAAATAAAGTTATTTTGCACAGCGATTCCTTGAGATTATTTATTATAGTTCCATATCACACATGACTGGTATGCAGGTTGGTTGGTATCTTAGAGCGTGAACAGGGACCTAATGGGGCCGTATTTCACCCGGGGCAAGATATAAATTTGGCGCCCCCCCCCCCCCCCTCCGTAGGCCTGATATCTCATGACTCATATACCATCATACCATCTCAATATACCTATGAACCAAAATATAAATATAGTTGATTTGATTTATTCACAATGTATTAACTCTTTGACTAGAAGAACCTGGTAAACTGTCCCTTTTTTGCCTATTTGACGCCCTTTCAACTTTTGCGCCCAGGGGACGTGAGAACTTTTATGTCCTGGTGATCCGGCATATTCACTGTCGAACTTGCTCAGCAAGCCCTAACCATCCCAAACAAGAATGGAGCATTAAGCTTTATTCACCCACTCAATGTCAACTGCACGTCAGGCTTTAAAATGGGGATTTGCAAGAACCGTCTGAGAATTCGCCTTTGCAAGGAACCAAAAACTTCTACTGCAGGACGTTACAGGGCAGTAGAAGTTGGCGACTGCCATACATGTTTGTATGGTAGCCAAGTGGCCAAGTACTTTGATGTGACCCCACCTACACTCAATGAGTACACAAGTAGCAACTAATTTTACTTGGAAAAGGTTGACTTGGACTTGGAAATGCTGCATACTTATATCATTCGATTATACAATAGATATGAAAGCATTTTTACTTTTACATGTGAATGAATTTTTGTGTCTATTCTGCATCATCCAGTCAGATAAACACCTACCAAACCGTTTCAGAGCCAGCCATACTTATACTCACTGGCTGCATTCCATTTCAACTTTTTGTTACGGAATGAAAATGAGTATTTGACCGACTTGAAGAAGGAGAAAGAACCCGCATTATCAAAGAAGAGAGGGAGCACACCATGGCAAGGTGGCAGGAAATGGGGACCGATTAGCAAAGAGGGAGGTGGACAGCATGCTGGATACCATATGTTCAAAAGAGGCTAGAGAGAAAGCATGGAGAGGTGAACTTTCTCTTAATACAGTTCCTCTCAGGACACGGACTTTTTTACTCCTACCTTCACAGAATGGGGAAAGTAGGCGATCCAAATTGTCCAAACTGTGATGTAGGAGATGATGATGTGTTTCACGGACTCTTCATGTGTAAGCAGTGGGAAACACAAAGAAGATATCTGCAGGATGATCTGGAAATGCCATCTGAGGACATAACACTGGAAAATAATTGCCAAAATGCTTGAAGGAGCCTGGGCCTCAGCAGCTGTCTATGTCGAAGGCATTATGGAGAGAGAGATCGCCCAAGAACAGGAGGGACAGAGGAGGCTGTCAATGGACCGATAGGAATAACTAAATCCCAAGGACTTGGCCTGAAGTAATTTGTAGAACAGTTCCTGGCTGAGTTCCAACATGGGAAAGGAAGGTAAGGTTTTAGTGGGTTTGAATCCTACATACCTGAAGAGCGTTCCCTTCTGGGTATCTCACAAGATCCGATTTTCACCTTAGGATCTTATACATTTACTCACCTGCCTACCAGAAAAACAGTCAGATGAAATCCAGCGCACTTAGCAAATTCTGAAGTGTTCATTGCATTTTAGAAAATATTTTCAAAAACCCTGAAAAATGTTTCTGTTGAGGTGAACCTAGGGAAGATATAAACGGTTGTGCAATCACAAAGTGGCCTGCAGTTCACCCATCCGCCATTAGCTCGGGTTTCCTTCTAGTCAACGAAGGACTCCCCTCACCACAGAGTCAATACCATTCAAATTTACTATATACTAAACTATACTGGTCGATACTATACTCATCACAGAGTCAATTATATTTAATAAGTAGGTATTTTTATGAAAATTTGCATGAGAATTCGAAAAATGACTAGGGAGTGGGAAAAGAGAACAGTGGATGACTGTCATTTACCGAATTCTGACGGATAACAAAGATAATAGACGTTGACGGTCCAGCCACGAGATAGCAGTAATGGTGGTGACTATATCAGAATGGAGACGACGAACTGCAGGTCTCATTCGTTCACGAAGTGAACTGCAGGTCTCATCCGTTCACGAAGTGAACTGCAGGTGTCACATTCATCCACGAAGTGAACTGGTGAACTTCTCCCACTGACCTTGTCTCTAGACTGAGTGACCTGCAGGTGACCTGGGTTTACACACCTCTAAAGTGAAGTCACTTTGATAGCTCTGATAATATCATAGCTCGGTCCAGGGTAGGAACCGGCACTGATACTGGTGCTATCTTTTATTGCCATCTTACTTACTGTCCATACCTTACCCGCCTTATTAGAGTAATAAAAAAAATCTACTTTGACAGGAACAACTCAAGGTAGAAACTGCATATAGATTTATACTGCTGTATAGATCTCAAGGTATATACTGCTGTATAGATCTCTTGGCTGTGTTGTGGCCCACCCTAAATTGAGACACACACTGTACTGATTACGTGTCACATATCTGGTACGGGAATGAGTAATTATTGTTCGATGAACAATGCGCTTTGTTAGCTATTAGTGGAACTAATCAGTTCAGCTCTCTAGCAACAGATTCGTTGACTGTAATCGATGCCATGGCTGTATAGATCACTTGGCTTCGTTGTCATATTATGAAGTTAGGGATGGTTATATCCAACCTGGATAGGGATGGTT